>CM073764.1:8872461-9472461 GCA_037127475.1 Arma custos
GTACGAAAAGACTCATGACACCCAAAGGATTGGGAAAGTAGTCGAGTATTTTTCGGTTTCACAAAATGCCCCATCCCCCCACGTTCATAACATTTGTACTTGTTGTGATCTAGAAAAAATCGACTCCCTGCGCAATCATTGTCTAAGAAACAGTACAGTCTCCCGTGTGTACTGAACCCCAGACCCATCGCGGGTTGCAGTGTTTTTTTTTTTTTTTTTTTTAGTATGTACCAAAAGTACTTCTAGGTCAACAGAAGGAATCAAATTTAAAACAAAATTATCCAATTCATCTCGTATCCAATCCTTGCAATCCAAAATCCTTCGTAAAATCCTCAATGCTCCTTATTATGTCACAAACAAACTCATCCATCATGATCTTAATATCCCATATGTTACTGATTTGGCCCAAGCCAGATACCTACCCTTCCATGACAAGCTCCATACACACTTGAATCCGCTAGTCTCTCAACTTGCTTCCCATACTATTCCTGATAACCCTCCGAGGCGTCTGAAAAGAAGATGGCCTCGAGACCATCTACTATAGAACTTTTTGGAGTGCTACCGATGAGTAGTTTCTCCACAAGTGCTTTTCAAGTCGTATTGTACATATAGCAGATTTACTTATTGTAATATTATTATAGTTGTAAATATCAATAAATTAAATTAAAAAAAAAAAAAATTACGTTTAAAAAAAAATTAAAAATATGGAAAAAATATTTATACAAATGAAAATGAATAAAACATGAATGATAAAAATTCAATAATAATACAAACTAGGTCATTTAATATTATAATTAAAATCAACGAAAGTAAATCAACAGAGTTCACTCTAAGAGCAACCAAATTTATATCAGCAAACCTTGAAAAATTTGGATTGTGGAACTGTCCTTATGACTTACTTCAATATTCTAAAAAAATCGTGCCACTACCACCAATATAGGGTCTACTGTTCAGTACATGGTAGTGACTGTAATCTGTCTCTAAGACGAGGGTTGTGCTATATCTGAAAACATGCCCGACCGCCAAGTTTTACCCCAGTTGAGGGTATCCACTTTATAGAGCACCGGGAGCATCTCCAAATCACGCAGTGTCCTGTTACGCGCTGTTAACAGCGTAAATATATTATCTGTCACAGGCGGTATTGAAACCGGGCCTTCGAGACGATAACTCATCGCTTCATTTATTTATATCTACAATTGTAATAATGTTACAAAAAGTAAATCTGCTAATATGAACAAATGACATGAAAAAAAAAAAACACTTGTGGAGAAACTCACCATCGGTAGCACTCCATAAAGTTCTATAGTAGAAGGTCTCGAGGCCATCTTCTTTTCAGACGCCTCGGAGGGTTATCAGGATTAGTATGGGAAGCAAGTTGAGAGACTAGCGGATTCAAGTGTGTATGGAGCTTGTCATGGAAGGATAGGTATCTAGTTTGGGCCAAATCAGCAACATATGGGATATTAAGATCATGATGGATGAGTTCGTTTGTGACATATTAAGGAGCATTGAGGATTTTACGAATGATTTTTGGATTGTAAGGATTGGATACGACATGAATTGGATGGTTTAGTAGAGCCCCAAAGCTCAACTCCGAACGTCCAAATACTATCATGTAAATGAGTCTTTTGTAATTAATTGGGAGCTTAGAGCGTTTGTCCATTAAACGTTGAAGTAGGCGAAAACGTCGAGCAGTTTCTTGTATTTTCAGTCTTGTATGAGGATGGTTAAATTTAAAAGGTTTAAATTCACTCCTATATATTCTATAAATATATATGGTGTATGTATTCTTTGGCATTTTTATTTTTGTTAGATTTATTTTCTTTTATGGAGAGAGGTAGTTGAGTATGTAGAGTGTTGAGTATCCATGCTAGAGGTCCCGGATTCAAATCCTGCCGTTACAGATAAATTATTTAACCTGTTGAAAGTCTTGGATAGACAATTAGGAATCCACAAACCCTCCTGGGGCTCACCCAGACTCTATAAGGTTGGTTGGTACCTTACATTGGGGGAAAACCTGGCAGTTGATCATGGCCCTCAAATCACCTCCCTCTGTCCTAGAAGTAGTCTCTACCATGTATTGTACCCAAGCCTTTCATGGGTTGCAGTTGTATATGGCATATAAATATAAGAATTTATGAGATGAAAATAGTTGATTGGATGATCTAATGTAAAGGAGATAGTTGGGGGGTGCAGTCAATAAGAACACAGAATAAGTAATGAACTTATATTATGTGCCGACGTTTCGACCTACAGTGTAGGTCATCTTCAGGGCTAACAGAGAAACAAACAGAACAAAAAATATAAAAAATGTACAGTAACAATGATATGGTGACAAGTAATGTAGAAAAATAAAATAGTGGCAGATATGAAGATAGAAGATAACGAATATTAAAAAAGAGCCAGATTATAATAAATAAAGATATAGACAGATTTAAAAAATTAATGATAATGAAAAGGAATTAAAATAGTGACAGATATAATAAAATTAAGATAAAGACAAATATAACAAAATTATTGAAATAGTGACAGATATAATAAAATTAAGATAAAGACAAATATAACAAAATTATTGAAATAGTGACAGATATAATTATTGAAATAGTGACAGCTATAATAAAATTAAGATAAAGACAGATATAACAAAATTATTGATAATGAAAAGAAAATGAAAATAATGACAGATATAATAAAGTAAGACAGATTTGATAAAATTAAAGAAAATGAGCAGAAATGATAAATTATAAATAACGCATATAAAATAAAAAATAGAAAATAAATGTAAAGGAGGAGTTAAACAAAAGAAACCAAAATGAGGATATTTACATATACAGAAAGGTTGGAATATGAAGAATAAAGAAAAACTAGTAAAAGAAAGGTATAAAATGTATGATAACGGACTTGTGTTACAATGTTGTTACAAGTTACAGAAAAGTATGGAACTATATGTACAATAACAAATGTGAACAATAGAAATAATATTGTACAGTAACAACAGTGTACAATGATTGTTTTGAAAAAAATAGTTGATAGGATTAATGAATTCGAAAAGTTAAAATAAGTGAAAACTCTTGTACAGTAACAATAGTGTACAATGTCTGTTTGAAAAAAAGTAGATAGGATTAATGAATTTGAAAAATTAAAATTGGTGCTTAAAAATATGAACTCTTGATTACCAACATATGATGGATGCCAAAATGATAAGGGGGAAATAATATGAAAATTAAAATTGGAGAAAGGATAAAGAGAAAAGTTTAAAATAAATAAAATATAAAGAAGAGACATACCGATCTCCTTTACACACAAATATAAGAATTGTTTTATTTTTTTGGATATCAATTTAAAACATCCTTCTGCTTCTGTATAGCTAACATTTTACCCTAGTATGTGTGTGGGGGGGACCTAAGGGTTGGTTGTTTGCTGTTGGCTAATTTCATCTTTTTGAAGTGATGGTATTTGAAGGTGTGTGCATTTTGTATTTTTTTTTTAATAAAATATAAAGCGCATTAGTATGTGCTAATGGTATCTTAGTTGGAAGAGTATTAATAGTTTCCTTTTGGTTTTAAGATCTAGGCTTCATGTTTGGAACTTACCATGATCATTTTATTTAATATATTCATTTATACCTAGTGGGAACTGAGTGGCTCGGTGGTAGAGCACTGAGTTGCCATGTCGGAAATCCTGGTTCAAATCCCGCTGCAGGCAAGACTTTTATTTACTCTGCTTACAGCCGGAGATGGATCATATAGGATTTAGGACCCTCCTATTAAAATAGGGTACCCAAAATAAGGGGGGAAATCTGGTGGTTGAGCGTGACCTAGGACAAGTCATCTCCATGCAGAACCGTTGTCCATGAAACAGTACAGTCTCTACCTTGTAGTGAACCCCAGACCCTTCAAGGGTTCAAGTGTAGTGGTACAGGTTTTATTTTTATTTATACCTACTGCAATAAAAAATCTGCTAATAACTAAATACCTGCCCTAATACTAAATAAATACCCTTTTAGTAACACCTACAAATAATTTCGTATCATGAGGATGAAAAAAAGCCCAGCGGCACATCATTATTTTAAGTTAAATTTTAAAGTTTTAAATTCATATTCTTATAAAGAAAGAAAGGAAACACATTTATTTTATTTTATTATTCTCTTTTTTAAAATCTTAAGGCCACACGGTCCGTTCGGTGTGTTCGTTTCAAACTGTCATTTCTAATTGATCGCAACATTCGCATCCACACGCCTACTTTGGTATCAGTTCAATGTGCTACCTCTTGGAAGCTCCAAGGTGTACAGGAAGCTCCAAGGTCCCAGCTGGTCGTAGTACCACAATTTCGGTTGGTAAACGCATCCGCACCCATACCACTCACCGACCCCCCTACTTTTTTTAATTCCTTCCGAAAGGCACTTATTAATCTGTTGATGTTCCTCGTCACTACAAATTTGTTTTCGAGGGGAAAGATCTCTTTAACCTTTTTAAAAAGAATTTTATATGATTATTCTCGTTTTTGTTTGTTATGATAGTCCTTTTATTTTACTTTCCACAAAAATCATCCCCTCTGAACAGTTCTATAAATTCTAAAACAAAATCTTTGCCCCAACTAACCATATTATCTCTCATTAATAACAAACACACAAAACGAAGGAATACCGAAGAGGTCTGGAAAAGCGATTGATAGGGTGATGAATATCCAAACGACACCAGTACGCATGCTCAGGTAACTAATGTGACCAACTGAACTGACGCGACCTTACACGCGCTCACTTCGGGCTGTCGTCAGTTCGGTGTGTCACACCGAAATAATGAATTTTCATCAGTCCAACAGTTCACTTTTTCGAAGTGAGCTAACATCAATTTAACCTACACACGGTCAGTTCAGTGTGTCAGATCGATGTGAACACACCAAACTGACACACCGAACTGACCGTGTGTAGCCATAGAAACAATCAATAGATACAATCTATTCTATTGTATGTTTGTCTCTCTTTCACGCAAAAACTACTGGACGGATTTGGATGAAACTTTACAGTAATATAGGTTATACATCAGAATAACACATAGGCTATAGCAAGCGCGGATTTATGGGAGGGTGCAAGGGGGCACGTCCACACTCCGACAGTATTTTAGGTACTGTGGAGAATCCATTATTGTACATAAATAAAGGCAAATCACATGATGATCTATGTGGAGGCACGGGGGCATGTGACCCCCCCGTTATAGTACATAATTAAAGCTAAATCAGGAACTTAGCATCTTGAAATTTGTAGTTAGGTTCTGTGTATAGTTTAAGAAAGAAATTCGGATAATTCCACTCCAAGGGTTTCCCCTTTAATATAATAGGGGTTCAAAGGTTGTATAGAATCCGTCAGTTTTGAAGTTAGACATCTGAAATTTTGGATTTACGAGTAACTTATATTAAAAAAAATAATTAAATTATTTATTTACAATGATCTTTCACGAAGCTTTATGTGGCAGGCCGAATTCCGCGGGAGCGAAGCCGCGGGCATAAGCTAGTAACACCATAAATCTTTCAATTGTTCCTACTACGAAATATGAGTTCTTAAAAGAGGAAGATTAAAAGGGGAAATAAAAAATATAGTTGTTGCTTATATTTTCTTTATTTAGGTTTTTAGGCGGAATGTTGTCAATCTATTGTACTTACTTCAAGAGACCACAATTATTGGATGGGAACAAGGGGGTGTGTTGAATTATTTTTTGTTGAAAATTGTGTAATGATAGTTGTAAAGTTAATTGTTTCATGAAGATGGAGATGGCGAAACAGGAACTTCATCCCCTTCTGCATTTAAAATTAAATATATCAAAAATATTGTTAATTGCTGAGAGGCTGAATAATTTTTACAGATGAAGACATGGCATGTCCATCAGAACCAACTAGAAGGGTGGTGTCTTGAAGAATTTCCCGATGTAGTTGGTAGCTAGTTCATATTAACATTAAATCAAAATTTCACGAAGGTTTAATCTTAGATGAAATACTTCGGAAGCATATCCGTCAGAAGTTTACTGCAACATATAAACAATATTTAAAAATGAAGTTAATCGTATAATTATAAAGAAAATAACTTACTTGATTAATGCTGCGTCAGTTTTCATGGCTTATTGAAAAACTTCTGTCTTCTGGTTCATGAATCCGGAAGATAGAGACCTGCAGGTAACCTGTACCGCAAAGGGTACGATGTTCTGTAGAGGATCTGCGAAGAGATTTCACGACTCACCCGTTGGCGGGAGACTCCTCCCAGGAGGCGGAACGATTCGCTTTCTCGAGGACCCGGCGAGCCATCTCCTGAAGCTCAGCTCTTTCCCTCGACAGTAATGAGCCGCTCTCGGCCTCACAGGACGGTCGGAAGGATGCGAGCCCAACTCCTCAGTGTTCCACATGTTTCAGAGAGGGATCCACGGCCATCAGGACCCTCCAAGGACTCAAATTCCAGCGGGCACTTCCTTCCGACACTCTTCTCCTTTTCCCGGATTTCCCTGTCTTCTAGCTGAACCTATCTGTCGAGGTTACTCTTACTCGATGAGATGTTGCGTTCTAGCAAGAGATTCGAAGGACGGGGAGATTGAAGTATTCTGCAGAGGCGGAACGACTCGCTCTCTCGAGGACCCAGCATGCTATCTCCTGAAGCTCAGCTCTTTCCCTCGGCAGTAGCGAGCCGTTCTCAGTCTCGCAGGATGGTCGGAAATACACGCACCCAACTCCTCAGTGTTTGGCGCATCCCGCAATGGGGTCCACTGCCATTGGGATCCTCCAAGCCCTCAACTTCCAGCGGGTACTTCCTTTAGCCACTATTCTCCTTTTCCCGGACTTTCCTGTCTTCTAGCTGAAGCTATCCGTCGAGGCTACACTTAATCGATGGGATGTTGCGTTCTAGCGAGAGGTTCGAAGGAAGGGGAGTTGGAAGTGTTCTGAGGTCCGTCGTGTTTGGGAACTCGAATCGCGTCATCGAAGCGATGTCCTGACTGATCAGTCTGCGTGTCACTGTTACCCAAGAAGAAGAATATCGCTCAACTTGCTGAAGCTGGTAACTGAAATGAAATGAATTAAGATTCAATTTTCTACAAAGGTTCGGTTTTTAAAATGGAACCGACAGAAAATCCTTGATTAAAAGGATACTTGTTCAAGTAGATAAATTTTACCATGTGATCGCGATTTTGAAATTTACTGTCTAAAGAACCTATAGATTGGCAATAAAATAGAAAATCTATAATTAAGTTAATTTTAACTATAAAATTTAAAAAATCCGTCAATTTACAAACCTATTGAATAGGCAGATTTCTTAAACAAATAACGAGATAGTACTTACATCATTGGCTTTTAAACTATTAGTGTATAGGACAAAACCCCATCCTCAGGTGCTAGCAAAATCAAACCAAATTATCCCTCAAATTTAATATCTCTCTACTATATCTAACCTGGTTTGATTTCCTTTAGCTCCTGAAAAAATGAGGCGTTGAACCGCAACTAATAAAAGGCAATGTTGGGCTGGGTACATAGCTTCGAACAGCTTTAAAGGATTTGGGGTGCAATAATATTAATTGTTTTTCAAAATATTTTAAAGCATCTACTAATTCGTATAGTTTAAAATTAAAACAGGACAGATGCTGCTGAAATTCGAGTGGATTTAAAATGGTGGTTGGTGAGAATTTTTATATTCTTTATATTCCAAATTACTTGGGGCATGCAGGTTACGATAGAACCAGACGGGGATATCTGAAATATAGCTAAGCCTAAAATTGTATATTCCTAGAATAATAAATACGAAATAATCCAACCACCACAATAGTCATTTCAGTTACCAACTTCAGAAAGTTGAGTGATGCTCTTCTTCCTGAGCAACTGTGACACGAAGACTAATCAGTTGAGACATTGCTTCGATGACGCGATTCCAGTTCCCAAACATGACGAACTGCAGAATACTTCAATCTTCCCGTCCTTCGAATCTCTCGCTAGAACGCAACATCTCATCAAGTAAGTGTAGCCTCGATGGATAGCTTCATCTAGAAGACAGGAAAGTCCGGGAAAAGGAGAAGAGTGGCGGAAGGAAGTACCCGCTGGAAGTTGAGGGCTTGGAGGATCCCAATGGCAGTGGAACCCATTGCGGGACGCGCCGAACACTGAGGAGTTAGGTGCGTGTTCTTCCTACCATCCTGCGAGACTGAGAACGGCTAGCTACAGCCGAGGGAAAGAGTTGAGCTTCAGGAGATGGCATGCTGGGTCCTCGAGAGAGCGAGTCGTTCCGCCTCCGCAAAATACTTCAATCTCCCCGTCCTTCGATTCTCTCGCTAGAACGCAACATCTCATCGAGTAAGAGTAACCTCGACAGATAGGTTCAGCTAGAAGACAGGAAATCCGGGAAAAGGAGAAGAGTGGCGGAAGGAAGTACCCGCTGGAAGTTGAGTGCTTGGAGGGTCCTGATGGCCGTAGATCCCTCTCCGAGACATGTGGAACACTAAGGAGTTGGGCTCGCATCCTTCCGACCGTCCTGTGAGACCGAGATCGGCTCATCACTGTCGAGGGAAAGAGCTGAGCTTCGGGAGATGGCTCGCCGTGTCCTCAAGAAAGCGAATCGTTCCGCCTCCTGAGAGGAGTCTCCCGCCAACGGGTGAGTCGTGAAATCTGTTCGCAGAACCTCTACAGAACATCGTACCCTCAGAGGTACAGGTTACCTGCAGGTCTCCATCTTCTAGGTATAGGCTTCAGAACATGCTATCTGTCTTCTAACCAGTCCAGCACTCCGAGAAAGCTCTGTGGAACATCTGCTTAGCAACTGCAAAAGAAAAAAAAAAGATCAAATATTATTTTATATCTACCACTTTTTCAATGTTGTTCAATTTTAAAATAAGCAGTTATAAATAAATTTAAGAACTAAGGTTAAATTGTATAGGCTTATATACTTATTAGAAAAATTGGTAACTATTATACATAATATACAAGTTTTAACTTTTCATTCGCTCCTCTTACAAGTTAGATTTTTATTTGAAAAGATAATGTAATAATGGGAAATCAGTAAGCTTCGATAATCATTTCATCTAGAAATGGACGTTCCAAAAAACAAATATATTCTATTCTTCGAAACGTTAGTTTAAACTCATATTTCTGGGGGAAATTATTACCAAAACCTGCTTATTACACATGGGTTCATTCACTTGACCATACTAAAGCTCAATATAACTTGTATTTTTTTAAAATATTAAAAATTGTTGTGACTTAAATGGGAGCGACAACCTGCGGAACAGATACCAAAAGCTATATATCATAAAACATTTATTTAATTCTATTAGCATCTAAAAATAGGTTAACTTACTTCAATTACGCCAAGCAGCTGAGAAGTTTCATAAAATTGAATACAGTTTGAGTTCGTTCCTTGCAGTTCGTCTCGTAGGCTTTGTAGATACTTCGGTTCATTCGAACGGTGCACTCAGCCCATTAAGGTCTCCTTTCTGAAAAAAAAATAGCACTTAATAAAATAATGTAATAAACTTATCAAGAATAAAAAAAATATTGAAAGCCAGAGGACTAAGCTCAGGTTCAAATCCTTAGATTCTTAACTATGACGAAAAAAAAAGGTGTTGAACATTTAAAGAGATATAATTGAGAATATATAATATACTACTGATTTTGATCTGAAATAATCAATAACTAAATTAAATTACATAATCTGTTAAAGATTGAAGAAAAATGAAATTATAAATAGCAGCGAAGTGAACAGTTTCGGAGCTGGGACCTGACTGAAGGCTAGGGTACGAAGTGCAGGTTCAATGTTCAACGAGTTGAGGGGGGGCAGGGAAATTATTAATTAATAATTAATTTTTAAAAATACCTGTGAATAGTTTAAAATGTATACTTAAAAGATAATTTTATTTAATATGCAAATTTAAAAAAAAAAAAATTATTTTTAAATTAATGTAAACTGGACTATCTTTTGATTTTTATATATTGGGAAAAACCATTCTCCAGTCATCTCAACTTCTTATATATTTTAAAATATTTTAATACATAAAAAATTTAAATACAGTAAAATAAATAGTTCATAATTACATACAACTAATCTGGTACATTAATTATTAAGTTTATAAAAGTTTAATATTAATATTAGGGAAGAATTGGTTGACTGTAACTTCTAATATAAGGAAGAAATAGTTGGGGGTGCAGTCAATAAAAACACCTTAATAAGTGTAACTTATTTATTGTGTGCCGACGTTTCGGCCTACAATGTAGAACTTGGGCCGCTGATCGCCTAGCCGCCGCGTGGTTTATTCGCCCTGAAGATGGCCTACATTGTAGGCCGAAACGTCGGCACACAATAAATAAGTTACACTTATTAAGGTGTTTTCATTGACTGCACCCCCAACTATTTTTTCCTTATATTTTAATATTAATAATTTGACCATGGAGGAAAGATAATCCCCAAGAAATATTTAATAAATATGCATTTATGAGGTATCTATACTCGAGTTTACTAATTCTTTCTACAATTTTATTGAAATAATGCATTTTTCTTAATATAATTGTTATTTTTTGCAGATTTTTAGAAATATAAATTCTTTAAAGTTATGAATAATTATTGTAGCGCTGCAGAAATCTTATTTTAAAATATTGATAATGACATATTGTTGTCGAAACGTTTTAAGGAATTATATAAATTAAGAAGTTGAGACGACTGGTGATTGATTTTTTCCCAATCATGCCTGTGAATGGTTTAAAATATCTAATTAAAAAAATATATAATTTATCATGCAAATTTAAAAAAAAATTACTATAAACAGTACCTCATTACGTATTTTCAAGAGAAAACGTTACTTTACATTATAAAATAGTTTAAAACTGCAATTGAGTTCTATATTTCGAAATTATTAGGCGTAAAAATGAAATTATAAATTCTAGTTAACTGCGCAGTTATGGAGGCTAGGGTACGAAGTGAGGTTCAATGTTCACCCAATAGAGGGGGGTAGGGAAATTATTAAATTTACGTACTTTTTAACACAATTTTATCTTTATAGAAATGCCTGTAAATGGTTTAAAATATATAATTAACAAAATATATAATTTAACATGCAAATTTTTAAAAATAATTACTATAAACAGTACCTCATTACGTATTTTCAGGAGAAAACGTTACTTTACATTTTAAAATAGTTTAAAACTGCATTTGAGTTCTATATTTCGAAATTATTAGGTGTAATAATGAAATTATAAATTCTAGTTAACTGCGCAGTGAACAGTTTCGGAGCTGGGACCTGACTAAAGCCTAGGGTACGAAGTGCAGGTTCAATGTTCACCATGTAGAGGGGGCTAGGGAAATTATTAAATTTACGTACTTTTTAACACAATTTTATCTTTTTAAAAATGCCTGTGAATGGTTTAACATATATAATTAACAAAATATATAATTTAACATGCAAATTTTTAAAAAAAAATACTATAAACAGTACCTCATTACGTATTTTCAGAAGAAAACGTTACTTTACATTATAAAATAGTTTAAAACTGCAATTGAGTTCTATATTTCGAAATTATTAGGCGTAATAATGAAATTATAAATTCTAGTTAACTGCGCAGTGAACAGTTTCGGAGCTAGGACCTGACTAAAGCCTAGGGTACGAAGTGCAGGTTCAATGTTCACCCAATAGAGGGGGGTAGGGAAATTATTAAATTTACGTACTTTTTAACACAATTTTATCTTTTTAAAAATGCCTGTGAATGGTTTAACATATATAATTAACAAAATCTATAATATAACATGCAAATTAAAAAAAAAATGACTATAAACAGTACCTCATTACGTATTTTCAGAAGAAAACGTTACTTTACATTATAAAATAGTTTAAAACTGCAATTGAGTTCTATATTTCGTTATTATTAGGCGTAATAATCAAATTATAAATTCTAGTTAACTGCGCAGTGAACAGTTTCGGAGCTGGGACCTGACTAAAGCCTAGGGTACGAA
This sequence comes from Arma custos, assembly GCA_037127475.1. NCBI lineage: Eukaryota > Metazoa > Arthropoda > Insecta > Hemiptera > Pentatomidae > Arma > Arma custos. Next base: position 8,884,424 of record CM073764.1, read on the forward strand.
GTGCAGGTTCAATGTTCACCGAGTAGAGGGGGGTAGGGAAATTATTAAATTTACGTACTTTTTTAACACAATTTTATCTTTTTAAAAATGCCTGTGAATGGTTTAAAATATATAATTTACGAAGTATATAATTTAGCATGCAAATTTAAAAAAAAATTACTTTAAACATTACCTCATTACGTATTTTCAGAAGAAAACGTTACTTTACATTATAAAATAGTTTAAAACTGCAATTGAGTTCTATATTTCGTTATTATTAGGCGTAAAAATGAAATTATAAATTCTAGTTAACTGCGCAGTTATGGAGGCTAGGGTACGAAGTGAGGTTCAATGTTCACCCAATAGAGGGGGGTAGGGAAATTATTAAATTTACGTACTTTTTAACACAATTTTATCTTTATAGAAATGCCTGTAAATGGTTTAAAATATATAATTAACAAAATATATAATTTAACATGCAAATTTTTAAAAATAATTACTATAAACAGTACCTCATTACGTATTTTCAGGAGAAAACGTTACTTTACATTTTAAAATAGTTTAAAACTGCATTTGAGTTCTATATTTCGAAATTATTAGGTGTAATAATGAAATTATAAATTCTAGTTAACTGCGCAGTGAACAGTTTCGGAGCTGGGACCTGACTAAAGCCTAGGGTACGATGTGCAGGTTCAATGTTCACCGAGCAGAGGGGGGTAGGGAAATTATTAAATTTACGTACTTTTTAACACAATTTTATCTTTTTAAAAATGCCTGTGAATGGTTTAACATATATAATTAACAAAATATATAATTTAACATGCAAATTTTTAAAAAAAAATACTATAAACAGTACCTCATTACGTATTTTCAAGAGAAAACGTTACTTTACATTATAAAATAGTTTAAAACTGCAATTGAGTTCTATATTTCGAAATTATTAGGCGTAAAAATGAAATTATAAATTCTAGTTAACTGCGCAGTTATGGAGGCTAGGGTACGAAGTGAGGTTCAATGTTCACCCAATAGAGGGGGGTAGGGAAATTATTAAATTTACGTACTTTTTAACACAATTTTATCTTTATAGAAATGCCTGTAAATGGTTTAAAATATATAATTAACAAAATATATAATTTAACATGCAAATTTTTAAAAATAATTACTATAAACAGTACCTCATTACGTATTTTCAGGAGAAAACGTTACTTTACATTTTAAAATAGTTTAAAACTGCATTTGAGTTCTATATTTCGAAATTATTAGGCGTAAAAATGAAATTATAAATTCTAGTTAACTGCGCAGTTATGGAGGCTAGGGTACGAAGTGAGGTTCAATGTTCACCCAATAGAGGGGGGTAGGGAAATTATTAAATTTACGTACTTTTTAACACAATTTTATCTTTATAGAAATGCCTGTAAATGGTTTAACATATATAATTAACAAAATATATAATTTAACATGCAAATTTTTAAAAAAAAATACTATAAACAGTACCTCATTACGTATTTTCAAGAGAAAACGTTACTTTACATTATAAAATAGTTTAAAACTGCAATTGAGTTCTATATTTCGAAATTATTAGGCGTAAAAATGAAATTATAAATTCTAGTTAACTGCGCAGTTATGGAGGCTAGGGTACGAAGTGAGGTTCAATGTTCACCCAATAGAGGGGGGTAGGGAAATTATTAAATTTACGTACTTTTTAACACAATTTTATCTTTATAGAAATGCCTGTAAATGGTTTAAAATATATAATTAACAAAATATATAATTTAACATGCAAATTTTTAAAAATAATTACTATAAACAGTACCTCATTACGTATTTTCAGGAGAAAACGTTACTTTACATTTTAAAATAGTTTAAAACTGCATTTGAGTTCTATATTTCGAAATTATTAGGTGTAATAATGAAATTATAAATTCTAGTTAACTGCGCAGTGAACAGTTTCGGAGCTGGGACCTGACTAAAGCCTAGGGTACGATGTGCAGGTTCAATGTTCACCGAGCAGAGGGGGGTAGGGAAATTATTAAATTTACGTACTTTTTAACACAATTTTATCTTTTTAAAAATGCCTGTGAATGGTTTAACATATATAATTAACAAAATATATAATTTAACATGCAAATTTTAAAAAAAAAATACTATAAACAGTACCTCATTACGTATTTTCAGAAGAAAACGTTACTTTACATTATAAAATAGTTTAAAACTGCAATTGAGTTCTATATTTCGAAATTATTAGGCGTAATAATGAAATTATAAATTCTAGTTAACTGCGCAGTGAACAGTTTCGGAGCTAGGACCTGACTAAAGCCTAGGGTACGAAGTGCAGGTTCAATGTTCACCCAATAGAGGGGGGTAGGGAAATTATTAAATTTACGTACTTTTTAACACAATTTTATCTTTTTAAAAATGCCTGTGAATGGTTTAACATATATAATTAACAAAATCTATAATATAACATGCAAATTAAAAAAAAAATGACTATAAACAGTACCTCATTACGTATTTTCAGAAGAAAACGTTACTTTACATTATAAAATAGTTTAAAACTGCAATTGAGTTCTATATTTCGTTATTATTAGGCGTAATAATCAAATTATAAATTCTAGTTAACTGCGCAGTGAACAGTTTCGGAGCTGGGACCGGACTAAAGCCTAGGGTACGAAGTGCAGGTTCAATGTTCACCGAGTAGAGGGGGGTAGGGAAATTATTAAATTTACGTACTTTTTTAACACAATTTTATCTTTTTAAAAATGCCTGTGAATGGTTTAAAATATATAATTTACGAAGTATATAATTTAGCATGCAAATTTAAAAAAAAATTACTTTAAACATTACCTCATTACGTATTTTCAGAAGAAAACGTTACTTTACATTATAAAATAGTTTAAAACTGCAATTGAGTTCTATATTTCGTTATTATTAGGCGTAAAAATGAAATTATAAATTCTAGTTAACTGCGCAGTTATGGAGGCTAGGGTACGAAGTGAGGTTCAATGTTCACCCAATAGAGGGGGGTAGGGAAATTATTAAATTTACGTACTTTTTAACACAATTTTATCTTTATAGAAATGCCTGTAAATGGTTTAAAATATATAATTAACAAAATATATAATTTAACATGCAAATTTTTAAAAATAATTACTATAAACAGTACCTCATTACGTATTTTCAGGAGAAAACGTTACTTTACATTTTAAAATAGTTTAAAACTGCATTTGAGTTCTATATTTCGAAATTATTAGGTGTAATAATGAAATTATAAATTCTAGTTAACTGCGCAGTGAACAGTTTCGGAGCTGGGACCTGACTAAAGCCTAGGGTACGATGTGCAGGTTCAATGTTCACCGAGCAGAGGGGGGTAGGGAAATTATTAAATTTACGTACTTTTTAACACAATTTTATCTTTTTAAAAATGCCTGTGAATGGTTTAACATATATAATTAACAAAATATATAATTTAACATGCAAATTTTTAAAAAAAAATACTATAAACAGTACCTCATTACGTATTTTCAGAAGAAAACGTTACTTTGCATTATAAAATAGTTTAAAACTGCAATTGAGTTCTATATTTCGAAATTATTAGGCGTAATAATGAAATTATAAATTCTAGTTAACTGCGCAGTGAACAGTTTCGGAGCTGGGACCTGACTAAAGCCTAGGGTACGAAGTGCAGGTTCAATGTTCACCCAATAGAGGGGGGTAGGGAAATTATTAAATTTACGTACTTTTTAACACAATTTTATCTTTTTAAAAATGCCTGTGAATGGTTTAACATATATAATTAACAAAATCTATAATATAACATGCAAATTAAAAAAAAAATGACTATAAACAGTACCTCATTACGTATTTTCAGAAGAAAACGTTACTTTACATTATAAAATAGTTTAAAACTGCAATTGAGTTCTATATTTCGTTATTATTAGGCGTAATAATCAAATTATAAATTCTAGTTAACTGCGCAGTGAACAGTTTCGGAGCTGGGACCGGACTAAAGCCTAGGGTACGAAGTGCAGGTTCAATGTTCACCGAGTAGAGGGGGGTAGGGAAATTATTAAATTTACGTACTTTTTTAACACAATTTTATCTTTTTAAAAATGCCTGTGAATGGTTTAAAATATATAATTTACGAAGTATATAATTTAGCATGCAAATTTAAAAAAAAAATACTTTAAACATTACCTCATTACGTATTTTCAGAAGAAAACGTTACTTTACATTATAAAATAGTTTAAAACTGCAATTGAGTTCTGTATTTCGTTATTATTAGGCGTAATAATCAAATTATAAATTCTAGTTAACTGCGCAGTGAACAGTTTCGGAGCTGGGACCGGACTAAAGCCTAGGGTACGAAGTGCAGGTTCAATGTTCACCGAGCAGAGGGGGCTAGGGAAATTATTAAATTTACGTACGTTTTTAACACAATTTTATCTTTTTAAAAATGCCTGTGAATGGTTTAAAATATATAATTAACAAAATATATAATTTAACATGCAAATTTAAAAAAAAATTACTTTAAACAGTACCTCATTACGTATTTTCAGAAGAAAACGTTACTTTACATTATAAAATAGTTTAAAACTGCAATTGAGTTCTATATTTCGTTATTATTAGGCGTTATAATGAAATTATAAATTCTAGTTAACTGCGCAGTGAACAGTTTCGGAGCTGGGACCTGACTAAAGCCTAGGGTACGAAGTGCAGGTTCAATGTTCACCGATTGGAGGGGGGTAGGGAAATTATTAAATTTACGTACGTTTTTAACACAATTTTATCTTTTTAAAAATGCCTGTGAATGGTTTAAAATATATAATTTACGAAGTATATAATTTAGCATGCAAATTTAAAAAAAAATTACTTTAAACATTACCTCATTACGTATTTTCAGAAGAAAACGTTACTTTACATTATAAAATAGTTTAAAACTGCAATTGAGTTCTATATTTCGAAATTATTAGGCGTAAAAATGAAATTATAAATTCTAGTTAACTGCGCAGTTATGGAGGCTAGGGTACGAAGTGAGGTTCAATGTTCACCCAATAGAGGGGGGTAGGGAAATTATTAAATTTACGTACTTTTTAACACAATTTTATCTTTTTAAAAATGCCTGTGAATGGTTTAAAGTATATAATTTACAAAATATATAAGTTAACATGCAAATTTTAAAAAAAAATACTATAAACAGTACATCATTACGTATTTTCAGAAGAAAACGTTACTTTACATTATAAAATAGTTTAAAACTGCAATTGAGTTCTATATTTCGTTATTATTAAGGCTTAATAATGAAATTATAAATTCTAGTTAACTGCGCAGTGAACAGTTTCGGAGCTGGGACCGGACTAAAGCCTAGAGTACGAAGTGCAGGTTCAATGTTCACCCAATAGAGGGGGGTAGGGAAATTATTAAATTTACGTACGTTTTTAACACAATTTTATCTTTTTAAAAATGCCTGTGAATGGTTTAAAGTATATAATTTACAAAATATATAAGTTAACATGCAAATTTTAAAAAAAAATACTATAAACAGTACATCATTACGTATTTTCAGAAGAAAACGTTACTTTACATTATAAAATAGTTTAAAACTGCAATTGAGTTCTATATTTCGTTATTATTAAGGCTTAATAATGAAATTATAAATTCTAGTTAACTGCGCAGTGAACAGTTTCGGAGCTGGGACCTGACTAAAGCCTAGGGTACGAAGTGCAGGTTCAATGTTCACCGAGCAGAGGGGGGTAGGGAAATTATTAAATTTACGTACGTTTTTAACACAATTTTATCCTTTTAAAAATGCATGTGAATGGTTTAAAATATATAATTAACAAAATATATAATTTAACAGGCAAATTAAAAATTAATACTTTAAACAGTACCTCATTACGTATTTTCAAGAGAAAACATTACTTTACATTATAATATGTAATTGAATCGAACATTTCATTAAACTTTAGGCTAAATAATATAATTTATAAATTGAGAAGATAAAGTGGACAACCAACAATGTATTATAACTTAACTACATTTAATGGAATAATTTAAATTTATACTACATACGATAAAAAGGGGAAATATATATATATTAATAAAACAATACATTAGTGTACTTAAAAAATTAATAATTACAGCATTTCAATTTCCATAATGAAAAATGCATAAATTAAACCGTTACAGCTCGAACTGCACTGAGATGCAAGTACTGGTGCACTTATTGCACTTAATAGAGCCTTTTTTATTTATATGATCTATTGAAAAAAACGTAATAAATAATAATTCATGCACCAGTAGCTATAAAACATTGTGTAATTCACCCAGGAAATCATAAATATTGAAAAAGTGAATTATTACCTCATTTAAATTTCGAAGATGAAAACTTGAATGATTTCTTACATAGTTAAATGTAATAATAAAATCATGGTTTCGATAAGGGAGTTATATTAGCAATTACTATAAAATTACTCCGAAGTTCATCGGTCCACAGCTGGAACTATACTGAGATGCAAGTACCGTACGAACCTGCACAGACCTGTCGGGTACAATGTTCAAAGTAGGGGGATATTAATGCTTAGAATATATTCTATTTTACAATTACACTTAATGGAGCCTTTCTAATTTATATTACTATTCAAAAAAACCTACTAAATAATTATGCATGCACCTGTGCCTATAAAACACATATGTATAATAATCTAATCTTGTATTTAACAAAAACAAATGATTAATAATTATTTTTATATTATACAATTTATTAATAATTTAACATTACGCTTAACGGAGCCTGTTTAATTTATAATACATATTCGAATAATCGTATTAAGTAATTATGCATGATCCAGAACCTAAAAAACATATTTAATTTACCCAAGTAATAAAAATTATAGAAAAAGTGAATTATTACCTCATTTATAATTTGAAGAAGACATTTTTATTAATTTATTACATAGTTAAATATAGTAATAAAATCTTGGATTGAATGAACGCGATATATTAGCAATAACTATGAAATTACTCCCATGTTCATCGGTCCACAGCTCGAGTTACACTGAGATGCAAGTACCGCTGCGAACCTGTACGAACTTGCACAGACCTGTCGGGTACAATGTTCAAAGTAGAAAAAATAAATCGGCAATTTAGTATACATTCCTATTTAAAAACTACGCTTGATAGAATCAATTTAGTTAATATTATATCTTTAAAAAACTTTAAAACTCGTAATTTATATTACAACACATGGACTAATATTTAATTCTTTATAACCGGATATATTTTTTGCGGTTTCCCTTTGATTTTTAGCTGAAATAAATGTTATTAATTACCTTTAAGGTACTTGTGTATTAACGCCACAGCAGTTAAATTTTATAACTGTTATTTTTTATAACAGTTATCTTGGATAACTTTTTTAAATCTATTTATTGGGGTTAGAATTTTAAAGTTTTTAAATAATCATCAACAATTAAAAATCAAAAGAATTTATTTAAAAACAAAGTATATCCAAGATACATAATTATAATTATTAATCTTACTAATATTATAAATGTGAAAGTTTGTCTCTCTTTCATGCAGAAACTACTGGACGGATTTGGATGAAACTTGACAGTAATATAGGTTATACATCAGAATAACACATAGGCAATAGCAAGCGCGGATTTAGGGGGGGGCACACGGGGGGCATGTGCCCCTCCACCCCGATTGTTTTTTAGGTATTGTGGAGAATCCATTATAGGACATAATTAAAGGTAAATTACATGATAATAGTAGTTAAAATAACAGAAAGAACATGAGTGATACTATTTGGTTTGATATCCTACTAATCTTACTAATATTATCAATGTGAAAGTTAGTATGTTTGTCTCTCTTTCACGCAAAAACTAATGGACGGATTTGGATGAAAATTATTGAGTAAAATAGGTTGTACATCATAGGCTACAGCAAGGGTAGATTTATGTGGGGGCACGAGGGCATGTGCCTCCCTCCCCCCCGTTATAGTACATTATTAAAGGCAAATCAGGAATTTAGTATCTTGAAATTCGTAGATAAGATTCTTTGTATAGTTTAAGAAAGAAATTTGGATAAACCCACCCCAAGGTTTCCCCTTCAAAATAATAGGGGTTCAAAGGTAGTATAGAATCCGTCAGTTTTGAAGTTAGACTCTGAAATTTTGGATGTACGAGTAACTTACATTTCAAAAAAATAATTAAATTATTTATTTTAAATGATCTTTCACGAAACTTTATGTGGGAGACCAAATTCCAAGCGAGCGAAGCCGCGGGCATAAGCTAGTATATAATATATATATAAATATATATATATATATATATATATATATATATATATATATATATAATTAATATATAATAAGTTAATAAATATTATTAACTTATACATTAATTATTATTTAGATGATAGATATTATTTTAAATGAATATATAATGGAATATATCATGAACAATTAAAAATCAGAATAATTTATTTAAAAATTGACTACCCCTAACCACCCTAAAAGTTACGTTGACCAAAATAAAGATCCAAATGCAACAATTCAAAAATAAAAATATATTTAGTAAAACAAAAAACTACCTGCACCATTAAAACTCATTAGGATCCTGAGTTCAGTATATTGTAAGGATTATACTCATTCAAAGACAATGATTATCCAGAGAGTTCATTTTTTCTAAATCACGATCCACCACCAGTTTTTTCTCCAATTAAGGGTACCCACTTTGTAGGGACTAAGTGAGCAGCTATAGGGTCTGTTTATAGGTTAAATAATTCATCTGTCCCAGCGCCCCCCCCCCGCTACAATTAGCTACAATTGACTACCCCTAACCGCCCCAAATGTTACGTTGACCGAAATAAAGTTTCATTTCATGCAAATTGGTACATTTTCCTTTTTCAGGTAAAATATTTCGCTCCTGAAAAAATAAAATTGCATCTTCTTCTGTTGCAAATCCAAAATACGCAATTTTCGTAGCACTAAAAATAAGCAAACAACAAATCAGCTGTTAGAAATATAACCGTTATAAAATATAACTGCTTGCGCATGCGAACAAGATTGCTCTTTACGCAAATATAACTGCGGTGCCTTTAATACACAAGCACCGTTTTTTTTTTTTTTAACTTTGGAATAATCAGAGTTTATGTTCAGCCTTGCGAACATCTGTTTAACTTCATTCGGGAACTGTCCAGATGAATGAGACAGATTATCTTCTGAAACAAAGCGAAGCATCTTCGTCCTGACCGTCATTTCCCTTTGAATTACTGAAATCGTATAACAAAAGGGTTAAGTCCGATTAATATTTTCATTTAAAAAAAAAAATCTTGTTAATGTTTCTGTTTTAACCATCGCTAAAATGGTTGCATTGAGTTTTGTAGTTAGTTTTTTTTTTTAATTAAACTTTAAACGTTGATAAATATAGATGATGTGTGACCTTTTATTTTTATCTGTTTTCATTAAAATTGATCAAAAACTCAAAAAGAGGTCCCATAGCAATGCCATAAATTTCTTAAATACTATAAAATCCAATCATCATGATACACATAACAATAGAAAATCACATCGAAGAGGACTAAGTACAGCATAATACACATGAAACGGTTCTCTATAGGATCGGTGAAGAGAACGGATTTGTCTGACTTGGATACGACCCCTGGTAGCTCAGTAGTTTAGAGCACTGCACTAGAGATGCAGACGACCCGGGTTCGAATCCCGGCCAGGACAAATCTTTTATCTTCAAAACAAAAATATTTTTTTAGAATTTTTTTTTTTTTTAGAACAGAGTAATTTATTGATATTTACATCTGTAATTATATTACATCAAGTAAATCTGCTGTATGAACATAGGACATAAAAAAAAAACACTTGTGGAGAAACTATCCATTGATAGCACTCCAATAAAGTTCTGTAGTAGAAAGTCTCGAGGCCATATTCTTTTCAGACGCCTCGGAGGGTTATCAGGAATATTATGGGAAGCAAGTTGAGAGACTAGCGGATTCAAGTGTGTATGGAGCTTTTCATGGAAGGATAGGTATGTAGTTTGGGCCAAATCAGTAACATATGGGATATTAAGATCATGATGGATGAGTTTGTTTGTGACATAATAAGGAGCATTGAGGATTTTACGAAAGATTTTGGATTTTAAGGATTGGATACGAGATGAATTGGATGGTTTAGTAGAGCCCCAAAGCTCAACTCCGTATGTCCAAATAGGTCTGTCATGTAAATGAGTCTTTTGTAATTAATTGGGAACTTAGAACGTTTGTCCAGTAAATGTTGAAGTAGGCGAAAACGTCGAGCAGTTTCTTGTCTTTTCAGTCTTGTATGAGGACAAAAATATTTAAAAATAACCACTATCACAATAACAATTAATAAATATATATATATATATATATATATATATATATATATATATATATATTTTTTTTTTATTGTATTTGTACTTGTTGAATCATTATTATATAGTTGTAAGTTTCATTAAATTAACTTTTTTTTAAAATATTTTTATTGTAATCTATTTAGAACTTAAAACTAAGGCCAGTTTTAAGTATTTTCTTATCTGTATTTTGATTTACAATATATACAAAAGCACACTAATACTTTAGTTCAATTTAAAAGGGATCTTAAAGAATCTACTCTATTTTGTTTCAACGAAAATAAAGAACCATTATCTATTTCTGTACCGTTATAAAGCTATCAGAAAAAAATAATGTATCGATGTATTTTATTCTCAAGTAGAGACAACGTTCGACTTTCTATGACCTAGAACCAGGGCGATGGGAAGCTGTTAAGTTATAATGAGACGAAGCGAGTACTAAGAGAACACATTGCCTTTACCGTTGAGTGCAGAAGTCGGATAATGTGTCGATATGAGTTAGGTCTCTCCACATCCCGAACAGCGGTGCAGTCCGTTCTACCGGAGCCGTAACCAATCTTGTCTTTTCATTCTGGATAACTGTTCGTATTCCGGTGAGGTTTATACCATTCAGGTTACATTAATCGTACGAAAATCCACTAATAATAATAATACAATGTGGCAAAAACTGTACTCCAAGAAATGGCCATGAAATTTAACCTCTTATAACTTGCACGCTCGAGTTAATTCGAGCGCGCTAAACAGGCCAAACTGTGCACACTCGAGATAATTCGAGCGGCGTTGTATTTGATGCTGCTATAATTTTTCACACTCGAATATATTCGAGAATTGAAAATAACAATGTGAAAGCTAAGAAAAAGAATCGTGTTATCGATATTTATCATTTACATAGGATTGTAAGCTATAATACCTTCATAATACCTTGCATTCTTGCATTTCTGTACTCGTGACGACTGACTGCGATCCGTCGTAGTATTTTAGTGAATTTATATAAAGGCCATTGTATCTTTTATTTTACTATTTAGACGTGAAATATCAAACACTTGTTTCTGTTGTTTTATAGTTTAGTTCAATAGTTACCTAAGTGTTGTAAACTTGCAAAGATAAGTGTGTCTTTATAGACAGTCAGTTATTTTGTGATTACAGAAAATAAAATTGGGTATATTGGATATTTATACAATTGGTATGTTTTTTTCATTTTCAAATTATTATTATTATTATTATTATTATTATTTTATATTATATTTTAGTACCACACGAAAGAAAATTTTGAATAATTTTTTTAAATAAATAGTATTATTTTTGTTGTAAAAGTATAAATAAATATTTTAACTGATAAAAATGTTTTTCACGAAATAGTAATTCGAAACGAAAAATAAAAAAGTCGATGGACGTGTAACATTGCAATATTCGGCTCTTTTCTGCAATGTGGATCAAAATCCAAAATTAAACTAAAAATTTTGATTAATTTTGAATTTTTTGCCAAAACAATGTTCTAAAGTTTGTTTTTTTACATTAAAAAAAATTGATTTCTTTTGGCCGGTTTTTTTCAAAAAAAACTGTGCGTTAAGGGGTTAATACTGCGGACAAGACCTACCCTTATTACAGGTACAGTCTTCAACCAATAATTGATAGAAGGCACGTCAAGCTTTCAACCAGTTCATCATAACTGATCACACGATTCCTCACAACAAGTCTGATATTTTGCTGATTCTAAAAGAAGAAAAATGTGTGAATATAATTGAAATAGGATTGCTGGCAGATGATAACCTCCACAAGGTGGTCGCCGAAAATATTAGGACATGACAGAGCAATTATACAAGCTTGATAAAGCAAAAGTTTTGCCGTTGCTCATATCCATGAATGGACTGATTCCAGGAACGACGTTGTTAAACAGAATAAAAGAATTAGATCTTAATTATAATATTCTGGATCTAATGCAGAAAGCATTTAACTGATTAATTATCCTAGCCTCATCCTTGACTTATTTCCGGGTAGGTGCATTCTCCGGTTAAGATAATATTTTAAGAAAGAAATTGGGATAATTCCACTCCCAAGGGTGTTTCCCCCTTAATATAATAGGGGTTCAAAGATTATATTGAACCCATCAGTTTTGAAGTTAGACATCTGAAATTTTGGATGTACGGGTAACTTATAGTTTAAAAAAAAATTAAATTATTTATTTATTTTATTTTATTTTATTTTTCTTAGCCTCTATAAGTTTGAAGATTTCTAATCTGGATTAGGATTAGGTTGGAGAGGAATCTCTTTTACTGTACTGCGCACATTTTAAGAGGAGGATGAGAAAATGGAAGGCTCTAATTTCTTTCTTTCTTTATTAACTTTACATTTTTCCGGTGATGGGGCTCACCGTGTCCTTTTCCTTTTATTTGTTTATTTTCTTTATTTCTCAGTTCAGGCTGAGACTTTGTACACGATCTTGCCACGTTTGTGGCCGTCCTGCTGGGGTGAGTGTCCTGAAAAGAGGGTTGGTACTGTATTTCAGACTGTCAACAAATTTAATGTGTCTGCGTTTTATGAAGTCTGTAACTGTCGGTAAGTCGAGAGTAGTGTGTAGGAGGTCCATTTTTGTTTTGTTTAATGTTGTGTGTCTCACTATGCGCTGCAGTACGCCATTTTGAAACTGTTGGAGCTTTTTTGCTATAGCCGGTGTGATGGTACTTAATAGTGGTGCTCCGTGGAGGAGCGCCGGTCTTAAGATGCTCTTGTAGATGGTCAGCTTAAGGCGGAGGGATAAGTTGGGAGATGTAAGCAGGTGGTTAAGTCTGTAAGACTTGGTCCTAACCGACCTGAGCTTCTTCCTGCAAAATTATTTATTTAAAATAAATAAATAATTGGTCTGCCACATGCCGTAGGCAAAAGCTATTATTACATAAAATTATAACAAATGTAAATATCGTCTCTGCCAAAACAATACCGCCTATCTACAACTTTTGGTGAAACTGAGTTAGTAACGAAAGTATTAAGGTCGGCAACATGGCAGAGTATGATCTTTTCATACTTCTCTTCAATATTTTTAGTAATAGTTCCAGAATTGTATAGATAAAAAATAATAAAAAAAATTTATTTCCTGTAAAATCGCCTAAATTGTACTTAGGCGGTATTGTTTTGTCAGCAACGATATATAACTATAAATACAATCATTTAAATAAATGTTATTAATATTAAAATTATGTTCCTACAGAATTAATTTAAGATACGAATGATTTAAATTACGGAAACATACTCGTATCTGCCGAACCGTATTAATCGAGTATCATGAGAATTTTCCAGTTGCTAACACTTCCATTAAATTCTAATATGGAAAACATGTTTTATTAATTACAAAATATGCTGTATGTTTAAATGTACTCGTATAATATATTAATTAATTTAATTATTCCATTAATTTATCCAACGCTTCTTCATTAATTTAACATTTTTTTTTATTTTTATGTATTCAAATATTTTTCTATTTGTATTGATGATAATTGTTGACCTATGATAATTTAATGTTGAAGAAATTGGTCCGGGTAGAGGTCACTGAATGAAATTCTCAAGTAATTTCAGAAGATCTTATTGATAGACAACGTTTCGACCTACGCTGTAGGTCTTCTTCAGGGCTATATGCAAAATACAGACAATTTAAGAAAACGGTACGAATATATTAAATCATTTTAAAAATAGATAAACTAAAAGAAGGTGAATACAGGCAAAAAAAATTGATAAAAATGTACAGTAAGGTAATTATGAAGGTTAAAATGTAGAAAATAATAATAAAACAACAAAGATCTTCTGAAATTACTTGAGAATTTCATTCAGTGACCTCTACCCGGACCAATTTCTTCAACATTTTTCTATTTTGTTACATCAGCTTATTATTTTATTATTTGTAATTATTAAAAATATTTTTTTAATAAATTCTGTGTTTTTTTAACCCATTGAAAAATAATAAAAAATAAATAATAAAAAATAACCAATAAATAGCTTGTATTTAAAAGGTATTTCTTGATTGCCCTTCCAAAAATAGCATTTATAACGAAAATAACGTTTATAACTTCCAAAATAACATTTATAAAAAAATTATAATCTATTTATTTAATTTGAAGCTGTATGATTATAGTACCTATAATATATATTATATGTACCTATATTACGAGATATCTTTTTTGGAGGGAGTAATATGTTGGAGTGGTTGACTGGTGGGGGTTAACCCCCCATTAGTCAGCTCTACTTACGCCACTGGCTGTGATAAATATAAATATACATGAGGTGTATATATAAAATATGTTCTGGTTTTTCCAGTCCTTCCTTAATTTTTTTTTTTTTTAGACTGGAACTCAACAACCAGAACATATAATTTAATAATAATATAATTTTATATTAATCGGACGATGCTTCAGTGGGGGTATTAGGTTTAATTAGGAGCTCAAGACCCCCGTTTAACGTCCCTTCCGAAGAACGGCATAACCAAGGAATTTTTTACTCCCATTAAAAAATTCTAGGCCACCTGCCGGGTTACGAACCCGCGATCTTGGGCTAAGTAGGTTTTTATGCTAACCACTAGACCACAGGTGACCCCCCTTATTTTTGTTGTTATTGTTCTTTGAAACCTCAATAATTGATTTAATTGCGCTCGGCAGGCAGCGTTGCGATCGCGTTATGGAAATTTTTGAAGCAAAGAAGTTTATTATTTTTTCACACATTTTTATACTTGCACCCGAATCCAGGAAATTAAAAAGTGTAACATCTTAAATGATTAGTTGGATATCATTTTAGCTGGGAAAAACAGACAATTTAAGAAAACGGTACGAATATATTAAATCATTTTAAAAATAGATAAACTAAAAGAAGGTGAATACAGGCAAAAAAAATTGATAAAAATGTACAGTAAGGTAATTATGAAGGTTAAAATGTAGAAAATAATAATAAAACAACAAAGATCTTCTGAAATTACTTGAGAATTTCATTCAGTGACCTCTACCCGGACCAATTTCTTCAACATTTTTCTATTTTGTTACATCAGCTTATTATTTTATTATTTGTAATTATTAAAAATATTTTTTTAATAAATTCTGTGTTTTTTTAACCCATTGAAAAATAATAGTATATTTTAACACTAATGAGTACTAATTTAAATGTTAAATTCAGCAAAATCAGGATTGCTACAATTAAATTATCAGATTCCTTGTTTAAAACATTGTTTTTTTTTAATTTTTGGGATGAAATGTGTCTATTAAATTCAAATGCTGCTTTTAGAATAGTCGTTTTACTTTAATGTTGCGTTAACGCATCATTGGCCATTCCTATGAAGTTTTTACAAAGAAGACAGGACCATGCATTTCCATCTCCCCACCTGTCGAATGAAGACGTGCTCATGTATGTGCTATGTATCCACTCTTAAATATATTTGATAGATATTTGGGATTGAGTACTCAAATTATTATTTCTATGCCTTAGTCTTAATTGGATTCTTTTCCAGAGGTCTGTTCTTGTGTTTACCAATTTACTCATCTATTATACCTTCAATATATTATTCATGAATAATACATGATATATGGGAGTCTGCGACCTCCACCTTTTCTTATCTCTCCACTCACCTTGACCATAGGGAACACCCTTCTACCTGCGTGAATTACTTCTCGCAAACCAACATCGTTCAAAACCAACCGGCCCTTATTACAGTTTTTGTCTCTCCATATTTGAATATTCTTATAACACATAGACAGTTCTCATGTATAAAGAACTTGTATCTGTGTTTGTGATCATAGGCGTAACGAGGGGGGTTATTGGGGATGTAACCCCCCCATTGCTTTGAAGAAATTAAAAAAAAAAAATTGTAAGTAACAGTTTAAAAAAAATAAAAATTTGAAGGATTTTACTTTTTCAAAGTTATTATTGTGGAATTACAGAAATAAGGGTTAATAATGCCAAAAACCCAACAAAGAAAGTGCAACACACAGTTATTTTAATAAGTAAAAGGTACATTAAAATGACAAACCAAAACGTAATACCAGTTAGAGAAGAATTGGTCGACTGTATCTTCTAATTTAAGGAAGAAATAGTTGGGGGTGCAGTCAAAGAAAACACCAAAATAAGCATAACTTATTTATTATGTGCCGACGTTTCGGCCTACAATGTAGGCCATCTTCAGGGCGAATAGAACACGCACAGCTTGAGGAGCTCAGAATCAAGTCCAATTTAAGGAAGAAATAGTTGGGGGTGTAGTCAAAGAAAGCACCAAAATAAGCATAACTTATTTATTATGTGCCGAGGTTGAGGAGCTCAGAATCAAGTGTATTTGACTTGATTCTGAGCTCCCCAAGCTGTGCGTGTTCTATTCGCCCTGAAGATGGCCTACATTGTAGGCCGAAACGGCGGCACATAATAAATAAGTTATGCTTATTTTGGTGTTTTCTTTGACTGCACTCCCAACTATTTCTTCCTTAAAACGTAATACTGTTTATTTACAATTAATTATATTATTATAGCGGCAACAATAAGATCGCAAATGTGAGAAGAACAGTTTAGACAATTCTTAGAATCTAGAAGTAAAGTCTGGATGGGTCTAGAAAGTTCCCTATGCAATTAACTATAGTAAGTTATTGTAACCAATAAATAGCTTGTATTTAAAAGGTATTTCTTGATTGCCCTTCCAAAAATAGCATTTATAACGAAAATAACGTTTATAACTTCCAAAATAACATTTATAAAAAAATTATAATCTATTTATTTAATTTGAAGCTGTATGATTATAGTACCTATAATATATATTATATGTACCTATATTACGAGATATCTTTTTTGGAGGGAGTAATATGTTGGAGTGGTTGACTGGTGGGGGTTAACCCCCCATTAGTCAGCTCTACTTACGCCACTGGCTGTGATAAATATAAATATACATGAGGTGTATATATAAAATATGTTCTGGTTTTTCCAGTCCTTCCTTAATTTTTTTTTTTTTTAGACTGGAACTCAACAACCAGAACATATAATTTAATAATAATATAATTTTATATTAATCGGACGATGCTTCAGTGGGGGTATTAGGTTTAATTAGGAGCTCAAGACCCCCGTTTAACGTCCCTTCCGAAGAACGGCATAACCAAGGAATTTTTTACTCCCATTAAAAAATTCTAGGCCACCTGCCGGGTTACGAACCCGCGATCTTGGGCTAAGTAGGTTTTTATGCTAACCACTAGACCACAGGTGACCCCCCTTATTTTTG
Organism: Arma custos; assembly: GCA_037127475.1. Classification (NCBI taxonomy): domain Eukaryota; kingdom Metazoa; phylum Arthropoda; class Insecta; order Hemiptera; family Pentatomidae; genus Arma; species Arma custos. The sequence goes on from CM073764.1 coordinate 8,902,013, forward strand.
TTGTTATTGTTCTTTGAAACCTCAATAATTGATTTAATTGCGCTCGGCAGGCAGCGTTGCGATCGCGTTATGGAAATTTTTGAAGCAAAGAAGTTTATTATTTTTTCACACATTTTTATACTTGCACCCGAATCCAGGAAATTAAAAAGTGTAACATCTTAAATGATTAGTTGGATATCATTTTAGCTGGGAAAACTTTCTGGAAGTTTCTGGAACAGTTTCCTCGTGCCCTGCCAGTAGCAGATGCGAATCTGCGATAAGACGGCTTCCGGAGAAGTATGGATAATTAACCTCGAGGTCAGTAAACTAAGTGAGGTTCTTACCCTGGAATGTTAAGCTGCTATGTCTTGTAACCTCTACTTCCTGAAGGTTCTTGGGGGCGATCGAGGTCGAAAGGAAGATAAATATAAACGGAATAAAATCTAGAATAAAACAAATCAATAATTGACTGTCAGATATACTATCAAATGAAACAATACACACCAATCTAGTGTAAGAAATACCCAGAAAAATAAGTTTGAGAATCTCCACTGAGCCACTCCACTCCCTACGCAACGCAGATTATGAAATATGCATACAAATAAAAATATATGATTGATGTAAATAAAATCAAATCTCTATATTCAGATGGGAAGGGATGACTGACTATAAACTAGACGAACTTCATTCAGAGTCGAGTAAAGACTTTTCTTATTTTTAATAAAAGGTTACGGTTATAGCTACTAGCTCTGGTGGAACTTATAAGCCAGTGACAGTAATAAAATTTTATAGCGCTCGTAAAATTTCTATCAGTCATCTCTACCATGGAGGATAAACTTAGTTGGGAGTGTTATTTGATTAGGCTTTTTTGCTATAGATTGGCCTATATTAACATCCTATGGGTATAAAACGTTTATTATTTTATTTTATTTTAAAGTATAATAATTAATATTAGTAAAACAGTTATTTTTAGGGAGCGGAAAGGGCTCAGTTGTACAGTGCTGAGTTGCTGTACCAAAGGTCAAATAGGGCTGCTGCTAGATTTTTTTCAATCCGTTAGCTGTTAATTTGGGATGGATTCTAAGGAATCTGGGATCCTCCTGGAGCTCACCAAACCTCTATAAATTGGGTACCCAAACAGGGAGAAAATCTGGAGGTTGTGCGTGGATCTAGTTGTATAAGAAACAGTATAGTCTCTACCATGTACTGAACCCTCTTCAAAGGTTGTATTGCTAAAGTTTTTTTTTTAGTTATTTACAGAAAAAAAATACCAATACGAGGTAATTAACTAAATAATAAATATTATTGTTTTTAAACTGTAAAATGATCTCTGTTACATCATTTAATAATTTTAATTTTTTTTTTTTAGTTATTGTGGAAGTTACGATTACTAAAATAAATAGTCGAAATCAATTCAGGGGAAATGAATATATCCGGTTTAAATACGAAAATCGATAATTTTCGCGTTTTTTTCGTGTATGAATTGATTGATTCAATATTTCTTCATATCGGGATTCAGGGCTTTGCCTGGAAAATTAAAGCATGAATCTTGCAAAACGATTGATTGGCCTCAAGCTCCACATATATACTGGGGTCCTGTGGTACAGTTAGTATAACACCCATTGGCCAACGTCGCAGATTCGTTTTAAAGGGAGTAAATATGCTTATGCCGTCCTTCGGAGGGAAGTTAAGATGGTGGTTCCTAGCCTGTGCTGTGTTAGGCACTCGTTAAAGATCCCTATCCTAAATACTACTAGATAGGCACATTTTGGAGACCCATTGAAGCATCGTCCGATTAGACATAGTAGCATAAGGTGGCGTTATATATATATATATATATAATTAAACAACAGGTTAACATTTCGTGTTGACAGAGTTTGGTGCATGTGATAAAATATATATATATAACCAAACAACTCTCGGTATTTGTGTCTTAACGCAGCCCTGGTTATTTTTGCCTATTTCTTCGCATGCGCGAGCAGTTACATTTTGTAACAGTTACATTTCTAACATTGTGGTTAAACCTTCTATTTATTGGGGTTAAAAAAATATCAACAATGAGAAATCAAAAGAATTTATTGAAAAATGGAATACAATTATAATAATGAATAATTAATTAAACAAAAATGAACAATTAAGAAATAAAAGTAATGAAAAATAACAATAATTAAAACAAACAAGTTATGAAAAATCACAATACTTTATTGACAAAAGATTTGTTAATCGCATTTAGGTGGAAAATGCGTCGAAATACACTTCATTATCGATTCAAAACAGTCTGTATTTTGTTTTGACTGATGCTGTCGCCATACGAACTCGCATAAATAGGATTCTAAATGTTCTAAATAAAAATAAATATAATTCTAAATTCTAAATCCCAAATACGCATTCTACACTAATTAAATAAATAACTAAAATAATAACATCGAAAAATCTATAACAAACTAGCAAACAAACAATAAACAATAAATCAGCAATAATCAAAACTCAGTAAGCAAGAAGAAACTTATAACAAATCAGCTGTTAGAAATGTAACTGCTCGCACATGCGAACAAGTAGGCAAAAATAACCAGGGCTGCGTTAAGACACAAGTACCGAGAAATCATCCCTCCAACAAACCGTTGACCCAGAAACACTAAAGCCTCTACTGTGTACTCAACTCAAGAATCTTCGTGGGTTGTAGCGGTACGTTCTTTTTACTTTTTTTCTTATATTCCTCATAAAAATCAAAAACTTTTTTAATACTTGTGTATCAGCCAGTCTCCATGAAACTTTATCGCGTATAACATCTTATTATCACTCGTCTCATTTGAGTTATATCTGTGTGCGTTATTAAATGGTTTCAACAAATCAGCTGTTAGAAATATAACTGTTACAAAATGTAACTGCTCGCGCATGCGAAGAAATAGGCAAAGATAACCAGGGCTGCGTTAAGACAGAAGTACCCAACTCTCTCTCTCTCTCTCTCTCTCTCTCCCTCTATATATATATATATATATATATATATATATATATATATATATAGAGAGAGAGAGAGAGAGAGAGAGAGAGAGAGAGAGAAAGAGAAAGAGAGAAATTATCAGATAAAGGTAGTAAAGTCAGTTAGTTAATAATAACAGGTTGCTATGGATACAAATGAGAATTGTTACAACCGATACCTACCGCGTATTTATCACGTACGATCCGAGCCTGTGTGGTGTCACGTACTGGTTAAAGATCTCTACCCTAACCATACATGGAAAGGCAACATTTAGGGCTCCAATTATAGCTTTGGAGTTGTCTGAGTTGCCATGTCGAAGGCCTTGGGTTCAAATCCCGCTGCTGGAAAGACTATTATTTAATCTGTTAGCAGCCCGACATTGATCTTTCGGGATCTAGGACCCTCCTGGGGCTCACCCCGCCTCTAAAAAATGGGTACCCGAAATAAGGGGGAGGGAAAATCTGGCGGTTGCGCGAGATCTAGGACAAATCACCTCCCTACACAACCGTTATAATACCATACCGAGTACAGAACCCAGACCCTTCCCGTGTTATTTTTTTTCATTGTAGCATTTTCCGGTTATCTACAGCAGTATCAAGTGACATTAAGAATTGAGGGGATTTATCAATGTTTTTTCACTTAAGGGAAAGAAACTTTGTTTCCTTAAAAAAAAAAAAAAAGTTCTCAAAATACTTTATAAAGTCCGCCCAACTTTATTGGATTGCTATACACAAAGTATACCTGTCGGTTTTCCCCTTTTATTCAGCTGCAAGTTAAGTTTTTCGTAAACAAAAAAAAAATTAAATATACTAAAAAAAAAATATCTTTCTCCATTCCTTCAACAAAGCTGATTAACAATTGTCCCTTGAGTCGAATCGATTAAACTATACATAATAGTATTTCTGAGACTAATCGATAAATGGATATTTTCATTGTCAATCGCTATCACCCCTTGAACTTTAAAACTCTACAGAGCATTAATTTATATTTATTGAATTTTTATTGGTGACTAAACTTTACAGAAAAACAAGTATGTTTGTTTGAAACCATGAACCATTCTCATAATTACTGTTCTTTCTGCATTGGTTTGTTTCACTTGTTATTGTAAGCAATTCAATTGTTATCTATAATAACAGTAGAATAAATGAATAAGTAATTGTCTAAAAAGTTCGACATGCAATGACAAGTTGAGAAACTACCTAGTGCTAGTACTCAAATAATAAGTTCAACTTCACGAGATCACGAGGCCATCTCCTTTTCAGGCGCCTCGGAGAATCATCAGGAATTGAAGAGGCAGCTAGTTTTGAAACTAGTCGGTTTGAGTGGGAATGTTGATTGTAATGAAAAAATTGATAACGGATTCGGGCCAAATAGGCAACAAACAGGATATTAAGGTCATTATGGATTAGTTTGTTCGTAACAAAGTAAGGAGCATTGAGGATTCAACGAAGGATTTTGGATTGTAAGGAGTGAATACGAGAGGAATTCGATGGCTCTACTCCGTAAGTCCAGATGGGTCTAATAATTGCTATTTATATGAGTCGTCTAAAACAAATCATACTATCTGCAAACACTTGATGAATATTGATATTAAAATCCACAGGATTCTTAAATAAAACAGGAATCAAAAATACCTCTCGATATTTTGCCTGTTCAGGCATCTTCAGTGAAGAAATCTCAACTTCAAAATACAGTAACATATCAACCCGACAAAATATTCCACCATGGCCATGGCCCAAATGCAACTACTGAATCATAAAGGAAGGTTACAGGAAACAGGAAATAGAAATTATCTGTCCAATATTTCGCCCATTCAGGCATCCTCTGGGTAGAAAGAGAATAACAGCAAAACAAAACATGAATAATGCACCCAAGAAACATCCCACCACCTCGAAGGCTCAAATGCACTAATGAATCATAAGGAAGGTTACTCGACCCCAGCTGGTTAAGGTTAGATAAAAACAGCTGATAGATACTTCAGAAATTCAAAATTCAATATACACTCACCAAACTTCAAAAAGCACCACAGGAAAAATAAGTAATAAGAAACATCACAAAACTTGAGACGAAAGACCATATGAAAAAATGAAAGTAAAAATGCAAGAAAAAAAAATAATATTATCATGAAACCAGTGGACCTACGGCTACTCCACAAAATATATTAATATTGAAAACTAAAAAGTTAGTTGCATTTGAGCCTTCGAGGTGGTGGGATGTTTCTTGGGTGCATTATTCATGTTTTGTTTTCCTGTTATTCTCTTTCTACCCTGAGGTTGCCTGAATGGGCGAAATATTGGACAGATAATTTCAATTTCTGTTTTAGTTTGGAGACTAAGGGCTTTTCGTTGGAATTTTTCCACGGTCTTAACAAATGGAAAACGTTAAGTAAAAAAAAGTAAAAATATATAAAATACTCACACCAAACTTCAAGACAAAAAAACGTTACTACTACAAGAAGAGTCATTACGTGGTGGAGGGGTTTCCCTCCTATTTCGGGTACCCACTTTATAAAGACTGGGGAGTACCTTTTCCAATGCCAGTATTTGCGAATAATCTTACTAATATTATAAATGTGAAAGTTTGTATGTTTGTCTCTCTTTCACGCAAAAACTACTGAACGGATTTGGATGAAACTTTACAGTAATATAGGTTATACATCAGAATAACACATGAGCTATAGCAAGCGCTGATTTAGGGGGGCGCACGGGGGAAGGTGCCCCCCCGACAGTTTTATAGGAACTGTGGAGAATCCATTATAGTACATAATTAAAGGAAAATAACATGATCATAGTTGTTAAAATATCAGAAAGAACAAGAGTGAAACTATCTGTTTTGATACACTACTAATCTTACTAATATTATAAATGTGAAAGTTTATATGTTTGTCTCTCTTTCACGCAAAAACTACTGAACGGATTTGGATGAAACTTTACAGTAATATAGGTTATACATGAGAATAACACATGGGCTATAGCAAGCGTGGATTTAGGGGGGCGCACGGGGGCACGTGCCCCTCCCCACCCCCGATAATTTTAGAGGTACTGTGGAGAATCCATTATAGTACATAATTAAAGGCAAATCTGGAATTTAGCATCTTGAAATTTGCAGATAGGTCCTTTGTATGATTTAAAAAAGAAGTTTGGATAATTCCACCCTTATTACAATAAGGATTTAAAGGTTGCATGGAATCCGTCAGTTTTGAAGTTAGACATCAGAAATTTTGTACGAGTAACCTATAGTGAAAAAAATTAAATTATTTAAATAATTAAATAATTTATTATTGTAAATTATTGTTAAAAATCACTTTCAAGAAACTTTATGCGGTAGTCCAAATTCTATGCCAGCGAAGCCGCGGGCAAAAGCTAGTATTTATATACAGTGTAAATGGAAAATAATTCACGTATAATAACTACCATTTAGGGTCACCTGTGGATGAGTGGTTAGCATAACAACCTGCTACGCTCAAGTTAAAAAAATCTTGGTTATGCCGTCCTTCAGAAGGGGCGTAAATTGGAGGTCCCGAGCCTGTACTCGTTAAATACCTCTATTCTAATTAAATCCAGATAGCCAAAATTAAGGACTCCCGCTGTAGTATCGCCCGATTAGTAATAGCAGGATAAAGTGACGATAAATGAATAAACAAAAAACAATAATTACTACACTATGCTCCATAAAATTGTAATTACTATAGTGAGTAATTACTGTAGTAGATTCAAATTATATTTAGCCAAGTTCTGATACTTAGTTCGGGCTGACCCAATGGAACAAGGAACAGTCATCTTTTCATTTTCCTTGTTCTTTTCCATTTCTCTTTTTTTTTTCTCACATCGCCTAATTAGAACCGCCCCCACTTCCTCGAAGACCCAGGATACCGGAACGTAGCAACTAATGCAGCTATAAAAACAAATGAGTTTTAAAATTATTTCCTCCGGCCGGATCATAATAACTTCTTGTAATGAGATGTTCCTCGTGTTGCTGAGATACGATGGAGAAACGATTGTGTTTCTTCTATTACTCATTTCGATTATAATTACTCGATTACTGAATTACATTAGGAGTTCCATCTCCTCTACCCCACACACACACACATATATATATATATATATATATATATATATATATATATATATATATATATATATATATATATATTTTTTTTTTTGGAAGGGCCGTTTATTAATATTAGGACATGCTCCATAATTAAGTAAGCATATTACATGTCATTACATGTGATGTTAATAATTACTCGATCAATTTGGTATCATAATTACAGAATACATTTTAGTATAATTTAACAATACAAGAAATTAAAACTTTGTAGTTTGACTAAATTGATAATTTACACGTGAGAATAAAATTAAAATTAAACTTGTAATCCTAAATTATGAAATGAAAAAATAAATAAATTTAACAAATATACAAATAAACAAAAATGTAAGGGTTTATAATATAAAAGATGTAACTAAAAAAAAAACAACATCAATTCATAAGTTATACATTACTATTAGCGACAGTAATTAATAAAAATTTATACAGATATATTTATACTCATAACAGTTACAATTAAAAATGAAAAACCAGGTATCTGGTGAATTGTCCTTCTTATGTCCTAGAGCTGATCAAAATTTATGTCTTTTATAAATGATAATAAGTCAGTTTTAAATTTAGAAAAAATTAAATGTTCTGTCTCAGGCCAAGTCCCTCGTTTGAGTATTATGTTTTTTATCAATTTATATATACATGGGTGCGGAGTGGTAGAGCACTGAGCTGCCATGCCGGAAATCCTGGTTCAAATCAAGCTGCAGGCAAGACTTTTATTTAATCTGGTTGCAGCCGGAGATGGAGCATACAGGATCTAGGACCTTCCTGGGGCTCACCCAGCCTCTATAAAATATTATAAAAATAGGGTCAAAATAAAGGCGAAAACCTGGCGGTTGAGCGTGACCTAGGAAAAGTCACATCCTTGCAGAACCGTTGTCCAGGAAACAGTACAGTCTCTACCATGTAATGAACCCCAGACCCGTTCACGGGTTGTAGTAGTACAGGTTTCTCAGGTTTTTTATATATATATATATATATATATATATATATATATATATATATATATATATATGTATATATACACAAAAAATATTGGCAAATCACAAAGCCACTGTTCACAGCAAATACAGAACTATTTTTAAATTTAAATGGAATTCATCTATTTAAAGAATAAAAAAAAGCTACACCTTATTCCAATATTTCAATTTTATAATAGAACATGGTCAGGAGGTGGACTCAATCATTACGCAAAATAAGCAAAACTTATTTTAATGTGGCAACGTTTCAGCCTAAGACGTAGACCAACTTCAGGGCTAGGAAAGAAACAGAAAATAACTATATAAAACATTGCAGTACCAAGGAAGAATAGCAGAATTCATGCACAGAATGGATGAGAAAGTAAAGAAATAGAGATAGTAAGATAAATTATGAAATAACTAGAATCAATTCCACATTACAGATTCCACACACACATAAATATATATATATATATATATATATATATATATATATATATATATATATATATTGTATGTTTATATACAAGGTCAAATATATCATTCAAGATAAAATAACTAGTTAGAAAAATTAAAGAGTAAGGTTATTCTTCCTTGGTACTGCAATGTTTTATATAGCGATTTTATGTTTGTCCCCTAGCCCTGAAGATGGCCTACATCTTGGGATGCACCTACATTGGATCCGATGCGATACGATCATAATTCGGAAGCAAACCAACTGAATATATCGAGAGTGCCTACATTGGATCCGCTCCGACCCGTCCGTTTTTATCAGACTAATCCGACCGATTTAGTCGCTCGTGGAATCAAAATAGTTTATTTATACGGAAGCGCCTACATTGGATCCGATGCGATACTGTACGATCAGGTGCGATTTTCACATTTCAAAATCATTAGTTTTCAATCCGATAAGCCAGCCGTTACCATGTGTTAATAAAATGTTTATTAAAAAATGTACATTGTAATTTGATAATTAAATATCCATCATAAATCAAAATTAAATATTCTCAATTCTCATTTCCTAAAAATCCTCTTGTATGATAACGAAAGAATACTATTTCAAATAAATTTCAGGCAGCATAACCTGACAGGGTCCAAATAGTTGAGGAAAGTGCCAGAGGAGCGTGCTGGGGTCGATGGGAGTCAGATTGGAAAAGTACCAAAAAAAGCATTTCATTTAATTGTAAAATCATATTCATTTGAAAGAAAGCAGAGAACTGAACGCCAATTACTTGAATAATATCAGGGTGCATCTACTAAAATGCTGAGTAGCTACTGTACAATCAATTGAACAGTTACATAATTTGTAAAATGGGGGTTTGTCCGCTGTTAGGCCAAAAAAAAAGGTGAAATGACTAAAAATTTAGCAACGGGAAGTGGCAGCTCTAAGATAGACTTGCCCAACTCCGAGCCAAGTCACGTCCGGTCTTAGCTCTGGCCTGAGGAAATGGCCTGGTTTATATTCCGTAGTCGCTGCTTCTTTAGTTCAAAGCATTATAGTACTACCAGAGATCACTCCACTGATGTATAGGCCTCGTCAGATTTGTTTAAATAATATAAAAATTATATAATAAACTTGAAAGTAGTTATATCAAGGAATGTCTCATTAGTTGCCAGAACTTACTAAAAGGGCTTTGGCTCGGGACGTAAATGATGTTTAATCTAAAATCCGACAATTTAGAAAACGACCTTTTGCGAAATCGGAGGCGTGTAAAAAAATTATACAGTCGTACCTCGGTATATCGAAATTCAGGGGGACGAGAAAACTTCGAACTATCGAGGATTTCGATATAGCGAGGTTCGATTTATTGAGGTGATTTCTGACTGACTTCGATATATAGAGGTAGAGGTTCATAATAAAATATGTATATACTCAATGTAATATAGAAAAAATGTACCTATTTTATTAAAATATTGTACATATATGTACAACAATACAATTTACGCCAATTACATTGCTTAAGATAGCTATTTTTGAATATTGAAATGAAGAATTTTTATGACAAGTATAACTAAAAGCAGTTAGAAAAAAAAAATACGTAATTAGAATAAAAACAATACTTCGTCATTATTTAACAATAAAACAATAGACTAAAAAAACAGATACATATTGAATTTGTGAAAAAAAATAAGCTGAGCTTTGAAAAAAATCGGAAGTTGTAGTTTGTATACTTGAAAACGAAACTTTATCCAATGCATCATCCAATACTTAACCTAGTACGAAAGAAGACGAAACCTATTGCACAAGTGTTAGCAGAAACCGAAACAAACTGGAAACAAATGTGAGTTGGGGAGTTACAGGATTACTTGAGAAAAAAGGGTACTAGTATGTTTAAGGGCCTGTTGACATCAGCGCGCTCAGGTGTCACTTTTCTTAACCATCTCCTACTGTTATAGAAACCTTTCTATTGTTTTGTTATTGTTTATGTCAAGTTGAACGTGAATGTGATTTTGATTATTTTCTTCAAATATGACTTGGAATTTGAAGAAGATTTTTCGCACGGTGAACGATGAAAAATCAGCTGTTAGGTTTCTTCAGGAGCGGAATGTTATTCCGCAGAAAATGCGTTGTGGAAATGGACATGATATGAAACTGCAACTGGGGAATAAAATTAGATGGAGATGCTTGCAATTTGCCCGGGCAAATCTTTTCTCTTTAAAATAAAAACATTTACAAATTTAAAAAAATATATTTTAGTTACAAATTGTTATTTAATGAATATTGCTTGTAATAAATCTTTTATTATTTATAGTTTAATTTTGTCTAAATGTTTCTCTAGTTCATTTCCTATAAATCTGTTGTATCATAATGAAAGGCAATGCCTATTAGAATTCATGCATAACCTGACACTGTCCAAATAGTTGAGGTAAGTGACACCTGAGCGCGCTGATGTCAGCAGGCCCTTAAACATACTAGTACCGAAAAAAGGCCGATTTGAGAATGACAATGCTTCTCAGAACGAGCTGTTCAGGCTAAACAGTTCATATTTAACGAATTGACTTCGATATGTAGAGATTTTCCTACAAAAACTTCGTTTTGTAGAGGTGCGGTGTAAGCTAAGGAATCTTGGAAAATTCGATATATCAAGGTCTTCTAAACCAATCCTTCGATATGTAGAGGTAAACATAACGTAGAAAAGATAGGCAGATTCAAGGGGAATAGAAAAACTTCGATTTATCAAGGAATTCGCTATATCGAGGTTCGATATATCGAGGTTCGACTACATATCTAAACCTTCCTGGCGTATTTTATTTTATTTTATTTTTTTAAAGTTTTATTCCTTTAATTTGCTAATTTACAATTTTGTAACAATTATTTAATACATTTTGAAGTATAACAATTTACACTGCAAGTTGAATAACATAATAAATAAAAGCTGTAATATATTTGTAGCAGAAGAAAAAGGAGAAAAAACCTACACAAAATAGAAAAATAAGTATAATATTTTGTAGTAAAAATAAACAATTTTAGTACAAAACAATCTTAGTACAATTTTTTTTTTTTCTTCTACTATTTAAGGAATAAATTCGCTAATGATTGATAACTTATTATAATGTATTAAATTAATTATATTTATTCTAATAGTATACGTCTAGTTCGTCTATGTATGTATCGTCTTAAGGTTTGTTTGTTATAATTGCCTATTGATTGCATTAAGGGATTTCCTGAGTTTTTTGTTGAGTTGAAAAAGTTCCAAGTCTGAGAGTGAATAAACTGTTTAATTGTTTGTAGGTCTAAATCAAGTATCATGTCGGTTATTTTTGTGTACCTGGGGTAGTCATTTATGATTCTCATACATAAGTTGTGTATTCTTTCTATTTTTTTATAGTTGGAGTCACAGGTGTAGCTCCATACAGGAGAGGCATATGTCAGTAAAGGTCGTATGACTGATTTATATAATATAATTTTGTTTTTACTAGAGAGCGGAGATTTTCTACGGAAATATGGGGCCATAGTACTTATAAGTTTTTTGGCTTTACAACATTTGTTATTTATATGGGGAGTAAATGTTTATCTTTTATCTAATTCCAGAACTAGGTAGGTGACATTTTGTGCCCAGGTTATTCGAGCATTATTTAGGATAATATGTTCCGGTATAGTAGGCCTTCTTTTTGTAAATATTATTGCTGAAGTTTTGTGTTCGTTTATTTTTATTTTTCATTTTTTATAATATTTTCTTAATCTAGAGTATAAGGATTTTAATCTATTTTCTATTGTATCTATCCTGTAAGAACTAGTGTAAATGGCGGTGTCATCTGCATATAAAGATCTTTCAACTGATGGGAGTGTGGGTAGGTCGGATAAGTATAGGTTAAAGAACGTTGGGGAAAGACAGGATCCTTGGGGTAGACCTCCTGATAGTGGATGTTTAGGAGTTGTGGTATTTTTCCTGACGTATATATATCCATCTATCTATTGGTGAAATGCGATTAAAAATCTGTGCAGTAGTTATTGAGGTTATCGCAGACAGATGTGGCCGAGGATTTTGTTTTATAATATGTACAGAACTGGCTGTAAGGGGTGAAGATGTAACCTTAATGTTACCTTCTCAAGTTCAGATCTACTTGTTTGTGTTTTGTTATTACAGGGTTAGAGTTGATATTGCATTCAGATAAAAAGTCAGTTATATATGTTGAATGTACTATAAGTGATTATTAATCCTACAAGTAACAATCCATTAAATATGTATTTCCATCCAACACTTTCAGTCAATATGAATTTAATAAGTCACACGATTGAGTGCTACAGTTGTTCTCGTGTACACACGCTGCCTCCTTCATATTCAGTAAGGACTTTGATATTGTCTCGGGGATGAAAATGAATAAATTCTATATTCAAATTCTTCATTTCCCCTTTCGGTTCAAGTTGTGTGCTCGAGTGCGGGGGGAGGGGGCCTTGAATAAAAATGAGGCTGGGCCTGAACTGAATGCTAAATAATATTGGACTACAAGGACCGTTATGTCGATATCCCGGTATTATAAATGTTATTGCTCTCTTAGCCTCTGAGTGCCGCGCAGCCTATTCGAGAACGTTACACGAATCTTGCACTAGAGCGATTTTATTAATGGACCAGCGCTGACTATATCATTAGTGCAATATCTTGTCGAAAATTAGTCTATATATATATATATATATATATATATGTATATATATATATATATATATATATATATATATATATATATATATATATATATATATATATAGATAGATAGATGGATGGATAGCTCCTGAATTGTTTATCAAATTGTAATTTGAAAACCAGGGAGGTTACTTTGACTTGTGTTCTTTTATTATGTATGGATTTGTCTGGCTTGAATGCAAGCCTTGGTAGCTCAGTGGTTAGAGCACCGCGTTAAAGACGCGGGCGACCCGGGTTCGAAATCCGGCCAAGAAATAATCTTTTCTCTTCAAAATAAAAAAAAAAAGGTACTTGTGTCTTAACGCAGCCCTGGTTACTTTTCCCTGCTTGTTCGCAAGCGCGAGCAGTTACATTTTGTAACGGTTACATTTCTAACAGCTGATTTGTTCTATGTTTCATCTTGCTTACTGTGTTTTGATTATTGCTGATTTATAGTTTCTTATTTGTTGTTTATTGTTCGTTATTTGTTCTTTATTCTTTGTTATAGATTTTTCGTTGTTATTATTTTAGTTAGTTATTTAATTAGTGTAAAATGATGCGTATTTGGGATTTGCCTTCAACAGAAGAACAAGCTATATTTTTTGCAGGGGCGTAATATTTTACCAAAACAAAGAAAATGTAGCAATTCCCATCAAATGAAATTGTATTGTGGTGAAAGGTTTAACAGCATCAGTCAAAACAAAATACAGACTGTTTTGAATCTATATTGAAGTCTATTTCGACGCATTTTCCACCTAAATGCGATTAAATTTTTATTATTTGTATTTTGTAATTGTTCATTCTTCTTTAATTAATTTTTTATCATATATTACATTTTTCAATTTTTTTTTTACATAATTTTTCATTATTTTTATTTCTTAATTCTTAATTGTTTGAAATTATTTTTTTGTACATAATTTTTCATTATTGCGATTTTTCATTACTTTTATTTCTTAATTGTTCATAATTTATTATTATTTTTTTCCATTTGTCAATAAATTCTTTTGATTTGTAATTGTTCATCATTTTTCAACCCTAATAAATAGAAGGTAACTTTTAGAAATGTAACCGTTACAAAATGTAACTGCTCGCGCATGCGAACAAGCAGGGAAAAGTAACCAGGGCTGCGTTAAGACACAAGTACCAAAAAAAATTTTAAAACAATCAAAAGAACAATAAATAAAAAATTTTTTTTTAAGAATTTAAGAATTTTTTAAAAGAATTTTTTTTATTTCATGTTGATCCCATAGCAAAATTTGTTTAGTTTCATGGGCATATTCACCTCCTTAAGGGATTTGCCGTTTTTTTTAACACCTTGTATACTGTAAGTGTTCAGTTTTCATCGCGTGCCTACTAGAGGGCCTTTAGGTCACGATTGCACACGGCGCGTTATGGGCTAGGGCGGTGTATACATCTGTGTGTGTGTGTGTGTGTGTGTGTAAACGTTTTTTCGTTTGATTGCTACTGATACGGTTACCATGGCAACAAGTGTAATATGAAAACCAGGGAGGTTCCTTTGAGTTGTGTTCTTTTATTATAACATTTTAAAGAAGAGGATTTTGTGAGTATTGTGTAAAATATTGGCTCAAAACGTCTTTTCTCATAAAAATGTGGTATAATAAATGAATAAGTTAGTAAAATCAGTTAAAGAAAAATAAATTATTTTAGAAGAATTGGTCGACTGTATCTTCTAATTTAAGGAAGAAATAGTTGGGGGTGCAGTCAATCAAAACACCTAAATAAGCGTAACTTATTTATTATGTGCCGACGTTTCGGCCTACAATGTAGGCCATCTTCAGGGCTAAGAGAGAGAAACAAACAGAAATATATAAAAACGTAGCATTAACAAGAATATATAAAGTGGTACAAGAGTGGAACTACGTTTTTATATATTTCTGTTTGTTTCTCTCTCTTAGCCTTGAAGATGGCCTACATTGTAGGCCGAAACGTCGGCACATAATAAATAAGTTACGCTTATTTAGGTGTTTTGATTGACTGCACCCCCAACTATTTCTTCCTAAAAAATAAATAATATAATAATATGTACTTGTGTATTAGCCAATCTGCTTGAAACCTGCCTCCTTATCGTCTGTAGCAATAGAAAAAAAGAAAAATCTCTCTTAAAAAGGGAATTTCTAAAAAATAATAATACATACATTGTTTTTTTCCATGTGCATATGTACGGGGACCCGGAAGTTGGCTAATGAAATTATTAACCTTCAAGATAACTGGAAAGTTCAACCTACATTTCAGGCTTCTGGAAATACATCAGGACAGGATTTAGAAGTAAAGTTGCAGGTGTGAAGGATCCCACACAAAAAGACACAAGCTTTCTGCAGAAGAAGGATCGAGGAGTCAGCCAGATGCTGAAAGATCTAAGGAAGGAAGCTAAATGCACGGGAAGAATACCTAAACAGTTGTTGTGTATTTGCAATATATAGACGGTAGTTTCAAATTATAAAAAGCTGTACCACAACAACCCGTGAACGAGTCTGGGGTCCAGTAAATAGTAGAGACTGTACTGTTTCATGGAAAACGGTTCTGCAAGGAGGTGACTTGTCCTAGATCACGCTCAACTACAAGATTTTCTCCCCTTATTTTGGGTACCCTATTTTTTATAATGTTTTAAAGAGGCGAAAGAGTGAGCCCCAGGAGGTTCCCAGATCCCATATGATCAATCTCCGGCTGGAGACTAAATAAAATTCTTGCCTGGAACGGGATTTGAACCAGGATTTCCGGCATGGCAACTCAGTGCTCTACCACTGAGCCACTCCGCTCCCCAGGACAGGGAAAGAAATATATATGTAGATTTATTCCTACATAGTATAAAATATAGTTATAAGTATTTTCTAACTATTTAGTACTTCAAAACATAACTTTCATTTTCACATATGTATAAATTGTTCAAAAAAACTCATCAAAAGGATCTTCTAGAAAAAAGTGGCTTGGCCTGCTCGCTCTCCAGACCTGATACCACTGTATTTTTTTGTTTGGGGTGACATTCTATCTATAGAATAGTCTATGCAAGGACAGTGAATGACCTAAATTCTTTACGAAGAAGGATAATTGAGTCTTCTGGAATAATAACACATATCCAGTGCCGTTCTGCTACTGCTTCTGTTGAAGAAAGATGCCGAGCCTGTCTGAATGCTCAAGGAAATCACTTTGAACATTTAATATGAATGTTAATGGTTTACATTTAATAAATAAACTAGTTGGAACAAATAATATAAGTTTTATTTATTTACTATGCCTAAATAATTCGTAACAATGAAATCTTTAGATGCGAATATCTCCTAAACAAAGTGTTACGGGCTACTGGGTATTAAAATGAATTAAACAATTCCTTAATTAGAGATACTAATATTTATTAACAAAATGATAAAAAGGATACAATTAAACTATTAACAATTAAATTATTAAACTAATATAAATTTATAATGACAATATTCTAAAGATTAGAATCTAGGCCTAACTCCTATTTAATTATTACAATAATATAAGATATTACTAATTCTAGATATCTTAACTAGTTACAATAGTTTCTATGAATATTATAAAATTACACTACAATTTATAACTAATAGTTAACACTTACAGTTCACTAGTCCACCGACCGTAAGATTCTCCAAGTATGACAAACTGACACACAGTAACAAACAGAGACAGTTTATCACACTCGCGAGACTGTTACAGTTCACTGATACACTTATTACACGGGCCGGTTCAACACTGACTAGTTTATCACACTGACACTCACTTATCACAGATCTTGCGTGGTCTACTCTCAGGCTACGACTGACTGGCTCGAGGTGAGGATTTGGATGAAACTTGACAGTAATATAGGTTATACATCAGAATAACACATAGGCTATAGCAAGCATGGATCTAGGGGGGGCGCAAGGGGGCACGTCCCGCCCCCGACAGTTTTTTACGTACGGCGGAGAATCCATTATAGGACATAATTACAGGCAAATTAGGAACTTAGAATCTTGAAATTTACAGATAGGTTCTTTTTATAATTTAAGGAAGAAATTTGGATAATTCCACCCCCAAGGGGTTTCCCCTTAATATAATAGGGGTTCAAAGATTGTATGGAATCCGTCAGTTTTGAAGTTAGACATCTGAAATTTTTTATGTACGAGTAACTTAAAAGTTAAGTTAAAAAAAAAATAAATTATTTATTTAAAATAATCTGCCACGAAACTTTATGTGGCAGACCAAATTCCACGCGTAAATTCCATAAGACTAAAGATGTAAGACCTAAAACACGAGAATATTA
Source organism: Arma custos (assembly GCA_037127475.1). NCBI lineage: Eukaryota > Metazoa > Arthropoda > Insecta > Hemiptera > Pentatomidae > Arma > Arma custos. Next base: position 8,919,434 of record CM073764.1, read on the forward strand.
GAATATTAGACGCTTAGACACCCCTATTACCATCAGGAATAACTTATTTGATTCCATTCCTGTCGGAATGGGAGCAGAACATTCTACTAACTCCTGTTTATCTTATGTTACGGTTTACTATTGTAAACCCTGTATATTGATACTCCGAACAATAATTATATATATTTAGTTTGTTGGTTTGTTTATTCATTTAACGTCACTTTATGCTGCTATGGCTAATCGGACGATGCTACAGTGGGAGCTCTAAATTTTGCCTATCCAGGTTTAATTAGGATAGGGGTTTTTAACGAGTACCTGACATCGTACAGGCTCGGGACCCCCGTTTAACGTCCCTTCCGAAGGACGGCGTAACTAAGGATTTTTTACTCCCTTAAAAAAATCCTAGGGCCACCTGCCGGGCTACGAACCCGCGATCTTGGGTTTAGGTTTATATATATTTAGTAGTTTACTTATTAATGAAAACAAATGATGTGCTACACAAGTCCAAAACAAAATATCAATAATTAAACTAAAATAATAACTAGAATAAAGCTATATCATTTATATGTGATATTTGTATTAATAGGAAGCGGCGTGGCTCAGTGGTAAAGCACTGAGTTGCCATACCGGAAATCCTGGTTCAAATCCCGGTGCTGGGAAGACTTTTATTTAGTCGGAGATAGATCAAATGGGATCTAGGACTCTCCTGGGGCTCACCCAGCCTCTAAAAGCGGGTGTCCAAAATAACAGGAAAAATCTGGTGGTTGATCTATGAAAAATCACCTACCTGCACAAACATTGTCCTAGAAATAGTACAATCTCTACCATTTACTGAATCCCTGACCCGTTCACGGGTTGTAGTGATACAGATTATTATTATAATATATTCCCTTCAACAATTCTCAAACTAAAATCAGTTAAATACCTGAAGTTTGCAGATATATCTTCATTAAAGTGTAACTTAACCGTTACCTCATCTGATATAACTAGAGAACTTTCCGGATCATGCTTCATACGAACTACGGCCTGTTCAGAAATGTTTTAAGCAATTAATTTTACACATCCATAAATTAGAGAAGAGAATCATTAAACCAAAACTGAAGTTATTGAACATTAGGTTCAATAAAAATTAATCTTCATTATTGTTCTAACTCAGTTATATCCTATCACATTGAACATTTTATTATGTGAAGATTAAATGCTTCATACCTAAAGGCAGACCACCACTATTTTACAAATTGTATAACTGTTCATTTAAATGTACAAAAGTAGGTACTTAACATTTTAGTAAATCACTAGTAGATCTCATCAAGATCCCATACTCCAAATTTCGCAACACGATTATTTGTATTAAATTTGTAAAAACTTAGAATTAGGAATGAATATAAAAGGATGACAAAACATTACTAATTAATAATTAAACTTATTTTAATATTTAATATTTCTTTTTTATAATTTATTAAACGAAATTTACAACTGTATTATACTAATACAACAAGTAAATAGAATGAATCTACACATTGACATGAAATGACAAGTAGAGAAACTTCCCAGTGGTAGTACTAAAATAGCAAGTTCAACTTAAAAGATCACGAGGCCATCTCCTTTTCAAACGCTTCGGAGGATTATCAAGAATTGAAGAGGTTGCTAGGTTTGAAATTACTGGGTTTGAGTGGGAATGTACGAATGTAATGGGTTTATTCGTAATAAATTATGGAGTATTGTTACGGGCTACTGGGTATCAAAATGAATTAAACAATTCCTTAATTAAAGATACTAATATTTATTAACAAAATGATAAAAAGGATACAATTAATCTATTAACAATTAAATTATTAAACTAATATTAATTTACAATAACAGTATTCTAAATATTATAATCTAGGCCTAACTCCTATTTAATTATTACAATAAAATAAGATATTACTAATTCTAAATGACTTAAATATTTACATAAATTTGTATGAATATTATAAAATTACAGTACAATTTATAACTAATAATTAACACTTACAGTTCACTAGTCCACCGACCGTAAGATTCTCCAAGTATGACAAACTGACACACAGTAACAAAGAGAAACAGTTTATTACACTCGCGAGACTGTCACAGTTCACTGATACACTTATTACACTGGCCGGTTCAACACTGACTAGTTTATCACACTGACACTAACTTATCACAAATCTTCACCGTGCGTGGTCTACTCTCTGACTCGCTCGAGGCGAGGGAGGTTTTTAAATAGGCAAGGCCGAACATTCTAGGAAACGGAAAGGTGGAGATTGTTCTGGAATCTTCTTAATCCTTTTTCCGACAAAGCAGAGGCGGATCTACTATGCTGAGAAGGTCCTAATCCTATTTTAACTTCTCCCGCCAACGGATTTAAGCCGCTAATCCCTTGCTTCCGTCCTCCTGTCTGCGACCGTAACAGTATAGAGGATTTTACAAAGGATTTTGGGTTGATAGGATTGAAAACGAGATGAATTTGATGGCTTAGTGGAGCCCCAAAGCTCTATTCCGTAAGTCCAGATGGGTCTAATGATTGTCATGTATATGAGTCTTTTGTAATTAATTGAGAGCTTAGAGCGTTTGTCTAGTAAATGTTGAAGTAGCCTGAAACGGCGAGCTGTTTCTTTTCGTTTCAGTCTAGTATGAGGATTCCAAGTTAATCTTTTGTCAAGGTGTAATCGCAAGTAGACTACACTATACCGGATATATTTTCTGAGAGAAAAGGGAGATTTATGGTATAGTAACAATTTAGAAACTTGAGGTTTTTGGAATATATAAATGTGTTTTCATTATAGTAAGTATTGATTCAATCTATAGGAAAGTATATCTATTGTAAAATATTAAAGAAGCAATTAGTTGACTGGAACTTCTAATGTAAGGATAGAGATAGTTGGGGGTGCAGTCAATTGAAACACCATAATAAGTGCATACTTATTTATTGTGTGCCGACGTTTCAGCCTACATTGTAGGTCATCTTCAGGGCTGTGAGAGAGAACAGACAAAATAATAAATAAGTTATTTTGTTTTGTCTGTTTTCTCTCACAGCCCTGAAGATGACCTACAATGTAGGCCGAAACGTCGGCACACAATAAATAAGTATGCACTAATTATGGTGTTTTAATTGACTGCACCACCAACTATCTCTATCCTTATATTGTAAAATATATTTATGTAAGACAAATGTCTTACATAAAAGCCTCTTTTAAACAAAAATGTTTGTTTACTTCTGTGATATTTTGTTACTTGGAAATAATTTAGTCTTTAATCCAGATATCAAAACGTGATTTGATACGATATTTTGTTTTACGAGTTCGAACTCGGCCGTAAAGGAGCCCGAACGGCCAGAAATATCAAGTCTGGGGCGAAGGCAGCATAAGTTAGTGCACTGTTCAACGGTGGTTCCAGGGATTTTGGGAGGCAGACTTGATCCGTCGTTCTCTGAGCTTAGGTGGAAGGGAATCCCAGAACAACTCAAACCATTCAAAATACAATTTTTGATTAATTAAACTACGTTGACCTTAATGTAAAAACATAACCAAAATGCTGAAATTCAACAAATCGTATGGATTAAAAAAAAAAACCTGTACCACTATAACCCATGGAGAGGTCTGGGGTTCAGTACATGGTAGAGACGGTACTGTTTCTTGGACAACGGTTGTGCAAGGAGGTGATTTGTTCTAGATCACGCTCAACCGCCAGATTTTCTACCTTATTTTGAGTATCCATTTTATAGAAGCTGGGTGAGCCCCAGGAGGGCCCTAGATCCTTTATGATCCATCACCGGCTTATAAAAGATTAAATAAAAGTCTTGCCAGCAGCAGGATTTGAACACAGGACCTTCAGGATGGCGACTCAGCGCTTTACCACTGAGCCATTCCACCCCCATAATTAATAAACAAACTAATAATAAATTCAGTAAGAATAAAATAAATAAATAATTTATTAATCCTGTTGTAATATTAACGAACAACTTTACTTTCGTTCTATCACAGCCCTGTATAACCTTCGTATAAGGTGTCGGCAGTGAAACCAGCCAGGCAACTGGCCAAAGATGGCAGCCTGTCCAGCCGTCTTTTGTTGCGTCTCGAATTCGTTTTAGTTGTTTGATTCTAACTTTTGTCTATTCTTATTCCGCGTTGCTGTTCTGTTATATTACATATAAACTTTTATCAAAATTATCTCAAACTGGTGTATAATATAAAACTTACAATCGATCTCAACAACTCGAAGTATTCGAGCGTTATTTTTTGTCCCGTTCCACCACCATCTGGAAGTCATTCTTCTTTCATATCCTCATCTAAACACATGTTTTTTCCAACATCACGTCTCCCTAACAAATGTTCTCTAAGCAGGGTTATTTATTCGCTTAATAGTATTCAGTATTCCCCAAGGTAGTATCCTTGGTCCAATCCTATATACAGTTTATACAGCTGACATCCCAACTCATCCTAATACTATCCTTACCACGTATGCTGATGATACATGTGTATTATCAGTCAACACCAATCCAGTTATTGCATCCCAAAGCCTCCAATCCCACTGATCTTGAAGAATGGTGTCAAAACTGGAGAATTAAAATAAATTCTCAAAAATCGCATCAAATCACTTTTACCTTACGTCGTAAACCAATGACTTCCTGCCCTACAGTATCCTTTAATAATATACCACTGGTGCCTGTAGAACAGATCCGATACTTAGGGTTGCACCTCGACAAACGATTAACCTGGAATCCTCATACAAGACTGAAAAGACAAGAAACCGCACGACGTTTCAGGCTACTTCAACATTTACTAGACAAACGCTCTAAGCTCCCAATTAACTACAAAAGACTCATCTACATGACCATCATACGACCTATTTGGACTTACGGAGTAGAGCTTTGGGGCTCCACTAAGCCATCGAATTCCTCTCGTATCCAATCCTTACAGTCCAAAATCCTTCGTAAAATCCTCAATGCTCCTTATTTTTTTAAGAATAAACTAACGACCTTAATGTCCCTTTTGTTGCTGATTTGGCCCGAACCCCTATCCTTTCATAACAAACTTCATTACCATTCAAACCCTCTAGTTTCAAACCTAGCTTCCTCTTCAATTCCCGATAATCCTCCGAGGCGTCTGAAAAGAAGATGGTCCACGTGACCTCCTTACTTGAACTTTGATTTGAGTACTACCAGTGGGTAGTTTCTTTACTTGTCATTATCATGTCATTATATATCACTTAGCCTATTTATTTGTTGTATTATTGTAATACAGTTGTAGATATCAATAAATAAATTAAAAAAAAAAAAAGTATTCAGTATTAAATAATGTACTTTATTTGGGGAAGAAAATGGTCAATAAATTTCTGTTGAGGAGAGAGAAATGTTTATTAATCTGCCAACGTTTTGACCCGCATTGCAGGTCTTCTTCAGGGCTGTAAAGGATTGGGGGGTCTAGTGTAAGTCCATCACTTGCATTAATCGCATCAGTATCTAATGTAAAATTTTACATATCCAGGTATAATTGGGATATGGATCTTTAATCAGTACATCTCATAGGCTCGGGACCTGAATTATACGTACCCTCTGAAGTACGGAATAACTATAAACTTTTTGCTCCCTTTGAAAAATCCTAAAACCACCTGCCGGTCTAAAACTGTGTAGGTATGATCCTTCTCGCCTATACTTGCAAAATACGATCTAATATTCCCTTTCAGAGGCTGAGACCCAATGCAGCCCTTACATTGCGGCTTTCGAAGTGGAAATTCTAGGTTCGATCAAATATTCCCTCTAAGGTTAATATTCGAGAGATACAGATAAGGTAGAGATATAACTTCTCTTGGCAAATTAAAAAGCAGTTCAATATAGTTTCAATTGAACGTTGCTATAGACGGCTATGGAAAAACTAATCCGGCTAAAGCTCGGTTTTTTTTTCAGAAGAACGGTAGTACAGAAAAAAGAAAAGTTAAAAAAAAAAAAGAATACTGAAAAAATATGGTAAAAGATCTCGGATATGATGGATTTTTTAACACGCTTTTATTAGCTTCGCCTTTATATGCATGTGTATGTATTGGAATCTTTGAACTAAATTTTATACCAATTCAAAACATTGAATTAAATTGAAACTGCAAACTTCTCAAGAAATTATGAAAATACAATAATTTAATATTTTTTATAATGCAATTGGGAAAAACCACAATGCAAAGCCTTATGTTTCAAAAATACACCTACTTACCAGTCGACGTTTCGCCTATTCAGGCATTATCAAGACACCAAAATCAAAAAGGGGTTATGTGAATCGCATCTCGAAGAAAAAGGTGCAACGTTTTTATAGACTAATATTACTTGATATGTTGTGTGGATCAGCTGATTCTATAACCTTCCCAGCTGGTTGCGTATTACTTTCGTTCAGTTGTATGTTGAACGTCTTGGTGGTGGGGTGCTGTCTCATGTTTGGGCTGTTGATCGTTGGGATGTATTGCACCTTTATCTTCGAGATGCGATTCACATAACCCCCTTTTTGATTTTGGTGTCTTGATAATGCCTGAATAGGCGAAACGTCGACTGGTAAGTAGGTGTATTTTTGAAACATAAGGCTTTGCACTGTGGTTTTTCCCAATTGCATTATAATAAATAATAGTGTTTCTTTTTGAGTTTTTGGCTCTATTTTAGTGTTAATATTTTTTGTTTAATTGATTTAATTTCTAAATATTTTTATTTTGAAGAGAGGAGATAAGGCTCGGCCGGGATTCGAACCCGGGTCGTCTGTCTCTCGGTGACAGCACTCTACCAATTGAGCTACTGGAGTCGCCTTCCAGTCGGGACAAACAGAACAGATTTGTCAGATCTTCAAAATAAAAAAAATGTAATAAGCTTGTCTGATTATCTTGGAGAGGGTCTTCAGAAATAGCGATTTTTCGTATCAGGTAATATCTTGAGCTAATTATTAAGGCATACATGGTTCAATCATTGAGGCAATCATATGACTACTGGCAGGATCAAATGGCGAGTTTTATATATTTTACAGTAAGAAATAATAGTTTAAAAATACTTTTAAAAACATGCTTTTGTAGCTAGCCGTAAATAGCAAATGAAAGTTAGTTAAAAAAAAATATGAAGGAAACGTTTTTTTATCCAGGCGAACTAAAAAGTATAAAATAAATAATAGTTTAAGAAAGCACGCTTTAATAGAAAACAAAAAACGGGAGAAAATAATTTTCGTAGAAAAGTTCGTTTAGGTTTCAATTGTCAGCTGCGGTCAAAATCTATCGATTTTATATTAAAAATGATTGTAAAACAGTGAAAGTGAGCATAATATGCTGTTAGAATAAAACAAAATTATCAAAAGTATATAATTTTGGCATATATGCGCCGAAAAGCCAAATACAAATACAGAATACAGAGATCGTATGTGCTTAGAAAGGACTTCTCCTCATCTCAGAGCATCCAACATTTCTTGTAATTAAACTTACGATAAAATATCTTATTTGGCTCTATTCTTATTTTAAACTTATTAAAAATTATTTTCTACTTTTTAAGTTGTGTATTCCATCGAAATGAGTTTATTACATTTTTACTTTTATTTCGGCTAGCTATATTCTTTTAAAACAACTATTCATATTCCACTTTACAATCTTTTTTCATATAAAGCGTGTTTATAAGTTTTTTAAAGTATTATTTATTTTATAATTTTTAGTTCGGCAGGCCACGAACGCTTCTTCTCTTGTTTCTTAATAACTATTCAATTTCTACTTTTTCGTATTGATTTCTAGTAAAGCGTGTTGTGTTAGCTCCGCCACCTGAGCTATCCTGGCTCATACCTCGGTCAGACAAATCCATTCTTTTCACTGATACCAGATCCCCGCGCTCTCGCAATTTGCGATGAATACACAGGAAAGAATGTTCAATGAACATTACTTTAATTAGGACCTTGTTGGCTTACGTCATTATATTATTTATAAGTTATAAATAAATATAATATATTATAATGCAATTGGGAAAAACCACAATGCAAAGCCTTATGTTTCAAAAAATACACCTACTTACCAGTCGACGTTTCGCCTATTCAGTTATCAAACTCAGATAACTCCTTTTTGATTTTGGTGTCCTGATAATGCCTGAATAGGCGAAACGTCGACTGGTAAGTAGGTGTATTTTTTGAAACATAAGGCTTTGCATTGTGGTTTTTCCCAATTGCATTATAATAAATAATAGTGTTTCTTTTGAGTTTTTGGCTCTATTTTAGTAAATATAATATAATTTATAATAAATGTCTGGTTATAAATCTGCCTTCTTTAGTTTTTTTACGCGCCTTCCATATATTTTTTAAACTACAATGTACTTTCTACTTTTAAATTTTTTCCTAGAAAACGTGTTTTTTTTCTATAAACGCGCTTTTTCAGTTCTTTTTTTAAACTAATAATCATTTTAGCCTATTTAATTGTAATGGTTTTGTCTATTGAAGCGTGTTTCCTCCTCATTTTTTAAAAGTATTATTTATTTTCTTCTTTTTAATTTTGTTTTCTATTTTCTATTAAGCTTGTTTGTTATATTTTTAAATTATTATTTATTTTTTAAACTTTTAAATACTTTTTTAAATATCTTGAAAGGAACAGACAGTGGCGAGTATTGACCTCCCTAATGCCCAACATGCCAATTAGAAGCTCATCAAGATCCCATCCGCTAAGCCTCGCAGCCTGCGCCACGAGTTCGAGTTAATTTGGAAAAAAAAAATCCTGAGTGAAAAAGGATAATTGAATATTAATAATTAGTTTTTTATAGTTAATTATAAATTATATAACTGTTTATTTAATTGTACTATACTATATTATTTAACGTTTTAGTACAGCTACTCCAATATTATTCTAGAAATTGAAGTTCAGCTTCAATTTTTTGGAGTTCAACCCAATTTTTACCCCCTGGAGAGCTTTTTAAAATATTATTTTCCTCTTATTGTTTTGAGTTATGAGTATTTCGTTACTTTATTTAAAACTAAATACGATTTTTTTTTCTTTTAAGTTTCTTATATGGAATAGAATAGAATAGAAAAACAATTTTATTCTGGTACCAGGTCCCTTAAGAATAACATAAATGCACAAAATTAAATCTTACTAATATTATAAATGTGAAAGTTTGTATGCTTGTCTCTTTTTCACGCAAAAACTACTGGACGGATTTGGATGAAACTTGACAGTAATATAGGTTATATATCAGAATAACTCATAGGCTATAGCAAGCATGGATCTAGGGGGGGGGGCGCAAGGGGGCACGTCCCGCCCCTGACAGTTTTTTACGTACTGCGGAGAATCCATTATAGGACATAATTACAGGCAAATCAGGAACTTAGAATCTTGAAATTTACAGATAGGTTCTTTTTATAATTTAAGAAAGAAATTTGGATAATTCCACCCCCAAGGGGTTTCCCCTTAATATAATAGGGGTTCAAAGATTGTATGGAATCCGTCAGTTTTGAAGTTAGACATCTGAAATTTTTGATGTACGAGTAACTTAAAAGTTAAGTTAAAAATACATAAATTATTTATTTAAAATAATTTGCCACGAAACTTTATGTGGCAGACCAAATTCCACGCGTAAATTCCATAAGACTAAAGATGTAAGACCTAAAACACGAGAATATTAGAATATTAGACGCTTAGACACCCCTATTACCATCAGGAATAACATATTTGATTCTATTCCTGTTGGAATGGGAGCAGAACATTCTACTAACTCCTGTTTATCTTATGTTACGGTTTACTATTGGCTCTCCGTTGAATCTCGTAAATATATATCTGGCCAAAGGACTACATTAATAGAATAAAACTATATCTACAGAATATCTTGAAAGCAAATAACTGACAACTATTAGTAAATGTAATACAACAATAAAATAAAAAAACAGGCAAATTTACAATAAAAAGAAATAGGCTTATAGAAAAATAAGAGAATAAAAAATAGCATCTAATAATAAAAACAATTATATTATTATGAGTGAGGAATATTTACAGTAGTTCATCAATCGATTAAGTTGAATATATCAATAAATTATTTATTGATTATAAAGCATCTGATTGGGAATTTAGAAGATGTAGAAAAAGTTTGGATTTAAATGAGGTTAAAGAAGACGCATGACGGATATCGAGTGGGAGTGAGTTCCAAAGAGAGATAGAACGGGCGAGAAAGGAACGCTCAAAAGTTTTGGTTCTGTGGGAACGGATATAAAGATCGGAAGGGCGGTTGATGATTTGAAGTTCTACCATGACAGAATTACCAGAAAAGAAAAAATAGACAAATCATTGATTTTTTTTTAATAATACCATCCCTCAAGGTAAGTATCCTTGGCCCAATCCTTTATACAGTTTATACAGCTGACATCCCAACTCATCCTAATACTATCCTTACCACGTATGCTGATGATACATGTGTATTATCAGTCAACACTAATCCAGTTATTGCATCCCAAAGCCTCCAATCCCATATCACTGATCTTGAAGAATGGTGTCAAAACTGGAGAATCAAAATAAATTCTCAAAAATCGCATCACATCACTTTTACCTTACGTCGTAAACCAATGACTTCCTGCCCTTCAGTATCCTTTAATAATATCCCACTGGTGCCTGTAGAACAGATCCGATACTTAGGGTTGCACCTTGACAAACGATTGACCTGGAATCCTCATACAAGACTGAAAAGACAAGTAACCGCTCGACGTTTCAGGTTACTTCAACACTTACTAGACAAACGCTCTAAGCTCCCAATTAATTACAAAAGACTCATTTACATGACAGTTATCAGACCTATTTGGACTTACGGAGTTGAGCTTTGGGGCTCTACTGAACCATCCAATTCATCTCGTATCCAATCCTTACAATCCAAAATCCTTCGTAAAATCCTCAATGCTCCTTATTATGCCACAAACAAACTCATCCATCATGATCTTAATATCCCATATGTTGCTGATTTGGCCCAAACTAGATACCTATCCTTCCATGAAAAGTTCCATACACACTTGAATCCGCTAGTCTCTCAACTTGCTTCCCATAGTATTCCTGATAACCCTCCTAGGCGTCTGATTAGAATATGGCCTCGAGACCTACTACTATAGAACTTTATTGGAGTGCTATCAATGGATAGTTTCTCCACAAGTGTATTTTTTCCATGTCCTTTGTTCATACAGCAGATTTACTTGATGAAATATAATTACAGATGTAAATATCAATAAATTACTCTGTTCTAAAAAAAAAAAAATATTCTAAAAAATAGTAAAAAAAAAACGGAGTAGAGCTTTGGAGCTCCACTAAGCCATCGAATTCCTCTCGTATCCAATCCTTATAGTCCAAAATCCTTCGTAAAATCCTCAATGCTCCTTATTTTGTTAAGAATAAACTCATCCATAACGACCTTAATGTCCCTTTTGTTGTTGATTTGGCCCGAACCCGGTATCTATCCTTTCATAACAAACTTCATTCCCACTCAAACCCTCTAGTTTCAAACCTAGCTTCCTCTTCAATTCCCGATAATCCTCCGAAGCGTCTGAAAAGAAGATGTCCACGTGACCTTCTTAGTTGAACTTTGATTTGAGCACTACCAGTGGGTAGTTTCTCTACTTGTCATTCTCATGTCATTATGTATCACGTATCCTATTTACTTGTTGTATTATTGTAATACAGTTGTAAATATCAATAAATAAATTTAAAAAAAAAATAATACCATCATAACTAAAAAACGGTTTTGGGTTGAGTACGTGATTGAGCATGTACTGTTTATCGGACAACTGTAGTGCAGAGAGTTAATTATCCTCTACCACAAGGCTTTTTCATCGAATCAACGGGCTCCATTTTATGGAGCATGGGTAAGCCCCACGTCTCCAAATCTCACAGGGCCCATATTTTAAATCATTTTAATCTGTTAACATATCAAATAATTCATCTACCACAGCTGGATTTGAACTAAAAGGGAACCTTTGGCACTACAACACAGAACGAACACAATAGTGGTGTTTCGTATATCCATATCCGTGACATTTTTGGCGTGACCTTATTAAATTTTCAACAAACAGATGAAATTTTATGTATTGTTATTTTATATTCACTGCAAAACTCTTATGTACGTGTTAGTAGCCCTATAAACAGCAACTTTTGTACTGGGTAGTACGTTGAAATGAAAAAAAAATTCAGTCCTCTATTCAAATAACCGATTAACTGATCTTAGTTTGTATGGAAAACGATTTTTTTTTCTTTTGTTTTCGATGTTTGTCCAGAACAAAAGTGGTTGTTTAAGGTAAAACTAACACGTACCTAAGAGGTTTTCAGTAAATTTATAATAATTCTGAATAAAGATTATTAATTAGCAGTGAATGTTCCTTATTTTGTTTCCAACAAAACCCTCCATATGATCTCAACATTCCTTTCTTCCTCGACCTCATCCCTACTAAATTTTCAAACTTTCACCAAAACCTTGCCTGCCATCCCAACCCCCTGGCTCAGTCATTATCCAGTTCCACACATCCATATAACCCACCCCGCCGCCTAAACCGGCAATGGCCCCGAGACCTGTTGTAATAAAGTTATTTGGAGTACTGGCACTGGTCAGATTCTCCACTCACGGCCTGTGTGTGTGTGAAGCGCCCTTAACCAGCTTCCTTTGGAGTTCAATGCCAGTAACGCGGCTGGGAAAGCGAGCTGTGGCCTCCCGGACTCCTGCTTTGCCCTCATTCCCGGGGAAGAAGTTCAATTCGGGACCCCAAGCAAATTGTAAATAGGTTACAAATGTGTACATTTTATTTTTTATTTTTTTACTTTATTATCATTTTCGCATTAACTTCTTTTTATTACCGGATGTATATATTTATTTATAAATTTAGTTATTTTAGTTAGTTTATAGCATTGTTTTGTTTTTGGAATGATTGTAAGCTACGTAGCACCATTACTTATTGCCCACAGGTGGCAGATTGTTATGTTTCAATAGTTTTTTTTTTTTTTTTTTTTTTTATATATTAACACTTTATTGAAATATTACAATCTGCCACTTTTGGGCAATAAGTAATAGTGCTGTGTAGCTTACAGTCATTCCATAACAAAACAATAATATAAACAAAATAAAATAAATAAATATATACATGTGGTAACAGAAATTAATTAATGCGGTAATAATAATAATAAAGTAAAGTAAATAATAATAATAATACTAATAATAAAAATAAAATAAAATGTACACACATTTCAATAGTGTTAAAAAAAAATAGAAGTGAAAAACTATTGAGATTTAACATTTTAATAAGGCAATCCTTTCAAGGTTTAAAAAAAAAACTTCTTTGTTGACAATTTTATAACTCACTACCAAACACAAACGTTACCAATGCCGCGCATTACAAGTCGAAAACTCGAAACACGTACCGTCCTGTCTGTCACGCAAAGGGTCATGTGGCGAAAACTATCAAGGTCAAAGGCAGCGACATTGATTGAGGAAAAAAGTTAAGATCCGTATCCGCGGATCTTGACACCAAATATCCGTATTCGGATTCGTATCCGCGGATCTTGAAACCAAATATCCGTATTCGGATCCGAATCCGCAGATCTTGACACCAAATAGCCGTATTCGGATCCGAATCCGCGGATCTTAACACCAAATATCCGTATTCGGATCCGAATCCGCAGATCTTGACACCAAATATCCGTATTCGGATCCGAATCCGCAGATCTTGACACCAAATAGCCGTATTCGGATCCGAATCCGCGGATCTTAACACCAAATATTCGGATTCGTATCCGCGGGTACACTTTGTTAACGATCCGATACATCATTACTCAACACTTTCATCTACTCCGCTCCTTCTATTAAGTAAAAGTTTTAGAAAATAATATTTTAGAGAAATATACACTTCAACTTATTTTCTAGAAATGGCAATATGGAATACTTATTTACAACTAAGAAGTACTATCTGAAATAGTTTTAATTAATCTTTTAATCTATTTAATTGTTTTATATATGAAAAATAAGACTTTGTAAGTTGATGCTACAGTAAAACTGAGGGTCCATTTTTTCGGCTTCATTTTAATCTAACATGATTACACAAAGACTTCTCTTACTTAGGTATTTCTAACCCAAGATATCTATTTATTTATTTTAAATTTAGCCCCGATGAATAAATTGTTAAGTCTATATAAACAAATTAAATTTTCTTTCTTTATTTAAGGAAGAAATAGTTGGGGGTGCAGTCAATCAAAACACTAAAATAAGCATAACTTATATTTATTATGTGCCGACGTTTCGGCCTACAATGTAGGCCATCTTCAGGGCTAAGAGAGAGAAACAAACAGAAATATATAAAAACGTAGCAGTAACAAGAATATATAAAGTGGTACAGGAGTGGAAATTAAAATAGTGACTAGATATGATGAAATAGTGAATAGATATATGATAAATAAGAATGAATATAAGACTGGTTACAGAATATAATAAACTTAAAATAGTGATAGATAAAAATAAAATTGTAGATGATGAACAGAAATTCTAATAGTGACAGATATAATAATACAAGAATAAGAATATAAAATAGAAAAAAATACATGTCAAGAAAGGATAAAATGTAAACAATAATATAAAGGGAAAGAAAAATGAGGAGGTAAACAGAAAGATACAAAAAGAGAAGATTAAAATATAGAAATAGGGGGGTGAGTATGAAGGATTTAGAAAAAACTAGTTTAATTATAGATATGGATAAGATACCAGACATGAGGGGTTACATAGGTAAAGTGTAATAATACAAGCATATATAGAAAGAAAAGCTTGATAAATTTCAAAAATTAAACATTGAAAATAGTGGTATTTATAACGATGAACTATGAAGTATGAAAAGAATAGAAAATATAAGTAAGGGAAGTTAATATGTAACTGTATACAGTTAGAAAGAAGTGGCATTCATGCAAAATAAGATGTGAATATAACATAAACATATAGAAAATAGGTAAAGAAATACAGTAGATGAAAAATATGAGGCTAAATAATAGTGAACTCTATACTATTCTTCTCTAACATAAATTTTCTTTCCTATTTTATACTAAAAATAATTTGCTTCTTTTTTTTTACAGATATCAAAGGACTCAGAGGAAAAGGCGATTATCGGGAGATTCTAGTAAGTTGGGAATATCCGACCAAGTCTTGGTTCATGATTCAATATTGTGAAGTTCAAGCATGGGGCCCTTCCAGGTGTAAAGCGAAGGTAATTAGTCATGTTTAAAACATTATATGTCAGTATATTAATTTAATAGGTAATAATGAGTTTGTGAAACGAGCTCATATATTTGAATGATGACTTCCTGCCTTCCTGTATCGTTTAATAACTCCCACTGATTCCTGTAGAACACGTCAGGTACTTAGGACTACACCCTGACAAACGCTTAACTTGGAATCCTCATACTAGACTGAAAAGACAAGAAACAGCTCGCCGTTTCAGGCTACTTCAACATTTACTAGTCAAACGCTCTAAGCTCCTAATTAATTACAAAAGACTCATATACATGACAATCATTAGACCCATCTGGACTTACGGAATAGAGAGCTTTGGGGCTCCACTAAGCCATCGAATTCCTCCCGTATTCAATCCTTACAATCCAAATTCCTTCGTAAAATCCTCAATGCTCCTTACTTTGTTCGTAACAAAATAATCCATAATGACCTTAATGTCCCATTTGTTGCTGATTTGGCACGAATCCGATATCAATATTTTCATGACAAACTTCATTCCCACTCCAACCCACTAGTTTCAAACCTAGCAACCTCTTCAATTCCTGATAATCCTCCGAGGCGTATGAAAAGATTATGGCCTCGTGATCTTCGAAGTTTAACTTGGTATTTGGGTACTACCACTGGGTAGTTTCTCTACTTGCCTTTATCTCGTGTCATTATTCATCTTTCATTATATTTACTGGATGTATTCTATCATTACATTACTGACACGACTTCCCCAATCGCTCCGATCGCCTGCTCGAGTGATGGAGACCTTGCTAAGCCTCAGATCCTCACAGACGGCATCCTTTCATCTAAATAAACTGGCAAACTTAGTTTCCACTCAAACTCACTAGTTTCAAACTTAGAAACCTCTTCAATTCCTGATAATCCTCCGAGGCGTGTGAAAAGAAGATATGACCTCGTGACCTTCCAAGTTGAACTTGTTATTTGAGTACTACCACTGGGTAGTTTCTCTACTTGCCTTTATCTCGTGTCATTATTCATCTTTCATTATATTTACTGGATGTTATTCTATCATTACATTACTGACACGACTTCCCCAATCGCTCCGATCGCCTGCTCGAGTGATGGAGACCTTGCTCAGCCTCAGATCCTCACAGACGGCATCCTTTCATCTAAATAAACTGGCAAACTTAGTTTCCACTCAAACTCACTAGTTTCAAACTTAGAAACCTCTTCAATTCCTGATAATCCTCCGAGGCGTGTGAAAAGAAGATATGACCTCGTGACCTTCCAAGTTGAACTTGTTATTTGGGTACTACCATTGGGTAGTTTCTCTACTTGCCTTTATCTCGTGTCATTATTCATCTTTCATTATATTTACTGGATGTATTCTATCATTACATTACTGACACGACTTCCCCAATCGCTCCGATCGCCTGCTCGAGTGATGGAGACCTTGCTAAGCCTCAGATCCTCACAGACGGCATCCTTTCATCTAGATAAACTGGCAAACTTAGTTTCCACTCAAACTCCCTAGTTTCAAACTTAGAAACCTTTTCAATTCCTGATAATCCTCCGAGGTATCTGAAAAGAAGATGGCCTCGTGACCTTCCAAGTTGAACTTGTTATTTGAGTACTACCACTGGGTAGTTTCTCTACTTGTCTTTATTCAGGTCAACATGTACCATTCATCCTATTTACTTGTAGTATTAGTATAATACAGTTCCAAAGGATTTTGGATTGTAAGGATTGGATACGAGAGGAATTGGATGGCTTAGTGGAGCCCCAAATTTCTACTCCCTAAGTCCAGATAGTCTTATAATAGTCATGTATATAAGTTCTTTCGGAAAAATGGGAACTTAAGTTGCTGTGCAACACCTTTCTAAGTTGATTACTCGTTCTGTAAAAAAGTGTGCGGTTCATCCCTTTTTAAATCTCATCTAGCATATATTCAGACAGTTTATAATTTCTCCGTCCGTATGTTTTTAATAACAAATTCTTTATTTATTCTGGGACAAGTCCCTTTAGAATAGCGTAACAGTACATTATTGTGGGCTTTAGAGCCTTAGAGTAGGCACAAAGAAAAAAAAACAAGTAGAAAATCAATCTGTAAAGCTCGTATAAAAAATAACTATAAAAGTAAATAAAAAATAGCTTCTTGTGATAATGAAAAAATGAAGATTTCACATTACTACACATTAAAAATTAAAATAAAAATGAATAAACAAAATAAATAGTATTCTATCGATAATTTTATGTATGCACTTCGGGGAACTGGAGGGATAGTAATCAAATAAGCGGGATTTGAAGGTAGGAAGGGTCTTGGAACAGCGGATGGAAGAAGGGATAGAATTCCACAGGGACCGAATCAGGAACGATCTGTCGAAAGCAGCGGTTCGATGGGCCTCTATATACAAATCGGAAGGGTGTGAGCGGGTATCACGGGAATGGATGGAGGATCTAAATTTGAGGAGCTCATATATGTATAATGGACGGCGGGATTGGATAACTCGATAGAAGAAGGATGCAAGGAAATACTTACGGCGATAGGAAGGATACAACCACCTCAACTCTTCATAAAATCGGGAGACAGGAGCGTCCCTGGGGATCCCGAATACAAAGCGCACAAACAGTTTTTACTGTTTGATATTTTGACAAAATCTTTTCCTAGCATTTTACTTCTTCACTCCACTTACAAATAAAGGGCTAATCTACAACACTATACTATGACCTATTTGGGCATATGGAGCATAACTTTAGGGTGCAGCGAAACACATCCATAAATGCAAGATGAAAACAGGACAATTAAAAATTCTAAGAAAAATTGTTAATGCTCCCATACACATTGACGTGAAAATTCCCACTGCAAAATCATTTATTTACAACAAATCTACAACATTCCACACATCAACACAAAACCTATTCCCTGTTACTCATAAATGCTAGGAGAAGATTAAATAGATTATTAGAGACCTGGAAAAAATAACTATTGATCATTTCCAAAACCTCATTTCCCTGAAAATCAAGGGGGGGAAACAAAGAAATCAAATTTGCTGGATTCGAAATTGCTCAGGGGAGAGGAGTGGCTCAGTGATAGCGAGCTAAGTTGCCATGTCGAAGGCCTTGAGTTCAAATCCCGCTACTGCCAAGACTTTTATTTCAGCTGTTAGCCGCTGGAGATAGATCCTATGTGGTCTAGGACCCTCCTGTGGCTCACCTAGCCTTTAACATAAGTGATCACTCAAATAGGAGGAAAATCCGTCTCTAACAGGAAAAAAATCCTCTTCAGGTTTAAAAAAAAACAACTGAAAATAGAAAATTAATTCTGTAACCATTTCTATAATTCGTTTGCATTGCTGAACTTTGAGAACTGTTAAAAGAAATTTAAAAATAGCTTTCTCTTATTGCTCATGACTTCATAATTAAAGAAATAGCAGCTTCTGGAGATGGATCCTATGTGATCTAGGACTCACCTATTTAGGTAAAAAGATAAAAAGAAATTGTGCAGGTGAAAATAAAAGAATAAAAATATTGTATAAACTTATGAATATATTATTTCTTTCCTCCATATATTCAGACAGGTATTCGAAGATGTATTTGTATTGAGAAAAGTTTTGATGGTAAGATAAATCTATCGGAGAAGCGAAGGTATACATTACAAAGTAGAGACTTGGAGAAAGGAGAGAAGAGAGGGAACAAAGAAAGGGCGTACTAAATCAGATCTTTAACCTACGTAACCTTTTCCTTCGGCAAGGAATATATTTAAATCAGGATTCTTTGTTCGCAAGAGAACCTTTGTTTTTCTTTATCTTCTTTTTATTGTTCTTTTTTCTTTTCTTGTCCGAGCATCCATAAGACTTGTTTCCTTGTAACTTTACTTTAGTTCTTTCTAACAGTTTTCTGACTTTTTTCTGTATTTCCATAATCGAAAATCAGGACCTAACTGTTACTCGTTCTAGATTTTTCTATTTGTATTTAAGAAAACAATTATAGTAATTGTTAAAACAATTAAAAGAAAAACCGTTTTAATAAAAACAATTAAAGTTATATACATCCATTAGAAAAATAATTATATCTTCGAAAAAAACCAGCTTCCAGTCAATTTATTTTATTCTTTCATAAACCAGACGTTTCGGCAACTTAAATGCCATTTTCAATATTAAAATACATCAACATTCTAAACAATAACTTTAAAAATAGTTATAAGTCAAAAATTCTGCAAAAAAAAAAACAACCATCATAAATACGTTATACAAAAACAAAAAAACGTCCCAAAACAGTTAGCAAAACCAAGCATAGATACCACAATAAAAAAATAATTTTTAAATATTTCTTTATTGAGGTATCTATGCTTGGTTTTGCTAACTGTTTTGGGACGTTTTTTTGTTTTTGGATTGTATAACGTATTTATGATTGTTGTTTTTTTTTTTTTGCAGAATTTTTGACTTATAACTTTTTTTAAAGTTATTGTTTTAGAATGTTGATGTATTTTAATATTGAAAACGGCATTTAAGTTGCCGAAACGTCTGGTTTATGAAAGAATAAAATAAATTGACTGGAAGCTGGTTTTTTTCGAAGATAACATTTACATAGAAATAGAGTCCAGTATATTAGATAAGAATTAAAATGAAAAATAATTATTTAGAAAAGAATTCCAATCATTTACAACTATATTATTAGCTATCAGAAGAAAGTTGTCAAATTCAAATGAATTTCATAATATAATCTCATATATCATTCAAAGTTGTAGGCTTCGGGTTCGAATCCTGCTGCTTAAGATATTTTTTTTATTTTTTTAACAACCACGGATGGATCCTTTGGGATCTACAGACCCTCCTGCGTCCCACCCAGCCTCTATAAGCTGGGTACCTCAAATTGGGGGAAAGCCTAGTAACGGTTCGTTTGTTTGTTTATTTAACGTCACTTTATGCTGCTATTGCTAATCGGACGATGCTACAGTGAAAGCTCTAAATTTTGCCTATCCAAGTTTAATTAGGATAGGGATTTTTAACGAGTACCTGACATCGTACAGGCTCGGAACCCCCGTTTAACGTCCCTTCCGAAGGACGGCGTAACTAAGGATATTTTACTCCCTTAAAAAAATCCTAGGGCCACCTGCCGGGCTACAAACCCGCGATCTTGGGTTTAGTAGTTTGTTACACTAACCACTAGACCACAGGTGACTTTACCTACTAACGGTTGAGCGTGATCTTGGAGCTATCTGCACTATCGTTGTTCAATAAAATAAATTTATTTATATATAAGGAATTATTTAGAGACTATTCAACACGAAGATTTTTTTTCACGATTGGGTTTAAATATTAGGATTTACCTATTCAAAACCAATTGATTAGAATCACTTTTCCTTTTTCAGTGAAATTTTCACCGAAAAAAAAAATGAATATGAGATAAAAAAATCCTATACATCGAAAAAATTGCGAGAACACGGGGATATAGGATCGGGAAGGATTTGTATGGCTTGGATACGACCCCTGGTAGCTCAGTGGTTTAGAGCACTGCACTGGAGAAGCAGACGACCCGAGTTCGAATCCCGGCCAGGACAAATCCTTTCTGTTCAAAACAAAAATATTTAAAAATAATCACCATCAAAATATCAATTAATAAAAATAATCTAAAATACTATAATCCGCCGTTTCAAGCTACTTCAAAAAAAAAAAAAACGTTCTAAGCTTCTAATTAATTACAAAATAATATATATTTATAGTATATATTTTTAGACTATTTGAATTTATAATTTGGACGGAGTTGAGCTTTGGGGTTCCACTAAGCCATCCAATTCCTCTCGTATCCAATCCTTACAATCCAAAATCTTTCGTGAATTCCTCAATGCTTCTTACTTTGATATGAATAAAATCATAAAGATCTTAATGTCCAAATTATTGCTGATTTGGCCCGAATCCGATATCAATCTTTTTATAAAAAATTGAATTCCTACTGAAACCCATTAGTTTCAAAACTAGCAGCCTCTTCAATTCTTGATAATCCTCCGAGGCGTCTGAAAAGAAGATGGTCTCCTGATCTTTTAAGTTTAATTTGTTATTAGAGTCGACTAATGGAGTTTCATTAATAGTTTTTCTACATGCTTTTAACTCACGCCATTATGTATCATTCATTCTATTTGCTTGTGGTATTATCATAATATAGTTGTAAATTCCATTACTAATAATACTTTATTATTAATAACAATAAAGAGGCAGTCACGAGGACAGAATAAGCTCAAAACTTAATAGTCTGAATTATTTAAATTTCAAATTTATAAATTTAACTTACTAACTTCAGCTTTGGGCTCTACCAAACGATCCAATTCATCTCGTATCCAATCCTTACAGTCCAAAATCCTTCGTAAAATCCTCAATGCTCCTTATTACGACACAAACCAACTCATCCATCATGATCTTAATATCCCATATGTTGCTGATTTGGCCCAAACTAGATACCTATCCTTCCATGAAAAGCTCCATACAAACTTGAATCCGCTAGTCTCTCAACTTGCTTCCCATACTATTCCTAGTAACCCTCCGAGACATCTGAAAAGAAGATGGTCTCGAGACCTTCTGCTATAGAACTTTATTGGAGTGCTACCGATGGGTAGTTTCTCCACAAGTGTTTTTTTTTTCATGTCATTTGTTCATATTAGCAAATTTACTTGATGTAATATTATTACAGTTGTAAATATCAATAAATTAATCTAAAAAAAATTAAATAAAATATTATTATTAGTCATTTAAAACATATTGATGTTTTAAGTTATTGTTAGTATCGATTCTACAACTATTAATCGAACTTTTAGTTAAATATAATTTTTGTTATATCAATGGAATTCTAACCTTTAAACTTAAGTTAATTAAAAAGTTTCTATAACTCATGCAAAGGCTGCTAGGTGTCGCTAGTCTCGTGCATACGTCATGAGCATGTCAAGTTTCTTCAACAAGTTTTTCCCCTAGCAAAATTCGCTAAACACGCCTAAGAATATGTATAGAAAATATTTTATCTTTATATTATATAATTTTTTAAATATTTTATTTGAAAAGAAAAGATATGGCCAGGACCGGGACCTTCACCTCTCCGTGGTGACGCCTTAGGGTGCACCTACATTGGATCCGATGCGATGCGACGCGATCCTATTCTATCACATAGGATGGTGGGCTGAAAAAACAAATAACTGAACTATGCAGTGAGTGCCTACACTGGATCAGATCCGACACGATTCTATTCTTTTCAATCCGATAGTGAAACTAGTCACTGCCTTCCGAATAAAATAGTATTAATTTTATTCTTTTATTTCTTATATTTTATATATATATATTATAGTGGAATATAAATATATTAAAAATAATTAATAAATAATCTTAATTTTATAAATTTAAAGAACCAAATGTTAGAACAATGAGGTAATATTACTATATAAGAATATTTTTGTCTTGCTGTATGACTATAAATAAATAATTTAGTTGTTTTTCAATTAAAAAAAAAATAGAATTTATTGTTTTTTTATACATTCGTGTTTTATATAATGATTTAATTTTCTCGATTGTGATAATATTTATTTCTTTGATGACGCAATCAAGGCTCTTTTCGAACTAATTCATTCTTTACTAATTCTTTTCAGTCTATTTTGTTGTTAATCTTTGCAAACGAGTATAAAAAATCAGAAAAGCCTTTGCCTCCCAGTGTTGCCAACTGTTTAACAAATAAATTGAACATTAAGACGATAATTTTATCAAATGTTAATGTTTCCAATTTTCTTTGACGAATTAAAATTTTATGTAGGTATATTTTTTATGTACATTTTTGATGGATTTAATTTTATTCAACGGAAAAATAACGTTCGCTACTATATTTAATGGTTCATGAAGATTAGTAATGACATATGTTAATCAGAATTGAGAATATTTAATTTTGATTTATGACGGATATTTATATAATAGTTAATTATCAAATTAAAATGTATATTTTTTAATAAACATTTTAGACAATTAACATTTAGACAAAGGTTAGGTTGGCACACATTGTAACGGCTGACTAATCGGATTGAAAACTAGTGATTTTGAAATGTGAAAATCGCACCTGATCGTACAGTATCGCATCGGATCCAATGTAGGCGCTTCCTTATAAATAAACTATTTTGATTCCACGAGCGACTAAATCGGTCGGTTTAGTCTGATAAAAACGGACGGATCGGAGCGGATCCAATGTAGGCACTCTCGATATATTTCAGTCATTTGGTTTGCTTCCGAATTCTGATCGTATCGCATCGGATCCAATGTAGGTGCACCCTTATCCATCTCGGCTATCCCGGCTTCGCTTCACGGACAGCCATAGCCTCCTTTCAATTGATCCTACATCTCCGTGTTCTCGCACTTTGCAATGTATACACAGGAAGAATGTTAATTTAACATTATTTTATTTTGGATCTAGTTGACTTTAAGTCGTTAATATTATTATAATTTATTTAATTGTTATATGATATAATTTTTTAAATATTTTATTTGAAAAGAAAAGATATGGCCAGGACCGGAACTCGAACTCGGGTGGATTAGACGTCACCACGGAGAGTTGAAGGTCCCGGGTTCGAGTCCCATATTTTTTCTTTTCAAATAAAATATTTAAAAAATGTATAGAAAATACTTTGATATATATAGTTTTAATGGTTACAATAAACAGTAATTAAATGTCTGTCATTACTAAAAACTTAAATAATATTTTATTCCATATCGCTAGAAGATATTTGTGTCCACCTATACGCTCGTTTCCTCCCTTCAATCAGTCCCCATCCGACATCGGAAATTACGAAGCCTGTTGATTCCTCTCAATCGTGAACGTCCCTTCCGCCGTAGAAAGACCCTCTCGTTCACGCTCGACCTGCGTATCGTATTAGCTGCTCTGGAGCACCAATACTGGACTTTGATTTATCCTTCAAAAACTGAAAACTATTTCCAAAGTTTTAAAAAGGAAATATATATACAAGAGCTCTTCAACCTATACTTATCCGACCTACCCACACTCCCATCAGTTGAAAGATATGCAGATGACACCGCCATTTACACTAGTTCTTACAGGATAGATACAATAGAAAATAGATTAAAATCCTTATACTCTAGATTGAGCAAATATTATAAAAAATGGAAAATAAAAATAAACGAACACAAAACTTCAGCAATAATATTTACAAAAAGAAGGCCTACTATACCGGAACATATTATCCTATATAATACCCTAAATAATACTCGAATACCCTGGGCACAAAATGTCACCTACCTAGGTCTGGAATTAGATAAAAGATTAACATTTACTCCCCATATAAATAACAAATGTTGTAAAGCCAAAAAACTTATAAGTACTATGGCCCCATATTTCCGTAGAAAATCTCCGCTCTCTTGTAAAAACAAAATTATATTATATAAATCAGTCATAAGACCTTTACTGGCATATGCCTCCCCTGTATGGAGCTACACCTTTGACTCCAACTATAAAAAAATAGAAAGAATACATAACTTATGTATGATAATCATAAATGACTACCCCAGGTACACAAAAATAACCGACATGATACTTGATTTAGAACTACAAACAATTAAACAGTTTATTCACTCTCAGACTTGGAACTTTTTCAACTTAACAAAAAACTCAGGAAATCCCTTAATGCAATCAATAGGCAATTATAACAAACAAACCTTAAGACGATACATACATAGACGAACTAGACGTATACTATTAGAATAAATATAATTAATTTATTACATTACAATGTAATAATTTATCAATTATAAGCGAATTTATTCCTTGTAAATTTTTTTTTCCTTTTGTTTTTTTCTAAAGGGTTTGGTCCCAGAATAAAGTTTGTTTTCTATTCTGTTATATAGTCTCTTGTACTGGTAAAGATTTTTTTTCAATAACATACAGCCCAGTGTTCAAAATGTATTAAGCATCTCCAACTCTTTTTTATTATCTTTCTTTCTTAAGTAATTGAATTTATAATTCAGCGAGCATTTCTATTTTTTTATTTTGAGCCGTTTAACCATTAAACTAAAATATAAGATGAAAATATGGCTTGAGACAGCTATAATTTTAAAGTAGCAGTCTAAAGTTCTCATCAATCTTTTATGTCAGATTGGATTTATAGAGGAGTTTTCTATTTCATTATTGGAAAAGTCCGCGAATTTATGAAAGCTATTGTTTGACAATATGGTCGTTTTCTTTTTTTCATTTAAGCGTTTAAGGAAAAAAATAATAAAACGATTTATGGCTATACAAGAAACGGAATCTTATTTCAGAGGACAAATTGAGATTTAGTAAAAGCATTCTGAAAAAAAAAAACTAAATTAAAATTGTTTGGAGAATAAATGAACATATTTTTTTTCCAATCAATTTCGCAACGGATTTTACACACCGAAATATTTGAAGAAACAGGCTATAAAACACGAAGCCTTTTAAAGTGGTTGTTAAAATTATGGAATATACTAAAATTATGGGGAATTTATTCTCTTAATATTTTTTTTTATGAAATCGTGGTATATGGCCGCGGTTTTTATCTTACTCGTTAACCGTGTAATTATGGGGGCGACATGTGATCTATTGGTTAGCGTAACTAACTACAAAACCCAAGATCGCGGTTCGTGGCCCGACAGATGACCCTAGGATTTTTTAAAGGGAGTAAAAAATCCTTAGTTACGCCGTCCTTCGGAAGGGACGTTAAACGGAGGTCCCGAGCCTGTACCATGTCAGGTACTCGTTAAAAATCCCTATCCTAATTAAATCTGGATAGGCAAAATTTAGAGTTCCCAATGTAGCATCATCCGATCAGCCATAGTAGCATAAAGTGACGTTTAATGAACAAACAACAAACCTGTAATTATGCAGTATCAACTTTTGTTTATGTTTTTTTATTTCATGTAATTTTATGTTAGCACGGCTAACCAGACGACGCTACAATGGGCAACTTGGGATTGTCACTATCCAAGTATAATTAAGATATCTTTAATAAGTACTGCTATTTTACCCCCACTCAAAAAGACGACATAACCAAGGATTTTTTTATTCTCTTTAAAAAATCCTAAAACCACCTGCCGGCATGCAACGATCTTGGGCATATAAGGATGTCATGCTAACTACAATACTACAGGTGACCAGTGGCGTAACTAGAGTAGACTCATGGGGGGGGGGGGAATTAACCCCCACCAGTCAACCTCTCCAATATATTACTCCCTTCAAAAAAGATGTCACGTAATATAGCTATAATATATATTATAGATACTATAATCATGTAGCTTCAAATTAAATAAATAGATTATAATTTTTTATAAATCTTATTTTCATTACAAATGTTATTTTTGGAAGGCCAACCAAGAAATAGCTTTTAAATACAAGTAACCCTATTTATTGGTTACATATATAAATAATTTAATTGGTGATGTAAAAATGTATATAACACTATTGATCATTATAATCTTCACTATCCGCCTTGTAATCTCCTCGCATACACTACAGTTCGGCTGTCAACAGTACAGTTTCTCCCTCAACAATGCAACAACGGAATGTTGCATGTCGCAGCGGGCTAAAGAGAAGAAGAAAGCTAACGGAACTTGAGATGTGTAGTTTTGTGTTCGAGGACACATCGACTCATCCTACCTCCCCGCATCTGGCAGAAGCTTTTAACCGATCGTTCATGAAAGAGGAGCCGAAATATAGTCTTCTATATTTTCCATTTCCATTTTTTTTAATTTATTGATATTTACAACTGTAATAATATTACAACAAGTAAATCTGCTATATGAACAATATGACATGAAAAAAAAAAACACTTGTAGAGAAACTAACCATCGGTAGCACTCCAATAAAGTTCTATAGTAGATCTCGAGGCTATCTTCTTTTCAGACGCCTCGGGGGGTTATCAGGAATAGTATGGGAAGCAAGTTGAGAGACTAGCGGATTCAGCAACATATGGGATATTAAGATTATGATGGATGGGTTTGTTTGTGACATAATAAGGAGCATTGATGATTTTACGAAGGATTTTGGATTATAAGGATTGGATACGAGATGCATTGGATGGTTTATTAGAGCCCCAAAGCTCAACTCCGTATATCCAAATAGGTCTGATAACTGTCATGTAAATGAGTCTTTTGTAATTAATTGGGAGCTTAGAACGTTTGTCCAGTAAATGTTGAAGTAGGCGAAAACGTCGAGAAGTTTCTTGTCTTTTCAGTCTTGTATGATCCAGAGTTTTGAATTTTATGCTTCAGCATTTTATCGAAGTGTTCAATAATGGCTTTAAGTAATCATTAACTGATGTTTCTTAACAACTCTGGAAATGTCATATTTAAGTGGGATAGGAGTGAAGAGCTTCTTTCGTAATTGTTTTCTAAAGCATTAAAAATCATTCTAAAAACAGTAGAATACGTCATACTGTGTTTTGAGATTGTGGAAACACCTCTTAAGTGATCACCTGTGGTGTAGTAAAGGGAGTAAAAAATCTTTGGTTAGCTGTCCTTTGGAAGGGACATAAATACTCGTTGAAGATTCCTTCCCTAATTATACAAGATAGACAAAATTTAGGAATCCAACTGTACCAACGTCCAATTAGCAACAAGTGATGTTAAGTGATAGAAATCTGTTCTGTGCTGAGTGAAAACTTTTAACAGCTCAGTATTACTAACTAACCACTAAATATTTAAATTAACCAATATATTTTGGAGATCATATTGTGACGTTTCCAAGATGTCAAACAGTCGCCCAGAGTTTTGGTACAGATAGGGTCGGTATCGAGGAAAGAAATATAGATTCTCGTGAGTCGGCTGACCCTGAACGGTCATGATCCTTGGATCTAGACCAATTTGTGATTTTCATTGAGCCTGAGTGTGTTTCTGAGAGAAGGACACTGGTAAATTGTCACTAACGGTCGAGTTTCGCTCTCCTAATATAGAGGATAATGGAACATAAATCTAGTAAATTCTGAATTTTAAGGCCATAATAAAGAGAAAAATGACATAAATTATCCTTTCGATTGGTATGCCCTAGGCAATTGTATTTTATTCCCTTTAGATTTAGTTTAAAATACCACTTAGAATTATTACTATCATAAATTATTTTAATTTTTTATTGAATAGGTTGTTGAAGCTGGAGTAGGAATGGAGAGAAACGGCTCGGTACATTACTCCGTGCTACTCAGCGAGCTCAGGATGTCCACAAACTATTCGATATCGCTCGAGGAAGGAAGAAGAACAAGGAGAGTTGGAAGGAGCAGGACTATCTTAGTGTCTACCAAAGGATGTGAGTAAGAGGAGTCTCCACTTAGTAGTAAACACAAGAAACTAAGAAGTAAACTAATAACTTAGAAATCACAAGTAAATTTCTCTATTATATAAAAATGTCTGTATCAGTTCCGGAGGTATTTAAAAACAAGTTTTAACTTTTCGTTCGTTTACTTTTTAATATTCTCGAAAATAAAAACAATCGTCAGCTTCATAATGAAAAAAAAAAGAGTGTAGGGTACGTGTGTGTTAACGCAACCCCAGTTATATTCGCGTAAAGAGCGATCTTGTTCGCATGCGCAAGCAGTTATATTTTATAACAGTTATATTTCTAACAGATGATTATATTATATATTATATGTATCTCTAACACAAAACACTCCTAACCCCAATAAATAGATTTAAAAACGTTATGCAAGATAACTGTTATAAAAGATAACTGTTACAAAATATAACTGCTCGCGCATGCGAACAAGTAGGAAAAAATAACTGTGGCTATGTTAACACCCAAGTACCGAGTGTAGTCATGGGAAATTTCTATATTCACTATCATTTCATCAAGAAATAAACGTTTTTTTTTCAAGAAATGATTAACGGGATATACATATTTCCCATAA
This sequence comes from Arma custos, assembly GCA_037127475.1. Classification (NCBI taxonomy): domain Eukaryota; kingdom Metazoa; phylum Arthropoda; class Insecta; order Hemiptera; family Pentatomidae; genus Arma; species Arma custos. Next base: position 8,948,479 of record CM073764.1, read on the forward strand.
TTATATATTTTTTTTCATACTAAAGCTCAAGATTATTTGTATTTTTGGAGAATATTAAAAAGTAGACGAATTAAATGTTAAAACTTGACTTAACTCGAAGCGACAACCTGTGGAGCTGATACCAAAAAGTATTTAGTGGCTGTAATATTTTAGTTAACAGTGAAGAGGGACGGACCGTAACGGAGACATTGCACTTCTTAGTCATAGAATTATTTCTCCCAGTATTATTCGAAATTATTTTTATTCAAAACCGAAATATTTCACTCTTTCGCATCCCTTATACACAAAATTCTGCGGTACTTTTCCAATCTAACGACGACCTACCCCAGCACGCTCCTCTGGCACTTACCTCAACTATTTGCAGCCTGTCAGGTCATGATGCCTGAAATATATTTGAAATAGTAAACAGACAAGAGGATTCTTAGGAAATGAAATAGGAGATGATATACAGCTAAAATATTATTTTTTTTTTGTATTTCTTTTATTTTTAGATATTTTTCTTTTAAAGAAAAATAGCTAAAAATAAAAGAAATACAAAAAAAAATCATATTTTAGCTGTATATCACAATTTCTCTTTAAATTTAAAATATATAAACTACTGAATAAATAAGAAGATAAAATATAACATTTATTATAAACAAAATTCATTAAAAATAACAATATCACATCAAAACTGTGTCGTATATACAGAACAATCAAAACAATTAACCAAAAAAACATCACATTGTAGTTAAATATAATTATTTATGTTTCAAATTGAAATATTTAAAATAGAAAATAAATAATAAGATAGAATAAAACATTTACTATAAACAATATCTAACACAACGATATCTACCAACAATTATAAACAATATTAATTAAAAAGAACAATATGTTACAAAAATTATAAACAATGTTCATTAAAAAGAACAATATTCAGTTACAGTTTCATATTATGTCCCTTTCTACAACACATTGTCCGGGGAATGACGTTCCGCTCCTGTAGAAATACCATCGCTGACTTTTCATCTATCACCTCGCGAAAAATCTTCATTAAATTCCAACTCATATTGTATAATTAACATGAAAACAAATAAACGTCCACTAGACACAAACAATAACAAAGGACTAAGGAAGGTTTTGCTAACAGTAGCAGGTAGTTAACGAAAGTGACACTTGGGGCGCTGGGGTAGGTCGTCGTTAGATTGGAAAAGTACCAATTCTGCACCCAAAACCCCTTGAATAATTTAAAGATAGACAAAACAAAATAAAGTTACTAAAAATAACGAATCCAAGTCGGTCTACTACTACTACGGTATACTTAAATCACGATTGTGAGGGCGTAATAACCTAGATGTTGATCGCCCCCCCAAAAAAAAAAATCTAATCTAATCACGATTGTGCTGCACCCAATGAGTGAATACACGAACTATATCCGAGTAAAACCAGGTAGTGGACTGCTAACTCATGGGCATCAATCAATGCTCTTTTTACAATGAAATGTGTATAAATATAAATAATTGTTATATCCAATTTGAATTTTTTTCAAAAAAAAAAAAAAAAAAAGGTTTTTACTGATCACCTCGTAATATTTTTTTGGTATTTGTGTATTAACGCCACCGCAGTTATATTCGCGTAAAGAGCAATCTTGTTCGCATGCGCAAGCAGTTATATTTTATAACAGTAATATTTCTAACAGCTGATTTTTTTCTTGTTCGCTGATTTTTTGTTGTTGCTGATTTCTAGTTTGTTTGCTGATTTGTTCTAGATTTGTTGTTGTTTGCTTATTTTTAGTGTTAACAAAATGCGTATTTGAGATTTGCCAAAAACAGAAGAAGATGCAATTTTATTTTTTCAGGAGCGAAATATTTGACGGAAAAAACGAAAATGTACCAATTCGCATGAAATGAAACTTTATTTTGGTCAACGTAGTTTTTGGGGTGGTTAGGGGTAGTCAATCCGATTGACAACTTTATTTTAAATAAATTATTTTGATTTTTAATTGTTCATTATATATTCCATTATATATTTATTTTCAATAATATTTATTAACTCATTATATATTAATAATTATAATTATGTATCTTGGATATACTTTGTTATAAACTGTTATAAAATATAACTGTGGTGGCATTAATACACAAGTACCATTTTTTTTTGTACATACAGTACCTGGCCATATTAATGTGACCACCAAGAAAGATTATTTTCTTTCTGTTTTTCCTAATTTTTTTTTATACACTACTTTCGCGTGTCTTAAGTAATGACAACACTGTTATAAGTTTTTTAAAGTATTTTTTTTTTTAGTAATTGCAGCATTGGTTTTAGTACAGCCATTTTGTTTTACGAGTGATGGAGTGCATAATTTGTGTTTGAAATTTAAATGAAAACACAAACCAATTTAATTGAAAAAATCATATTTAATTGGAACCATAATGATAACTTAAGCAAAATGCTTTAAATTGCATTGACAGCATGCCACGAAGAGTAAGGGCGGTTATCGAAGCGAAGGGTGACACCACAAAATATTTTTTAAAAGATAAAGATTTATTTTCGAAATTATTTTTTTTCAATTTCATATTAATATCAGATAACTAACTTACCCATAAAACTAATATTTAAACTCGATTTACATCATTACACATACAAAAAGATAATGCAAACATGTAACAAGAACGAATCTATCCAGTGAACATATTAATATGGCCGGTAAATAAGTGGTTAGTAAGCGGAATCGAGTAATTTTTGTAGTTAATAAGGGGCTAAGTAAGGCATTGGCTTGAATAGGAGTTATTGTTTGTCTTACAACTCCATTTCAAGCCAAAAACTACGAGAATTATACGATTCCAGCTGATTTGAAAATAATTAACTCTCTCTCGACAAAATCCGACTTAACCACTTATTCACCGGGGCTGTAGATGTAAGATGTATTAATAAAAACGGTTCGTATAAAATTGAGTTTATGTGATAAAGAATGCATTAAATTTGTGAAACGTAGCTTGGTCCGCGTTTAGGTAGTTCATATGATATAAATATTCCAAAAGGCAAAAAATCCTGTATAATTGATTTTTTTTTCATATTCTGGACTGAATAACTCATCCAATATTCATTCATCAATAAATACATACATGTTCTTCTCCCTCCCCCCAAATTGTCGATTTCAATAAAAAAAAACGTAGGTATTTTCGGACTGGTAGAAAGTATGACGAGATGAAATTCTGGCAGGAAAATGAACCTAGCGTTATTGAATTTCTAAGATTCTAATATTAAATTTAATTTAACGTTCGTTCTTTTATTTTTTCTTTGGAATTCAATTTTTTGCTCTTTTTTATTACAAAGATAAAAGTTTTTAAAACGTAATAAAAACGTTTTATATATATATATATATATATATATATATATATATATATATATATATATATATATATATATATATATGAGGAGGTGAGTTGCAAAACTCGTTTGTTCCACAGGAACCCGTTTTTCAGGAAACTCAAAAAACTTACCTCGTCTCGTAGAGTGGTCAGATAAAAAATTTTTTTTTTGCTTTCGAAAGGTCCAGCTTCCCTGTGGAAGTGAGCTTGGAATGAAAAAAATTACTGATTTAATGATAACAAAAAAAAAGTAACTAAGTATGAAATGAGAAAGTTTTTTCAAAAAAATGGAACGAACGAGTTTTGCACCTCACCTACTCATATTCATATATATATATATATATATATATATATATATATATATATATATATATATATATATATATATATACACACACACGCATATAGAATACAGCCCATACAAACATATTGAAACATATATGATTAAGTTACAATAAAAAATGTTGTCTGATACCTGGCTTAAATCAGCATTTTCCTTTTTTTGCCAATGTTGTAGCCATTACACTAAACACAACATTTAACCAAAGTTAACTTTTAACCATAATTTAACGTAAATAAGTTACATATATATATATATATATATATATATATCACAAAAAACAAAAAATAAACGGATCATAAGTGATTAATGAAGTCGTTATTACAGAATTAATTATTTAATTAAAAGTAACACAAAAGAAAATCCCATACAACTTATAAGCCACAGTTGACTTCACTTGGATAGAAACTAAATCAGTGTTACCAGCAGGCGTGAAAAACAGTGTTGCCTCTTAAAATGTGGTTTAAAAAAAATTGTTACATTAAACAGTACAAATAATTGAGCCGTTCACTGCACAAATTGACTAACTCCACTTTTTGAAAAATCTTAATTTAAGTGTAAAAGCACTTGGTATAGTCATAACTTTTTATTATAAAAAAACGATGTAAAACTGGACTAAAATCTTCAGAATATTTCATAAATACGGGAAAAAAACCCGTTATCCAGTCCGAATAAAACATAATTTATTTAAAACATTAATAAACGTTTCGAGTATTTGTCATTTTCAATTATTTCAATAAATATCTTGCATCACTTAGCATCATATATAACTTAAAAAAGTTATGTCCGAAAACCTCATTAAATGCGATTTTTAATATTTAAAATTAATTTTCTTTGGGATTAACTTTCTTCCATTGTCAAATGTTATTCCTGTTTTTATTTTATTTTTTTCCTGTATTTAAGAAACTTTTTATATTAATGAAATCTTTACCAAACTATAAAGGTTAACAACAATGTTATAATATAATAACAAAAATGTTTAGACCACTGAATAATAAATAATTTTTGTTCAGAAGTCATTTTGATTAACTCCATACTCTAATGTAAATAGCTGCAAAAATGCCATTTAAATGAACTAGCAAGCGCTAAATGGTGAATTTTATTTAGTGAGAAAGGTCCAAACCACACGTTATCCAATTTAAATGTGACTATAACGAAGATTCAAAATTTAATGCAATCAATACAAGGAAATCTGTAGCAGGTAGACCACAAAGTTTGATAAATGTAGATCAGCCTTTATTTATCCTTAAGGTGGATCTGTAACAGGAGAGACATGATGGATCTGCTGAAATTCATTCCTCCTGTTAAACATGATTAGTTAAAAAACTTGTGGGAAATCGAAATGGCAAGTCCATACATAAGACATACAGCTGATGAAGAAGACATCATTTATACTGCTGACGAATGAATCACAAATAATAATATAATATAACAAAACTGTTAATATTAAATTTTATGGAATAGTTGTAATAAAAATATCTAATAATTAATTTTTTTCTAAGATAAGAAACTTAAAAAATTTAAACGTATTACTTTTTTCACATGCCAAATTGATTAACTCCAACGGTCACATAAAAAATGTAACATTTCTGGCGATTGCTTTTTGGCTACTGTTTCTTATTAATTTTATATACTTTTAGATGAAAGATACATCTTTATTTATGCATTCTACAATATTTATTTGAATTTATATTATAAAGGGAATTATAAAAATCAATGCACACTATTTTATCGCATACCTCCACTTTTTTTTTTTAATGGAGTTAATCAATTTGTGCATTGAAGGGCTCAATTATTGATAATTGTCAATATTTCAATAGAGGAGACAGAAGATATAATTAGCTATCAAGTATGTACATATTTACTGAAAATAGCAGTATTATGTCTATAAATACAATTTAACATGTATTTGGAATGTCAGCTGTGAAATTGTTGCTTCGTCAGACAGGGCTTAATGAAATAAACATGAGCATTATTTGCAGTAATTGACTTCGTTTGATAGAATCGATAAATCAATCTTCACTTCATCTGTTATAGCTAATACGTTCAACCAATGCATACAATATTTGCATATTAAATACACACTTCGCAGATCCATAACTTAAGCTGAATAACACCTCAGTTAAAAAAAAAAAAAACGATTTTAATTAAAAATAACAATAAAAACAGAAAAATCATTTCTTCAATTGTTTCTGCTTATTACCTATTTTGATGATCACTGCCCAAGTAAGTTTTTTTTAATTAGTCCTGATAATGGCCTATAAATTAGGAAAAAACGTGGGCACGGAATTAAAAAAAGTTTTAATACAGAAAAAAGTTTTTCTTGAACGATAATGTCGACCTCGTATATATATATTAGTGAAAGAAATTGGTGGGTGGAGGTCAATAAATTTCTCAAAAGTAGGTAGAAATGTTTATTAAAGAGCCACAGCAAATACAAATTACAATGGTAAATATGAAAATTAAAATACATAAGTAACAAGGTATCTGAGTGTTGGAAAATAAAGATGGGGAAGGAAACCTGAGATATAAATACACAACAAGGATAACCAATGTAGTGTATTAATAACAAAGTGACAAGGAAAGTAATAATAATAAAAAAAAAATAGTAAACAACACAGTAAGTAATGAATCAAGTAATAAAAATTGAGGTATACAGTAATAAAAATGAAAATGAAGAAGTTTGTAAAAATAAGGTTGCATTATTAAGGAAAGCAATACAGATAAATCCAATAGGAATGGCAAAATACATATAGGTGATGGTGGGCATGAAGAATTAATATAATAAAAAATCTAGTTAAGATGGAAAAATACAGTTAACTAAAAATGGGGACGATAATATATATAAATTGTTAATGAAATATTATAAAGGATAGATGTAGTACATAATGTAACAACTGGTAAGGCCATAATAAAAACGGAGAACATAGTTGATTATGAGAAATGACATGCAAAATGGTACATATAAATAGTGTGATCAATAAGTTACAATAGATGGACTGTATTAGACAATAGTATAAATGTAAAAGGACAATAAACATTTCTACCTAATTTTGAGAAATTTATTGACTTCCACCCGGACCATTTTCTTTCACTAAAAATAAGTTTTACTTACTAACATCATGACTTAACTTTTCGGTTATTCTGGCATTAGAATTACCATATATTCAAAAAAGTTCCAAATATGTTTTGTTCAGTAGAAGGAGTAAACAGTTAGACTAGACAAGTCAATAAAAATCACAAATGTTAATTCTTTCTATAATACACAGATGAGAAGAATGGAAGACAGAATTCAAATAAATTTGAAGAATAGAGATAACTGAGAAAGCCTGTATTTCTTTTAACAGAAAGAAGTGATCCCTGTAAAATATGCTACTTAAAAGTTATTTTTCTACCACACAGATTAAATGTCGGAAGTGTCGGTTTTAAGTGTTACTATTTAAGTTGAGAGTGGAGAAGCTCAGTGGTTCACTAATTTAGCCATTCCCGAAGTCCTGGGTTGAAATCCCGCTTGCTGGCAGATTTTTATATGATCTGTTAGCGGCCGGAGATGAATCCTTTGGGATCTAGGACCCTCCTGAGTCTCACCCAGCCTCTATAAATAAGGTACCCAAAATAAGGGGGGAAATCTGTTGTTTAAGTGTGATCTAGGACAAATCACTTCCTACACAACCGTTGTCCAAGAAAGGGTACAGTCTCTACCTTGTACTGAGGCCCAAACCTTTCACGCATTGTAGTGGTACAGATTATTTATTCATCGATTTGGAGGTGAAAGTGATCAACTGCACTTTTGTGTAGATCAAATAACGCTTTATGCTTTCCATATTAAGCTTTGGCAATAAAAAAATTGAAAATTTCAAAAACTACTAATAATTTCATATCTTTTCAGTATTAAAGCGTTAGTTTAACTTAGGCATAGGTAGAAAGAAACAGACATTCTACTTTGCAAAAATGCAATTGATTAATTTTACTTTTAGGAAACATGAGGTATAAATAATTGAAATATACGTGTTCACTAATAAAGATATATTTTTTTATTCTCAATTTATTTAGGGTAAGAGAAATAAAACCGTTTTCCAGTTGTTGTTTATTCATTAATTTTCACTCTTTAGAGACGTTTCGACACTATGGTGTCATTCTCAATCTTTTCTTCTCCTGCATCTTTTAACTGGAAAGTCATACTTTTAAAAATTCTTAGGAGATCATTAGTCCTCTATGGCCAATAAATAATATTGCATTAATGCAATACAACCTTTCACGCGTTGTAGTGGTACAGATTATTTATTCATCGATTTGGAGGTGAAAGTGATCAACTGCACTTTTGTGTAGATAAAATAACGCTTTATGCTTTCCATATTAAGCTTTGGCAATAAAAATATTATAAAAATAATATTTGGGCTTGGGGGGAATAATATTAATAATATTCCATATAATATGCAAATAATATTGCATTAATGCAATATTATTTATTGGCCATGGAGGACTAATGATCTCCTAAGAATTTTTAAAAGTATGACTTTCCAGTTAAAAGATGCAGGAGAAGAAAAGATTGAGAATGACACCATAGTGTCGAAACGTCTCTAAAGAGTGAAAATGAATGAATAAACAACAACTGGAAAATGGTTTTATTTCTCTTACCCTAAATAAATGATAGTTTAAAAAAAGAAAAAAAAATTATAAGAATTTATTCTCAATTTAAAATTGATATTTTTTAAACACTGATATATATAAAGTAATAATCAAAATAAACATGTGTTGGTAGCTGGCTGCTACATACTATTAAACTCCGGAGTATCCGGATAGAAGATAAATAATCTTTATAACATTAATAAAAATGTTAATGCAAACATTGCTTGTTATGTTATACCTATCCAAATATTTTATTTTGGATAAATATAACAACCTTGGATAATTATCATTATTTTTTAACCTCCACACAAACCATCTTCTCTATATTCAGACTGTAAACTAATACTTATTCAGGATATTTTTAATAATTTAGAACTAATATTTATATATTCTGTTTCAAGTTTCCGCACGGGCTGTAAGTTGCCTCCCAGATGTTTCCGAGGTGGAAGTCGAAACAGGTCCCTACTTCCAAGGCAGGATCGGAGTTGAGTCTGGCCCATGTTCAATTGACGGAGACCCAAATAGCCCAAAAGATACTTACCTACTACGGATCCAGCATGCGGACTGCGGTTCCGCCTCAAACGACACAGCTGTATCCACTTTCGTTCTTGTTCAGGAGTCTTCCCACATTCTGACACACTCCACTCGTAGATTTTTAGTTGTATGTACTTTCCAGCCAGAAACGCTGACAGTACGGGCAGGGTAATGTATCAATGAATTCATACTCTTTGTTTAACTTTTACTCAAATGTAATGTAATTTTCCAATTCATTATGTTCTTTATTCATCCAGATTTTAGCAATGAAATTTTAAAAATAGTATAGTAATAAACCATAAAAATATCTAGTCTACAAATCATCAATGTTGTTGAAGCATATCACTGACTTTATTTAAATCCTTGTTTTCCGACATATCTTGACATACCAAAAAGATGCTCTCTAAGCAGGTGAATCATCTGCTTAAATAAATCAATATTTAATAATCGATTTCGTTGCTTATGTGTTTTTTATTTATTTTTACCAAAGAAGATAAAGACTTTATTGCATGCTATCCCAATTATTTATTTTGTTTAGTAACTGTTGTTATTAATATATTTATCCTCGACAATTGGTCAAAATCCTGTCAAGTTTCGTACTTTTTATTATGATGCAATTGGGAAAAACCACAATGCAAAGCCTTATGTTTCAAATCTAGTAATACACCCACTTACCAAGACGTTCAACATATAACATAGAGTTGTATGTTGAACGTCTTGGTGGTGGGGTGCTGTCTCATGTTTGGAGCCTGTTTGGGCTGTTAATCGTTGGGATGTATTGCACCTTTTTCTTCAAGATGTGATTCACGTAACCATTTTTGTTTTTGTGTCTTGTTAGTGCCTGAATGGGCGAAACGTCGACTGGTAAGTGGGTGTATTACTAGATTTGAAACATAAGGCTTTGCACTGTGGTTTTTCCCGATTGCATTATAATAAATAATAGTGTTTCTTTTTGAGTTTTTGGCTCTATTTTATTGATTTGTACTTTTTAGTAATTTCATTTCTATTTTTATTTTTATTATGTTTTTGTCACTTTTAAATACTTCATGATTTGTATTATTATGTAGCCTTCTGGCCAGATATATATTATGTTTATTTTTATTTTCATGTTTGTTATTCGAAAGGGACTTGGTCCCAGAATAAAGTAACTTTTTTATTCTATTCTAAATATCAAAAACAATATTAATAATAAATAAAATGCAATATAAAGATTATAAACTGCTTAAATGATGAAAAAAATGTATATTGTAGAGATCTTTAAAAAATTCAAAACCGAGGTTAATGTACAAATATCCATTGTAAAAACACCAACCACATATCCATTAATTTGATTAACACATGGAATTGATTTTGACATCTAAACTATTAAGACAATCAAAATAAAACTGATGAAATTTAAATAAAAAGAAAAAATATATAAATTACATTAAAGTTTTGTACTATAAAATTAAATAATGGGAGCGTAGTGGCTCAGTGGTAAAGCACTGAGTTGCCATGCCGGAAATCCTGGTTCAAATCCCGCTGCGGACAAGACTTTTATTTAGTCTGTTTGCAGTTGGAGATGGATCATGTAGGATTACGACCCTCCTGGGGCTCACCCAACTTCTATAAAATATAAAAATAGGTTACCTAAAATAAGGAGGGAAAAATCTGGCGGTTGAGTGTGACCTAGGACAAGTCATTTCCTTGCAGAACCGTTGTCCATGAAACAGTACAATCTCTATCATGTACTGAACCCCAGACCTGTACACGGATTGTAGTTGTACATGTTAGGTTACCAACTAAAATTTGATTAAGTAAATTTTAATATACTAATAATATTGCTTGATATGGAGAATTAGGTTAACTCATTGACTAGAGCGGTAAGTTGCTTTGCTGAAGACAGCAATCCCGGTTCAAATTTGGCTGTGGCAGAAAAATCATAAAATCTGTTAATAGCCACAGTTTATGTTTTATGGTGCTACAAGATTATGAACTTAAGGAACATAAATAATGAATAATAATTTAACACTAACAAATCTGGGACTAAATATATTAATTTATCTGTATATATTTATATATCTAAAGGCAAAGTTTTGTGCAGCTTTGTTTTATGACATTCAAATTCGGAAAATTAATGTCCGATATCATGAAAAATATTAAGATAATAGGTACTGTATATAAACCAATTATCAGAAATTAAAATTAATGGTTTTAGTATTATTCCCATAGACTTGCTTTGTAGAATGGCCACGCTATGTAAAATCAAGGAAGATTAAACTGATTATTATTTAGATAATTTTGGATTACACCACTTTTTTTCATTTTTTATTTCTTGTATAATTTGCTACATTTCACAAAATAAAAATGCTGTACCAATAGACCCGTCTCAAATAAAAATAATTGTACAAATTTAAATATATCTCTGGAGAATCATAATTTACAATTAAAAAAAAAAATGTATAAAAAACTTCCAACAGAGAGAAAAAAAATTAGTAATAATAAAATAAATAAAAATTATAACAATTTTCTTATATCTTAGTAACTTATATGCATATATATAACAATATCAATGAAATTTAAGAAATGAGTATCCTACAATAATAAAAGTTTGGTTTGTTTATGTACATAGCACTTTGTACTATTTTTTGTATAGTTCCCAATATTTTTTATAAGCGGGTTTTTATTGTTTTTACACTTAAAAAAACAACACCACTTTAGTCTTTACTGGTAAAGCTACGATTATTGAAAAAAATGTACTATTTTGTATTTCTTCATAATTGGAGCGTTGGAGGTTAGCTCAGTTTGGTGTGTGTGATGAACAAATACTATAATTATGCCTATTATGATTAATATTTCTAAAATTTGCTTTATACCACAGGTTAAATTTACCTCATACAGCCGATGGTATGGTTGAGCCAAGCCTCAGTGAGATTTCAGAGAATGAGGTTCACGCTGCACCGTTAATGCAAGATCAACAAAAAGAAGGTAGTCGAAATAACATAAGACTGATTGATTTAATATAAAAAATGATAATACAAACATAATTTATGGTTTACAGCAGGAAGCAAAGATATGGGGACAGTTCTTGGAACAACAGGTGTTGTTATTGGGTTGTTGGCTGTTGGACTGTTTATGTGGAAGTATATATCACCAAAACTCTTCACAGGTAGTTTGTTATCATAAATCAAATACTTTTTATGTATTTATAAGCATTTTTGGACAGATAAAATTTTGGTGTTAAAATATTTATACACAGATCCCTATAAGATATGTTCTATTCTGAATTATTTGTATCCAACCATCTAATGAATCTGACTTTAATAAAGGTGACACCATCAACTTAACCTTAAAATTCCAAAAGCACTTTATTATACTGCGATCTTCGTGCACCTCTTTCGCAAATCTTATCAAAATTTTGCATACACTTATCAGTCTCCCCTGTCTCTCTTCCACATTAGACTATCATCATTTTTGAGTCATTTCTTGCAATGTTTGTTTGTTTCATTCACCACCACTTTATGCTTCTCTGGCTAATCAGATGACATTACAGTGAGAGTCCTAAATTTTACCTATCCAACTATAATCAGGATAAAGATCTTTAACGAGTACCTGACACCATAAGTATCGGGATTGCCATTGTATGCCTCCTCTGAAGGGCGGCATAACTAAGAATTTTTTTCTCCCTTTAAAAAAAATCATGTTAATATGAGGATAGAGTAGATACTGTATTCAGTTTATAGGTGAGACATGTTTATGGAAATATTACTAACACCTAAATAAAATTAACTGTTCATTAAAACCATGCAACTGAGTTTGTGAATGACATAATTAAAATCGTTAAAACTTCTATCATCCACTAAATCATTATCTATCATCTACCTATTTAAAAATTTTGATAACAAAACTGAAGAACTAAAATAACGGGATTCAAAGGTCATTCGGTTGTAAAGGTGATAAATGGAAGAATGTATAGAGTTTCACAGGAATGAGGATCGTATCCTTAAAGATCTGTCAAAAGCTGCAGTTCGATAGGGCTTTGTATATACATCAGAAGCAGGAAATGGGCGTTTCGGGAATGGACTGAGGTTTTAAATTGAAAAAGATCAGAAATGTATGATGGATGGTGGGATTGGATAACTTAATCTGATGACAGGCACATCTATAGGAATCCCAAAGATAATATATTGAAAAATGTTCAGTAAATCTTATTTGAAATATTATTGTTTTAATTGAAGTGTTCTCAAACTCAAGATTGGAATAATAATTATGAACAGTGAATAAATAGTTTTGTCTAAAAATAATAAAATTATAATATTTTAACATTTACAGTTGACGAAGGGGAGAGGAGAGAATACGACAATTTGGAAACTTCTAACGCAGAAGCGGGAGGTGAATCGAGACAAGAAGACGGTACAGAAATAACTACGACAGAACAAAATGAAAATTTTAACAACCAACCAAAACAAGAAGTCCCGATCATTCATGAAGTTTCTGAATAACTTTATAATTGTTTCTTGACCTTATTAATAGGTATTAGAAATATCAAATAACTACACTGTGTGAAAGTAGAAAGTAGTTTAGAAAATTAGTTAGGTCATTACAATATTTCATACATTAATTAATCAACAAAGGGAAACACAATGATGCCATAGAAATAAATACTCATTATAATTAATGTGTCACAATTCAAAGTTTAAATAGCTAATTGTGTTGATTCCGAAATCCTGTGGAATAGTTAGGTTTCAGTATTATAGTAGATAATGTAATAAATACCTTTAAATAATTACTATAAAATATATTATGTATTGTGATTTATATGTGTAATGATATTGTGTTATTAGACTTAAGTTTTTTTTTTTCTCATAAGGTATTTTCACGGTAAATGGATTTAATTTCAAACAGTAGAAAGACTGACTGAACTTTTCCTACTTTTTTTTTTTTTTATTCATTAATTATTTATTTCTGTATATTTAGATTTGTACATATTTTAGTTTTAAATTAATAGATATTGTTGTTTTAAAATGTTTTATGATTGAATATTATGTTTTAAAATAAATCCTAAAAAGTTACTTTTATCTTTATGTTTTTGTACTTCATTTCCGCACAAACCCTCTAGTTTCTAACATAGCTTCCTCTTCAATTCCCAATAATCCTTCGAGGCGTCTAAAAAGAAGATGGTCACGTGACTTTCTAAGTTGACTCGTCATTTGAGTACTACCAGTGGGTAATTGGCATTTAATGCCAGTGACTCGGCTGGGAAAGGGGGCTGGGGCCTCCTGGACTCCTGCTTTTCCCTCATTCCTGGGGAAGAAGCTCAGTTCGGGGACCCCAGACAAATTGTAAATGGAGTATGAATGTGTACAGTATATATTTTTTTTTTATTTATTATTAATATATTTTTTATTCTATTTTTTTTTACTTTATTTTTATTTTTTTTAATCATTTTTGCATTAACTTCTTTTTATTACCGCATTATATATATATATATATATATATATATATATATATATATATATATATATATATATATATTTATACATTTATTTTGTTTATATCACTGATTTGTTATGGAATGATTGTAAGCTACATAGCACCATTACTTATTGCCCACAAGTGGCAGATTGTAATGCTTAAAAAAAGTGTTTTTTCTAAAAAAAAAAACCAGTGGGTAGTTTCTCTACTTGTCATTATGTATCACTTAGCCTATTTAATTGTTGTATTATTGTAATACACTTGTGAATATCAATAAATAAATAATAATAAAAAAAAAAATGTTTTTTGTACAGCTGCAACCTGGACACGCAAACTGTTTTTCTTGATAATAAAAATATTGATAATTATCGATTGCCTTAATACATTACTGAAATACAATGTGACAAGAAGGGCAGATCTTCAGTAGGTGGAAGAAAACGTCAGAGAACATACTAAATAACAAAACATCAAGACAAAGATGGATCGACAGGATCAAAGAGGACTGGAGAAGATAAGGGAGGCTAACTGGTAAGGTCAAAGATTTTTGTGGCCATCCCAATAAGTAAGTATAATTTATTGAAGCTAGAAAACCTTGTAAAATTCAGATAGATCAATAAAAAACAATGCATTCACAAGTGTATCGTTCAAAAAAAAAAAAAAAATCAAGACAAGATAACCAACTTAAAACCTGACTGGCAAATAAAATATTTTGTAAAACCAATCGTGAAAAGTGCACAGTGTTACCAGAAGATCTAAAATAAGGTATTTTACTATTGCAGATTGCCCCCATGCTGGACTCTTGAATTCGAAAATCTGAAATATATTTCAGTATAGTACAAATTATTGTGAAATTAAATTAAATACGATATTAAAGAAATAAAGTAACAAAAAAGGTTATTTTTTTTTATAAATTAAAATTTAACTAAACATTATGCACAAAAGGAAAAATATTTTTGGTATCAGTTCCGCAGGTTAGTGCTTCGAGTTAAGTAACAAGTTTTAACTTTTCATTCATTTTCTTTTTAATATTCTCAAAAATAAAAATAATCATGAGTATTATTATGAAAAACAGATTGTAATTTTGGGAAATGTGTTCATTTTGGTATTCATTTCAACAAGAAAAAAACTTATCAACTAGCATTTCGAAGTATAGATGATGCTGATGTTGAAACGTTCACTTCCATATTAAAGCTCATGATCATTAGTATTTTTGGAGAATACTAAAAAAGAAACAAATGAAAATTTAAAACTTTTAGCTCATCTCTAAGTGACAATCTGAGGAAATTAAACAAATAAGTTTTTAGCGACTAGGTAATATTTTATTTTACAGTTATTAACATTCACGGGCCATAACAGATCCACTATAGTACTCAAAATTCAAAAACACACTGTAGTATTCAAAATAATTTTCCTCCAAACCTGAAATATTCCATTGTTTCGTATCCTTCATCATACTATCCTAATTCTGAACTTAAAACTCCTTTTATAATTTAAAGCTAGTAAAAACAAAATAAAGGTTTTATTATCTAAACATTATCATTATTTATTATCAAGTTAGATAATAACCTAACCTAACCAGAATATGTATGTTGGCTCTTCAATCTGTATACAGTCAGTAATAAAATTGTGTGTATGTTCTTTTTTCGGGATGGACAGTGTGGTACGAAGACCGTGGAAGCCTATGTGAACACGAGTAATATAATTATTTTAATTTTATTATTAGCTTCCGACTACTTCAAACATACTAGACAAACGCTCAAAGCTTCAGATCAACTACAAAAGACTTATTTATTTGACTGTTATAAGACCTGTATGGACTTACGGAATTGAACCATGGGGCTCCACCAAACCATCGAATTCCTCTCACATTCAATCCTTGCAATCCAAAATCCTAAATGCTTCTTATTTTGTCACAAATAAAACCATCTATAATGACCTTAACTTTCCAAATGTTACCGATTTAGCCCATTGCAGATACCTATCATTCCACAATAAACTCCAAGCTCATCTAAACCCACTAGTTTCCATCTTTGCATCCAATTCCATCCCTGACAATCCTCCTAGGCGTCTGAAGTGAAGATGGCCTCGGGACCTTCTATTATAGAAATGTTATGACAGTGCTGCCAGTGGGTAGTGCCTCTACATGCCCTGTCATGTATTTATTCATATAGCCATTGTACTAGATGTATATGTTACAGTTGTACAATTCAATAAAATAATTTTTAAAAAATATTTTAGTATTAATTAATATGAAAAAAGGAAACCAATGACAGGTTCAAACTTGTTGTCACTTCACTCATAATATTAAATTTCAATAATGCAATTGGGAAAAACCACAATGCAAAGCCTTATATTTCAAAAAATACACCTACTTACCAGTCGACGTTTCGCCCATTCAGGCATTATCAAGACACCAAAATCAAGATTTTCTTCGAGATGCAATTCACATAACCCCTTTTTGATTTTGGTGTCTTGATAATGCCTGAATGGGCGAAACGTAGACTGGTAAGTAGGTGTATTTTTTGAAACATAAGGCTTTGCATTGTGGTTTTTCCCAATTGCATTATAATAAATAATAGTGTTTCTTTTTGAGTTTTTGGCTCTATTTTAGTGATTAAATTTCAAGTTCAATAGAACAATAATAACTTCATGTACGTAGCCAATTTCAATAAATTGTAAGTAGTTGCTGTAATTTTTATATATTTAACTAATATTAACCTATAAATATCGCCCCGTTAAATAATTAAAATTTATTAGAGGTCATACATTCTAGGATGAAAAACCAAATAATAACAACTGGGAACTTATAAACAATACTATGATTTATTTTTCATTAAAAAAAAATTCACAAATATTAACAATTGTTATAGAAAGCTAAGAGAGTTTTGAATACTCTGGGGTTATATTCTTCGAGAACAGGCAATCCCTTCTGATACGAACACTCTTTGAAAATGTCCATAACAGGGAAAGACCAAAAGTAATTTTTTGGTTCAGTATTAGAGGCACAAGAAGTAGAATTCAACTGTAGAATAGAGAAGTGAAAAAATTTGCCGTTTGTCTGAACAGTTTGAACAATGATGGGTTCCTCCATTTTTCCTTCTTGGTCCTACACAAAATTACATATATAGGTAATAAATATAACTGATAAATGATTTTGTATATCAAAGAAAATTAAATAAATTCAATCAAAACAGCTGGTAAGTAAAATATAAATATAAGACTTAGCGAACCCGAAGGCTCGATGCCGATACCATCAATCTCTACTTACTAATCTCTGTCCACACACGACTACCCAAACCCAAATCCTTCAGGTCACTCTTAACGCAATCTTCCCACCTACCTCTTGGTCTACCTTACAAGTGCTTTCCAGTCGGCACAGAGCTTATCAACTTTTTAGGAATTCATTTCTTACTTAGCCCAACAACTTTAGCTCATCTTAATCTTTGCGATGATTAATGCTATCACTTGAATAATATTAACCAGGTGCATGCTTCGCAATTCTGCGTTGTGTAATCTCCTAAATTCTCCAGTGATCTCATTCTTTTTTTGACCGAACATTCTGCGCAATACCTTATTTTCAAATACCTTAAGACTTTGATCCCTTAGTGTTAGAACTCAAATTTCACTTCCGTAAAGAAGACTAAGGAGGATGATGGTTTAACAAATTATGATTTTTAGATTTCGGAACAAAAGACAAGAGCTTAGTAATGTCGAGACTGAATAACAAGCATTACCCGCCTTTAATTCTTCTTGAATTTGTTTTTTTTTTTATTTACCATAGACCCCCCCATCACCTACATTTTCTTCCCTTTTCTGCTACTAACCAAATACTTAGTTTTATCCAAATTTATTTCCAGTCCTATTTTCTTACCTGTATTCATCATCGTTTCTGTAATTAGCTTGATAGTTTCCGTGTCTTTGCCCAACAATAGCAAATCATCTGCAAACCCAAGCACGGATACATTGCTATTCTTCGGATATTTTGCTATTCTTATTCAAATTTAAACCTTTTTCAATATTTTTATTTTTATTTAAAAAGAAAAGATATGTCCAGGACCGGGACTTGAACCCGGGTCTCCCGTGTATACTGTTCCAACTGAGCCATCCTGGTTTGACTCGCGCAATTTTTTTCAAATTGTGAGAAAATGGGATCATTGAAGAGTGATCATTGATGTGTCTGACCGAGAGTCGAACCAAGATGGCTCAGTTGGATGAGTACCATGACGGATACATGGGAGACCCGGTCCTGGACATTTCTTTTCTTTTCAAATAAAAATATTTAAAAATTATAACTGAGTTGAGTGAGCATAAGAGAGATATCGACCCCCCGGTGCCCCGCTTGTGGGGTCCCTGAGACGGCAGAGCACGTGATGCTCTCCTGCACCGCGATGGAAGGACACCGTGCCAGGCTGTCGAGGAAAACCGGGATCTTCGCCCTCGCCAAAGAAGACTTCCCCCGCCTCATGGACGAGGACAATTGTCCCCTGCGCATTTCACCATCAGCAGGATACGGCCACCCGGCGAGCCACCAGACGATGAGCCAAGCCAGGAGGAGAGAGATGGAGACTGGCCGGATGCGGCGGACCAGGAGGGCTGGACGGCACCCGGACAGATGCAGACCGGCCAGGAGGCTTAAAAGGTGCTGCCCCATCAGTAAAGCGCACCACAGAATAATTTTATTTTATAAAATCGTACCCCTATAATTAAACGGTACCCACCATATACCTTGTATAATAAGAAATTTTGAATAAAGAGTGTTGATTTTTGGCAGTGGTGGGGGTATGTAAACCCAACGTATTAACCTGCCACTGCCGAACCCTGTATGCCAGCAATTCCAGGTAGTGGGAGAAAAAAAAAAAAGGATACATGAGAGACCCGGGTTCGAGTCCCGGTCCTGGACATATCTTTTCTTCTCAAATAAAAATATTTAAAAATTATAACAACTAACAAAAAAATTAAATAAATTAAACCTTTTTCATTGTCTATCACAGTTTCAATAATGAACTCAAATGTACTTTAATTAGTTTATACTTACAAATACTAATTAATTATAATTTAAAGTTAACCTGCATTGCCTGAGACATCGCTAAGACCCATGACTGCATCAAGCTCCTGCCAAGGATCTGATCAGAAGTGACGGGGGTCTCAAACAGGTTAGAAACCTGAGTTTCATTGTAATGTACGATGGCGGTGTGTATTTTTCTTAATTTTGAATCTGAGGTCAGAGCTAAAAGAAAAATAAAGTCGAAATTAGAGCTGACAAAATTAACAATTACATCGGCCCACAATTTTGAGTAATGAATGTAAATATAGCTGCAACTTCACAGGGTACCAAAAAAGTACTTCAGTATTTTTAACTTCTCCTTCTAGATTTGAGTTTATAAGATTTTAATTAGCGATATAATATAACTAAGTTATCCAAAATATGAAATTTATCGCATTTGTTTTGTTACTTAAATGTGGTGGAAACAATATCAGGACCAACTTATCACTCTACCATAGTTCACGAAGAAAAGAATTTTCAAAATAAATAACAAATAATGGATGGCTTTTATACCTAAGTTTTTAAGGCCTTTGAAAAATAATAAATGATGAACTGAGAAATCTCTATAAAAAATTTAAACTTATTTTATTATTTAAGTTTTTTATTAAGAAGACTAGCCTAAGATGAAAAATCTTTGTATTTAATATTTAAATTTATAACCATAGTTGATTGGCTCTGCCTGAATGCACAATGATGTTAGAAAAATATTCTCTTAATATATTTGCTATTTTTAACACCATTAAAAAGGAAAAAAAACGTGTACTATAAATTATACTAGCTAAATAAATAAATATACTGAGTTAGTAAGTTAAATAAATAACTATACTGAGTTAGTTAGTGCCGGCAGGCAGCCTTGGTGGCTCAAATGGTAGGGCACTGTCACGGAGGGACAGAGGATCCTGGTTCGAATCCCGGCCGAGGGCCTATCTTTTCTCTTTAAAAATAAAAATATTTAAAAATAAAAAAATTGACCAATATGACGTAAGTCAATAAGATCCTAAAATTAAATTAATGTTAAAAGAACTTTCGTTCTAGTATATTCATCGCAAAAATTGTAAGAACAAGAGGACATGGGGTCGGATAAGAGAAAAGATTTGTCCTCTGCCGGCAGGCGGCCTCAAATGGTAGGGCACTATCACGGAGAGACAAAGGATCCTGGTTCGAATCCCGGCCGAGGGCCTATCTTTTCTCTTTAAAAATAAAAATATACTCAGTTAGTATTTTACTTATACGTAAAATACAAGGATAATTAACACAGACAGTCCCATGAATATTTGTGGTAACTATTAAAAAAAAAAAAAAACCTGTACCACTACAACCCATGAAAGGGTCTGGGGTTCAGTACATGGTAGAGACTGTACTGTTTCATGGACAACGATTCTGCAAGGAGATGACGTCCTAGGTCACAATCAACCACCAGGTCCCCCCCCCCCCTTATTTTGGGTAACCTATTTTTATAATATTTTATAGAGGCTGGGTGAGACCCAGGAGGGTCCTAGGTCCCATATGATCCATCTACCGCAGCAAACAGACTAAATAAAAGTACTGCCCGCAGCGGTATTTGAACCAGGATTTCCGGCATGGCAACTCAATGCTCTACCACTGAGCCACTCTGCTCCCTGGTGGTAACAATTAAACCAGTAAATAATGGGATGGGAATAAATTTCTGTGCCTTATACCTTATATCATGTACTATGAATATTTTTTACTCATGGAGATCAAACAATTTCTTCTTATTTATTTTTTTTTTACCTAAACACTGCAGCACGTGAAGATTCTGGGGTCAGTACATGGTAGAGATTACTCTGCTTCTAGAACAAACCTTGTGCAGGGAGGTGATTTGTCCATGATCATGCTCAACCATCAGTTTTCCCCCCTTATTTTGGGTTCCCTATTTTTATAATATTTTATAGAGGCTGGGTGGGCCCCAGGAGGATCCTAGATCTCATATGATCCATCTTTCGCTGCAAACAGACTAAATAAAAATCATGGCCTGCAGCGGAATTTGAAACAGGATTTCCGGCATGGCAACTCAGTGCTCTACCACTGAGCCACTCCTCTCCATTATGTATCAATAAAAAAAAAACCTTCGATTTTGAAGAATACCCATTTCATAGAGGACGAGTGGGCCCTAGGCAGGTCTCACGTCCCACAGGACTACATGGGCCATCAGCCTTAGACTTAGTCAATGTAGTAATGAATCAGTATTAGATTAATCAATAAAGTATAAAAAAATAATTTTTTTTAGGAATTAGACCCAGACACTTGACTCCATCATAAGCCCTGAAGAGGACCTACAAAGTGGGTCAAAACGTTGACTTTCCGATAAACAGTTCTCCCTACTCAAGAGAAGTTTTGACCCGGACCATTTTCTTCTTCATACAAAAAAAAAAGTTGAAAGATTGAAAATTACAGAAACTTTATATAACTCTTGGGAGCGGAGTGGCTCAATGGTAGAGCGCTGAGTTACCATGCCTTAGGCCCTGGGTTCTAATTTTATCTGTCAGCAGCCAGAGATGGATCCTATGGGATCTAGGATGGCTCACCCAGCCTCTATAAAGAGGTTACCCAAAATAAAGGGGGGAATGTGGCGGTTGAGCTTGATCTAGGATAAATCACCTCCCTGCACAACCAATGTCCAAGAAACAGTATAGTCTCTGTCATGTACTGAACCCCAGACTCTTCAAGGGTTGTATCAGAACAGGATACAAGTTGAATAACACTGCATACCATAAAATAGCAGCAGATTACTGTATTTATGAGCATTTATTACTTAATTTCATTTTAGTATAGTGAAATAGTAAACTTACGGAAACTTGGCTCGAACTTGAATATATTTGCTTCTTCAAGTGATACCAAAGGCGATAAGGGGGAAATATCAGGTAATTCCGAATTAATTTCTTGATTGACACCTTGAATGGATGGATGCTTATCAGCGAATACTACAGCGTCACCTAAAACATTTTACTTTAAGTATACAGAATAAATTATAAACTGTAGTAAAACCTAGTATATTACCTGTCACTGAAAATATAACCTTCTGCTTGGAAGGGAGTGTTATAGGCACAACAAACTTTGCAGAGTTAACAACAGATCGTTGACCGAGTAATTGAGGACTAAAGGATGAACACAGTTGAAGAAGCCTATTTACTAGCAGATAGCTAGAATTAAATTAATAAAACATCTACATTAATGAAATTGTAAAAAAAAAAATCATAAATAATAAATAGTAATAAAAACAAATGACAAGTAATGCAAGGATAAAATAATTAGAAAATATATTACTTTCTTCGTTTATCTGTGATTCCATAATCTCGTGGAAATATCCAAGCCTCTCTAGCGGGATCATGGCGTTTCGGGAGCTTTTCCTGAGTCGCATCGTACAATAAAGATGACTTTATACACCTTTAAATAAAATTAAAATTTTATAAATAAAATTGGTATTGTTGAAAAAAGGAATAGTGTGTGGAATCATTGGGAACAAAAGCTGATGAGTTTTCTGGATTCATCGGTAAAAATTAATTGATGTTCCAGCATTGAGTGAATAATATAATAAGATATCATAAAAAGATAGGTTAATTACTGTCACTCAATATAGAGCAAAAAGCCGTCCTTTCTCGATTATCTGATTAAGGGGTTCAATTTTGAGTGCGGTCCTTATCGTCTTGTTTTGGTCTTCCCCTCTATTTTTCTCAGCTACCGCATTTCCACGCTTTGGAGTCGGCTCCGATCACAATGCTTTAGGGCCCAGGATTCACTTCCATAAGTGAGAGTAGGAACATTGTCGAACGGTAAACAGCCAATTTAGTTTCTTTTGTGACTTCTTTCTTACTTAAAGACTTTTTATTTATAACAGAAAACAGCCTTCCTGAGGTGGCAATTCTCATGCTAATTTCATCATTTAATTTACCATTCTCACGTTCAGAAGTCATTGTAATTATTAAAAGTATTACTGCTATAGTGTGATATAATTTAAAGTTGTTATTGCTGTTGACTGGTGCTCCCTATTATCACTGAAGAGATAAACAAAATCCAACAGAGATTAAACATAAACTTATACAATCGAGGTGTTGAAATTGAAAAGGAGGTAAGTGCCAAAATTGCCGGAATTTTTTTTTCAATGAAACAATTTTAAGTTCCAGCTGGTTGTAGTACCACAATTTCGGTCGTCATCCGCACCCATACCGCTCACCAACCTCCATACTTTTTTTAATTCCTTCCGAAAGCCACTTCTCAAACTGTTGATTTTCTTTTTTCTTTCTGTTGAGTTACTAACGATTTGTTCGCGAGGGGATCGATATGTTTAAGCTTTTCAGAATTTTATATGATTCCTCTCGTTTTTGTTTCTTATGATAGTCCTTTGAACTTACTTTCCACAAACATTCCTCCCCTCTGAACAGTTCTATAAATTCTAAAAGAAAGTCTTTTCCCCAACTAACTGTATAATCACTATGATGACTATAATAACAAACACACAAACGAGGAATACAGACGAGGTCTGGAAAAGTGATTGAAAGGGTGATGCATAGCCTTACGACACCTATACGCATGCTCAGATAACTAATGTGACACACTGAACTGACGCGAGGGTACACATGTTCACTTCGGACTGCTGTCAGTTCGGTGTGTCACACCGAAATGATGAATTTTCATCAGTCCATCAGTTCACTTTTTCGATGTGAGCTCACATCAATTTAGCCTACACATGGTTACAGTGTGTCAGTTCGATGTGAACACACCAAACTGACACACCGAACTTACCGTGTGTAGCAGCCTTTAAGAATATTTATAATTTAACTCATCGGGTACAACAAAAATAGTTCCTTGATCCGTTGCTAGGCAACCTCCCAATTAAATATTACATCATAAAAACCTTTTATATGTAATAGAGAGATAAAAAGCAATTAGTGACCATAAATTCCAATCGATAGCACTACTGTGCTACACCATAACTTGGTAACTCTGAAGTTGTACTAAAATTTTAAATTTATTTGTTATTTGAAGAAATGTAACTAATCGTAATCTAATTTTAAGAGAAAATAATTCAAAGTGAACATACCTCTTAACTAACTTATCTTGTAAAGGCAATTCTTGCTCGAGTGATACATCTTGCTCCAACGGTAAGACATCAGAATTAATTTCTACAGTGTTGGTAAGTACCTTTGCTTGTGAAAATCCTTCAAGAAGAACATTATGATCTTTGTATGTCAGACAAGGTTCATCATGGTAATCAGGGTGAGTTTGATCAGCAACGATAGGAATAGGTTTCAAACCCTTAAATGGTATCCTGAAAACAAATAAAATAAAATTTTATTGATTGATTGATACTGAAATGTATCAATAAAAGCTGTTACAATATTTGTTAATATTAGAATTTGACTTGATGATTATTTGAAATCATTCATCTTACATCCTGAAATAGAAATAGAAAGCCTCATTTTCCCCCATACTACAACAATAATAATTTCTAATATATCCTGCTTTATTATAGCACAACCTGGTGTATATTTCATACACAATATACACAACTGGAGAGAAAAATATTACATCTGTACAAATAGGTGCCTAAATGAAACATTTAATTCATTAATAAATGAATCTACATGTAATAATGGTACAGCAATTTAGGAAATAAAGGAAATTTCCACAATAAAGAAAATACAGAGCTAATGATGGTGTATATGATTTAGAGCAAGTAAGTATCTTATGGGTAAATAAAGATTTTAAAAAAAATATCCTGCTGATGGAGGAACATTCCTCATATCTGTTCCACAGGTGATCACTTCGGGCTATGTTACAACAAGTTTTAACTGTTTATTCAGTTCATTTTTAAAATTTCCCCAAAATAAAAGTTATTGTGAGCTTTAGTATGGAAAAGAGAATTTAATTATGGGTAATGAGTAAAATTTTGGTAATCATTTCATCCAGAAATGAAAGTTTCATCTGACATTTTGAGGTACTGTATATATATATATATAAATATATATTGTTTGTTTGTTTTCTTGGGTTGAGGGGGCGTAAAACATCTAGGTCATCAACGCCTGTTGGTTATTAAGTTATGGTAACCCACCTATCCGGGTCCGAGAAAGAACAAAGCGAGAGGCGCGCCCAGACTTGAAGGGGCAGGCCGAAGTCCAGAAGGTGCCCAAGTCCCACAAGTCAAGTGGTGGTTATATTGTTATTTATGACACGAAGATTGGTCAGAGGATGTGGATAAAAACCACGTTTACTACCCAACTATACTAAGGACATTAGTACAATCTACTAATGTTTACAATGGACTAATCATGGAAAAGTCCAAATCCTCTCAGATCTTCGGAGCTAACATGCTCTGTGTGGGTGGGACAAGTGGCGCCCCCATAGCCCCCAGCACTAGCTTCCTGGAGCCCAGGCCACTCCTCCCCCCAGCCCACACGGGCCTGCACCAGTGAGCTTCGTTTTAGGTATATATATACATATACCTTATATATATATATATATATATATATATATATATATATATATATATATATATATATATATATATATTTGTTGTAATGTTCATTTCTAGATGAAATAATTACCAAACTTGTATTTTTGGAAAGTATTAAAAGGAAAACGAATTGAAAGTTTAAACTTTTAACTCAGGCGGCAATTTGTGGAATAATGACTAAACTCTGTTTGAATGGATTAAAACCAAAGGTTTCAAACAACTGTACCTAAAATTTTCTGCATTCAGCATATTCTGTAATGTTCTTTTTAAAATATACTAATAATTTTGTTACTGGATCAAAGGTTGGACATATGTTAATTATATTTCAATATCATGAACATGATAAAATTTTTCAACAAATTAAATTAAATAAAAATAAAAATACTCCATGGAATATATTACAAAAACATTTAATGAGAACTTGTACTTAAATTACTTACAACTCTCCTTCCGGACTTTTTTCTTTAATAAAATCCAAAGCATCTTCATATTCAATTCCTTTCCTTTGGAGTTGTTTTAAGGAACCATGGTCCATCACTCTCTTTTTGCCTTGTACTTTCCAATGATCGCGAAACATTCGGCCAATGTGTTGTTGAAGTCTAACAGCGGATAATTTCATTTTACAATAGTAAAGATTAAAATAAACCTTATCACTGGACCAACCTGCCCGCTGGCTGATAACCTCCTTCAAAACAATAACCTTACTCCCCGCTGAGCTAGGTTGCTACCTTCCAGCTCTTGTTTACTTGTCAAAGTAAGGTTACACTATCAGTGGCATAACCTGCTCTTTATAACTTCTGATGTAGTCAATATTTCCGCGTATTTTAATTTGTAAATAAAATGGCATGGTTTGGCGAAGGTCTGTCTTCTCTGAGAGGCCAGCTTTCGAATTTGGCCAAAGGAGTTTTGGTGGAGGAAGAAGAGTCAGAAAGGAAAAATGATGGTAAGGACATTAAACAGAATAAAAAAATAATATTAACTAATTAATCACAGTTGTTATTATACATACTGTAGTTATTTTAAGTATTCAATAGTTATAATCTTACTTTTCCTTTTAGTGAATATTGTGGATTCATTGGTTCCAGAAATTCTGCCAGATATCCAAACTGTAAGTGATATCTTTATCAATTTAATGTGATATATGTCATCTTATCTATTTTAAGCCATCTTATCAAAAAGAATAGGAATTAGGAATTTGTTGATTAGATCTGGTACCTAACCATGAAAATTTTTTTCATTAAATAACATCCAATGCTTTTGTTATATTATATGAACTACTGCATGGTTTTTCTACTTAAATAAAACCACCAAATATGTTTTGGTTTCAGTTCCTTAGGTTGTCGTTTCGAGTTAAGTCACAACAAGTTTTAACTTTTCATTTGCTTCCTTATTAATATTCTCGAAAATAAAAATTATCATGAGCTTAATTATGGAAAATGTGTATATTTTGGTAATCATTTCATCAAGAAATGAACGTTTCAATAAACATTTGGAAGTATAGATTTATGATATAACCTCAATAGTAAGTGTAAGTCGGTTATTTAATTTATATGCAATCAGTAATAGTTACTGTAGACAATCAATGATAGTTACTATACACTGTCAGTGATAATATTAGTTTCATTTTCGAGTATATTAATAAGGAAATAAATGAACAGTTGCGACTTGACTCGAAAGAACAACCTACGGAACTAGCTCCTATATTTTTTTCTAAATGAAGGAAGTCTATGCTATAAAAGATATTGATATATTTTTATACCTACATTTTATTTCCTGTATTTATATGTATGACATAGAACATATGAATTACGCACAAAACAATGAATAGCTCTAGCAAAAAGAGCCTCTAGAAAAGGCTACTTGTGTAATGATGCCTATTCTGGAAGGTTTTTTTTGGAAAATAATGTGGTCAGCTCTATGTTTAAAATTTATCGGCATAGGTCGCTT
This sequence comes from Arma custos, assembly GCA_037127475.1. Taxonomy (NCBI): domain Eukaryota; kingdom Metazoa; phylum Arthropoda; class Insecta; order Hemiptera; family Pentatomidae; genus Arma; species Arma custos. Next base: position 8,976,255 of record CM073764.1, read on the forward strand.
CTAATAAGAAAAATCTAACGGTGGAGCCTTCAAAGGCTCTGTTGATGCTTTTTTCTTTTAATGGAGAGAAATTGGGCCTCCAAGATATCAGATAGTTCTACCTCTTGATAATTTGCTAACTAAAACTAATGTCTAAAAACCTGATTTATTTTCTTAAAAATCTCATGTAGACCCAGGATTGGATCTCTCCAACCTATTATACTGATAAGCCTTATACTGATAACTGTAATCAACTTACTGATAAAGTTCACCAATTCATAGTCAAGAATTCTCTCTCATATTTGAATTCTTAATATATTATATTTTTTACTTTTTCACATTGTATTTATTTTGATTTCAGATCACAAAATATTGATCCACAATAATTTTCGATAGAACTTTAATAATTTAATTATGAATTTAATGTTTTTTTGGATAAACAAATGGTTTGTTGTACTGATTAAAGCTTTGATATATTATCTATGATATATTTATTTTGTCATAATTCTTAACTCATATTAGCGAAATTGTGTCGAAGGCTTTTTTTTATTGATATATAATGGAGAGGAGTGGCTCAGTGGTAGAGCACTGAGTTGCCATGCCGGAAATCCTGGTTCAAATTCCACTGCAGGCCATGATTTTTATTTAGTCTGTTTGCAGCGAAAGATGGATCATATGGGATCTAGGATCCTCCTGGGGCCCACCCAGCCTCTATAAAATATTATAAAAATAGGGTACCCAAAATAAGGGGGGGAAATCTGGCGGTTGAGCGTGACCTAGAACAAGTCACCTCCTTGCAGAACCGTTGCCCATGAAACAGTACTGTCTCTACCATGTACTGAACCCCAGACCCTTCATGGGTTGTACTGGTACAGGTTTTTTTTTTATATTAAGGAGAAGTTTTATAGTGAAGTTTTCTTTTTATAAATAAATTTGTAGAATCCCATCTCGGAAAATGTTACTTTTTTTAAGAGAAAATAGTAGAATTTTCCTCAGTTAAAAAACTGTGGTTTTCATGATGGCAACCATTAATACCATGGCCATCATGGATAAAATGGGTAAAAAATCAACCCAGACATCGAATAATTAATTAGGTTGTTAGGTAGATAGGTTGTATTATAATATGTAGGTAGATAGTGTATTGTTTTGACCCCATTCGTTCGAGGAATCATTTGAGATTATGGTAGTTTCATCTATTCTTGTCCATTGGAACTTGTGATGGCCATTTGTGATACTGATTTATGCATTAGTAAATGCTGTTTATTGAGAAAAAAAAGAATATTATTTTATCATTAGTATAGATATAGATGATTAAAGTCTATAACTATGCTAGTAAGCCATCTAAAAATACATTCTGCCCTTGAATAGTTAGTTGCAGGTATTCCAAACTCACCTTCTGTGCTGTGAATGTTGTCACTTCATCATACTTATATATGAAAAAAAAAATTTATGATCTCTGCATACATCATTACTTTGCTTAATGATTTATATTTTATTTTAATGTTTAAAACTATGGTCAATAAGTTTCTCCATTGAGAATTAAGACTGCTAATAGTTTCCCATTTTTTTTGTCAAGATGTTTATATATCAAAATATAATTGGAACTATTTTCACCTAACATACTCATAACTAAGGAATATTCAAACCACAAAGTCGCTTCAATAAGTTTAAATAAGAATATTCTCTCATAGTGTAAAAATATGTTTGCGATATTTTCAGAAGAAAAGTTTAAGTATTTTGAGAGAAAGTTATCTAGCGGAGATTTCACAATGTGTTCAAGAAAATTTAAATAAATTTGCATCATTAAAACCTAAGAAGGGTCAGTTTATGTTAAGATCATTCTGAAGCAGCGGACAGTTAGTGATTTAACCAAGATCATGCTCAATTGAGTTTTTCTTCAAGTAAGGTATCTTGTAGGCTTGGTGAGCACAGGAGGATTTTTAACCATCACAAGGCTAATTCTTGGCTATTAACAGAAATCATTAATTTATGTGCCACAGCTACGCGCTCAATTTCGTATTATGATTGACTAATAAATAAAATAAATTTTGAGTATTTCTTTCTCTAAACTAAGATATATATACATAGTAGAATATCATTATTGTAGAACCTTATCAAAACTATTGTTCCTACAATATCTAAATAGTGCTATTTGTGGAGTAGTGGTTAGCATAACAACCTACTACGCCCAAGATCGCAGGTTGGCGAAGTACGCAGGAAGTTTTAGGATTCATTGAAGGGTGTAAAAAATACTTGGTTATACCGTCCTTCGAAGGGAACATAAAATGGTGGTCCTGAGCCTGTTCCACCCCATATACTCTTTAAAAATCTCTTTCATGATTATAACTAAAGGGCCTAAAATTTTAAGATCCCTATGTAGCATCGTCCGATTAGCCTTGGTTGCATAAAGTGAAATTAAACAAATAATATAAAACATTGAAATTTTGATTTTTTTTCTTTCTTTGATGGGTTATGAAAATTCAAATATATAGATTAAATTATTAAAGATAATATTTTTTCATTTAATATTACTGCTTCATTGCATTACATATCAACAACCACCGTAGAAAAAGTATCCTACTTGATATAAAATTTAAAAAAATGAGATATCTCTTTGGATCTACTGAGCCCAATGAAGTTATTTTTATACATACTATATTAGATGATGGGAATATCATATTTAGAAACCTCAAGGAAGTCATGGTAAAAATGATTTAATTCAAGGATTCTTTTTTACAAAAATTTATTCTGTATAAATTCATTTCAGCCATACCTGACATCAGATCTACCCGTAGAGAGGATAAGACTCCTAAGCCAAATTAGACTTTCCCCCAGCAAACAAATAGTTGTTTACACCAATAAAACAACCCACAGAATTAATACTGAAGACTATTGCCCTCTATGCTTAAATAACTCATGTGACAATTCAAACCACATACTTTTTGACTGTCTATTTTATACAGAACCCAGAAATAAATATATAAGTTCATTTGATCACAATATTGTTATAAGTATTGAATCCTAAACACAACAATTATATTATTAATCTCTGTTACTAACTATTTAAAGCTCTAAGTATTAGAATAGCTCTGACCTATTGTAATATATATGATTGTTCACCCACACAATAATAACTTTGAATTATATAAGTTTTCCTCTTATTAAATACTTGCTTTATTACTAGAATTGTCCATATTTGATTTAGTATTGACTCATAGCCTTATTTTTGATTCTATCTTCATTGCCATGTATTATAATTATCTAATTTTTTATTCTGTATGTTTCCTTTTTTTTTTTTTTTTTTATGTACTATTATATTCGTAACTGTCTAACCAAACTCTCTGTATTTTATCAGAAAATCAGAAATAAATAAATTTAAAAAAAATATTCATTGCATTACATATCAACAACCACAGTAGAAAACGTACTTGATATAAAATTTTAAAAAATGAGATATCTCTTTGGATCTACTGAGCCCAATGAAGTTATCTTTATACATACTGTATTACATAAGGGGAATATTTGTTCGCTTCGATTTGTCTTCGATGCCCCGAGAAGGTCTCATGTGTCCCGCCGTTACGTTGAGTTAAAGTGGCTTTTTCCTTCTATCCGCAGGCTCTATTTCCTTGGTTCTTACTTATATCAAACTATCAACTCACAACATCCATCTTACATCTATAGTCTCCTACAATTCAAATCCTCTATCCAATCCCAAGGAACAAGATCTCGCCCTTCCGATCTTTATATCCGTTCCCATAGAACCAAAACTTTTGAGTGTTCTATCTCTCTTTCCCTTTCTCGCCCGTTCTATCTCTCTTTGGAACTCACTCCCACCCGATATCCGTCATGCGTCTTCTTTAACCTCATTTAAATCTAAACTTTTCCAACATCTTCTAAATTCCCAATCAGGTGCTTTATAACCAATAAATAATTGATAGATATTTTCAACTTTATTGATTGATGAACTACTGTAAATATTCCTCACTCATAATGAAATCATTTTTTTATTTTTTATTTCTGTTACCAGTGTTTTTTTTTCCCATAAGCCTGGTTCTTTTTATTGTAAATTTGTCTGTATTTTTATTTTAACTTTGCATCACTTTTTCTGATTATCTACCAAAACATACCTGTTTAGTTATTTACTTTCAGGATATTTTGTAAATAAGTTTTTACTCAGATGTAGGCCTTTGGCCAGATAAATATTTTCTTAATTATGTTCATCTCTGTTATTCTAAAGGGATCTGGTCCCAGAATAAAATTATTTTTCTATTTCTACTTTTATTTCTATTATATTTAGAATCCTCAGGGAAGTTGTCGTAAAAATAATTTAATTCAAAGTATTGTGCAATGACTGCTTGATTACGTAATGTTAATTTGATATGAAATGGTTAGTCATACTTTCTAATTGACTTCTCTTTGAGATAATATAAAAGCAGCTTGTAGCTTACTTTCCTCATTTTATTTTTTATTTATATTTATTTTTATTAACTTTATTTATTTATTTTTTATTTCAGGAGAAGGCTTATAACACAGTCCATTGTGTTCAATTTCTGACCTTAACATACTTAATCATTATTGTCATTTACATTTTATCAAAAGTTGAACATTTTAAAATTATTTTTATTATATAGTAAGAATAATTAGGATTTAGGCAGTGTATTGTTTCTTATTCTGAAAGCTATTGTTTTGGCCCAAACATGTGAGGCATCATGTGGGCTAAGTTTTATGAAGTGAGTCAATGACTTAAAACAACTTAATTCTAAAAAATATTGTTCCAATTGCAGCCTTATGATTCACTTCATATTGTTGATCATAGTAGATTAATAAGTATAAATACTCCCTCTTCAATTCCCGATAATCCTCTGAGGGATCTGAAAAGAAGTGGCCTCGTGACCTTCTAAGTCAAATTTGTTATTTGACTACTACCAGTGGGCAGTTTTCTACTTGCCTTTATATCTTGCCATTACATATCATTCATTGTATTCACTTGTTGTAATATTACAATAAAGTTGTAAATTTCAATGAATGGATTAAAATATATTTGTGATATATAAGTATATCTCTGATTCAGTAAAAATAAATATTCTATTTATATTATTATTATACCATAGAGCCATAAAAGCCTGCAAGAACCCGGGCCTCCTCCACCATATCCAACCAATCTCTCCGATCCTGCGCTAATCTCCTCCATTATTATACACCCAGCAGCTTTAAATCCTTTACTTTGCTTGCTGTCTGGTTTCCCAAAGAGCATTCTCTTTGGTATCCTGTGGTCTGGCATTTTTTCCACATGTCCTATCCATCTGATTCTGGCTCTCTTTATCGTTGCCACCATGTGCTCTCCATACAGCTCCGTCAGCTCCTTATTAGTATTATAATTATTTATAATATTATATAATGTATATTCATGTATATAACCATTTATATTATGCAATCCGTGAAATCCTTAATATTTTGAAAAATTAATTACAATTGTTACATGTCAATTTATTCTATAAAATTATCATTTTAAAATTGAATAATTATTAGTTGGTTGTATAAATATGAAGAAGAAAATGGGTTTCGGGTGGAAGTAAAACAATAATTCCATATTATTGTTTATTCACTTAATACCACTTTAGGCTGCTAAGGCTAATCGGGGGATGCTACAGTGGTCCTAAATTTTATCTATCCAGGTTTAATCAGGATAGGGATCTTTAACGAGTACTTAACACCCTCCAGGCTCTGGACACCCATTTTATGTCCCTTCTGAAAGACGTCATGATCAAGGATTTTCTACTACCGTTAAAAAATTCTGGGGTCACCTGCTGGGCTGTGGAACCAAAATCTTGGGCATAATAATAGTTTGTTATGCTTACCATTAGACCACTGGTGACCCCGAATTTTTTATTAACACCATTTATTAATAAATAGATTTACTATTTAAAAGTTATTTTTTTTACCTCCACTCTGAACATTTTATTCTTTTTATAATTTCAATACACCATCATTACATTAATCTAATTGAACTATTATTAGAGATTATAAATAGTTAAAGAATCTTGTAGATAGCCAAGAAATTATAGCATCAACATTTACGTGTTACATCATCTGTTACAGTAATTTTTTTTTTTAATCAGCATTCCTAATATTCATTCGAAACTCATGTTGAAAATGATCAATAATCTCTATAAAGAGTCATATTCCCTTATCTATCCGTTTAAAGATAAGGGCCGTGTAATGTCTCTGGAAATCCAAATAAAAGGTTTATCTGTTGAAATATGATGAGTAAATCCCGATCGCGGTTGAGGACAGGTGTCGCCGTATCACCTGGGACAGATGGCAATATCATTGAGTTCCCTTCGCTATGTTGACACAACACTCGAGGGTCCCCATCACCATCAAACATAGATAATCTATCCCCCATTCTCCCCTTCCTCCAATCGCTTGTTTCCCACTGATAAAGAAGAATAATGTATATATTTTTTTCACCATAGAGAAAAAAGATTAACAAGAAAGAATAACAGCCAGTATTAATTGGAGGTAATTTCCCGTAGTCTATAAAAAATGTTTTTAATTTAGGTAGTATATTAATATTAAATAAAACATATGTTTTCTATTTATGTATTTGAAATTTAATTTAATTATTAATGTTTATTTTTGTACTACACTTTTTAAAAAAATTAGATGTTTGACATGTAATTGTAAAAATCTTTCAATATTTCATTGAAAGAATCTTTTTCTGCTAACTTTTTCCTCCTAAATTAGATTCCTTCTATTACCCCTTCTTCTTTTGTTGACCCATTTATTCCTATTTCCGGAATGATTTTATGATGTTGAAAAAACCTTATGGCAGTTTCCTCATCAAAAATATTTTTTAAATTATAATAATAATCAACTATATTTAATATGAATAATTATCCAACTCAAATAAACATTTGTTTTATTTAATAGCAATATACTACCTATATTAAGAACATTTTTTATAGATGGGACGATAACAGAAAAGTACCTAATTGGATATTATTAATTAAATAATTATTTATTTAAAATTGATCAATTATTTAATATTACTCCTATTGATGCTTAGGCATATATGTTGGATGGTTATGCCCTTTTCTGCATTAAAATATGGGGATTGTTGGTTTTTTCATTTAATAATTGATCTTAAGAGAGAAAGGAAATCCACAACAAAAGAATGAAAGAATTATTATAGGCAGCCAAAAAAAGACAAATGAACGCCTCTAAGTACTATTGTTTGTTTATTTGTTTAAAGTCAATTTATACTGCTATGGCTAATATGATATTAAAACCTTACCCGTGAACGGTTCTGTGGTTCAGTTAATGATAGAAACTGTACTGTTTCATGGACAACAGGAGGTCATTTGTCCTATATCACGCTCAACCGCCAGATTTTTCCCCCTTATTTTGAGTATCCACTTTAAAGATTTTTGGGGAGCCCGACATCATTACCTGGATGAAAATTAATAGATTAAGGTTGGCCGGCCATGTGGTCAGAATGAGTGAGGAGGATCCCTCGAAGAAGCTGCTGGAGGGAAAGTTGGACCGTGCCAGAGGAAGAGGAAGACCAAGGCTCTGATGGGAAGATGGAGTGGCACAGGATGCCCCAGACGCATCTCAAACGAGGGCAGATGCATTATATAGAACTGCCGTTGTAGAGCCATATTGTATTGTATTGATATAGTTGAAAAAAGTAAATTCATATATTTTTTTTCAGTTAGTTAAAAACTGAAATTATGAAATAATTATGTTTCTAGCTTTATACTGAACATAAAAAAAAAATGATAATAATCCAGTACCACTATAATTCATGAAGGGTCTAGGGTTCAGTACATGGTAGAGACTGTTCAGACTAGGACAGAGCAGAGGTTGTGCAGGGAGTTAATTTGCCTGAGAAAACGCCCAACCGCCGAATTTTTACCCTAATTTATGGAGGTTGGATAAGCTCCAGGTAGGTCTGTAGATCGCACTGGGTCCACCCGCGGACGCTATCAGATTAAATAATTTATCTGTCACAGCTGGATTTGAACCCAGCACGTAACGAACTTTTGAACCCAAAATAACGAATGCTTTGGGATTGATAATGTATATACAATTCGTATATAGAGCCATCCATAAGCCACAAAACCACGTTTAGTGGGAGAGAAGTAAAATACTTTTGAAATACTGATTTTGAATATACCTCGAAACAGTTAAATAAAAAAAATAAAAAAACTGTACCACTGCAACGGTTCTGGGGTTCAGTACATGGTAGAGACTCTACTGTTTCATGGACAACGGTTCTGCAAGGAGATGACTTGTCCTAGGTCGCGCTCAACCGCCAGACTTTCCCCCCTTATTTAGGGTACCCTATTTTTAAAATATTTTATAGAGGCTGGGTGGGCCCAAGAAGGGTCCTAGATCCCATATGACCCAACCAATCTCCCGCTGCAAACAAAAAAGCAATGCTTTCTAAAATCTTATACACAATCATTGTTTCTCAACAATAAACAATAATTCTTTCTCGTAGCTTCTCCTCCAAATGAATTCGCATAAATATGAATCCAACATATTTCAACTCGTTCCACATTTTTTTTTTGTTTCTTCGTTTGACTGAAGCCCGGACTGATTTCACCCTCTGGGAATGAGAACCTAAGTTTAAGCCAACGAAATTTTTTGAAAGGTTAACCAATGGTTTTATACCTCATGCCTTCAATTTGCTTTGTTCCCTCATAGGCCTTCCAGCAGTCAGAATGTGCTGTTGTCCCAGGTCGTATTGCAGCTTTAATGCAAGAAGTCAGCTCAAACATACGGAATTATTTCATAGAAGTAATCTGCATGTGTTTTCCGAAACAGACCCGCTACTATCTTCCTCAAAGCTTAATCTGAGTCTATCGGTCCCATTCAGTACAGCCAACGAAACGTCGGCAAAGATTTGACGACACGGTTCAATTCAGAAGGAATACGTGAAGTTCAGAATGAAAAAGTTTTTTCACTCTCCTGAAAATTGTCGTCTTTCACTTTCGATACTTTGCATTTGTATCGACAATATGTTTTATTCAATACTTGACTGATCCTCCCTCCACAATTTCCTTGATTTAATTATTGTATTTTTTTGAATGTCATTAGATATAAGAAGAATGGCGAAAGTTTCATTTTTCAGAAATATTTTTATTCAATTGCCTTATTAATTTACTCTCACGGATTATATAAACATCTGAAATTAAGAAGATTAATTTCAAAACCGTGGAAAAAATTCCAACGAAAAGCCCTTTAGTCTCCAAACTAAAACAGAAATTGAAATTATATTGAATATAATTTCGAGTCTGTGTTTCATAGGCAGAGAGGACCCCCCCCCCCCCACAGCCCCGAAGAAGACCTACAACGTAGGTCGAAACGTTGGCTATCAATAAAGATTTTCTCAAATTACACGAGAAATTCATTCAGTGACCTCTACCCGGACCAATTTCTTCAACAGAAATTGAAATTATCTGTCCAATATTTCGCCTATTCAGGCATCCTCATGGTAGAAAGAGAATAACAGCAAAGCAAACCATGGATAATGCACCCAAGATACATCCCACCACCTCCAAGGCTCAAATCAGACTAATGAATCATAAGGAAGGTTACTCGATCCCGGCTGGATAAGGTTAGATAAAAACAGTTGATAAATAATCAATAATTTGAAAATTCAACATAGCTCATCAAACTTCAAAAAACAAAACAGGAAAAAATAAATAATAGTAAACAACACCAAAACATAAGAGAAAAGACCATATGAAAAAATGAAAGTAAAAATGGCCAAAAAAACAAAACAATATTTTGTGGAATAGCCATAAGTCCACTGGTTCCTTGATAATGTTCTCTTTTTTTTTATTGCATTTTTACTTTCATTTTTTCATATGGTCTTTTGTCTTATGTTTTGGTGTTGTTTAATAGTATTTATTTTTTTCTGTTGTGATTTTTGAAGTTTGGTGAGGGTATGTTGAATTTTCAATTTCTGGAGTATTTATCAGGTGTTTTTATCTAACCTTATCCAGCCGGGGTCGAGTAACCTTCCTTATGATTCATTATTCTGATTTGAGCCTCGGAGGTGGTGGGATGTTTCTTGGGTGCAATTTCCATGTTTTGTTTTGCTGTTATTCTCTTTTTACCCTGAGGATGCCTGAATAGGCGAAATATTGGACAGATAATTTCAATTTCTGTTTTAGTTTGGATACTTAAGGGCTTTTCGTTGTAATTTTTTCCACGGTCTTAGGGAATGTTTATCTTTATTACGTTGGTATTTTATATTTGCGGTGTCTTTTTGTATTCGGAGGTAAATCTTCCTCTTAGGGGCTCAGTTTGGTATTTTGTAGGCATCACGCAAACTTAATGGAATCATTATTATAGTTGAAAATCATTCATATTACTTAAGGTGTTAAAATAATGCAGCACAACTTAAATGGACTAATTTCTTAAACCAAACTTATGATTTATATGAAGCTTATCTTTTTGCTATCGGAATGAATAATAGTTTTGGCATAGTTAAACTGATTTTACCGTCAAAAGTAATTGCCTCTCTTGTAAATTCTTTTTCGACTACTTTATTCCAGAACATAGCTGTTTTGATAATTTCATTTTGATACAAATTGCTCCAGAAGCTTTTTTTTTTTTTTTAAGAAAACGAAATAAAAAAAACTTTGCATGTTAATAATTCTGAAAAATATTTTACTTTTTATAAATTACGACGCACCCCAGCTTGATTGAAATTGAAATTATCTGCCCAATATATCGCCCATTCAGGCATCCTCAGGGCAGAAAGAGAATAACAGCAAAGCAAACCATGGATAATGCACCCAAGAAGCATCCCACCACCTCCAAGGCTCAAATCAGAATAATGAATCATAAGGAATGTTACTCGACCCCGGCTGGATAAGGTTAGATAAAAACAGCTGATGAATACTCCAGAATTTGAAAATTCAACATACATTCATCAAACTTCAAAAAACACAACAGGAAAAAATAAATAATAGTAAACAACACCAAAACATAAGAAACAAGACCATATGAAAAAATGAAAGTAAAAATGGCCAAAAAAACAAAACAATATTTTGTGGAATAGCCATAAGTCCACTGGTTCCTTGATAATGTTCTCTTATTTTTTTATTGCATTTTTACTTTCATTTTTTCATATGGTCTTTTGTCTTATTTTTTGGTGTTGTTTAATAGTATTTATTTTTTTCTGTTGTGCTTTTTGAAGTTTGGTGAGTGCATGTTGAATTTTCAATTTCTGGAGTATTCATCAGCTGTTTTTATCTAACCTTATCCAGCCAGGATCGAGTAACCTTCCTTATGATTCATTATTCTGATTTGAGCCTCGGAGGTGATGGGATGTTTTTTGGGTGCATTATCCCTGTTTTGTTATGCTGTTATTCTCTTTCTACCCTGAGGATGCCTGATCAGGCGAAATATTGGACAGATAATTTCAATTTCTGTTTTATTTTGGAGACTCACGGGCTTTTCGTTGTAATTTTTTCCACGGTCTTAAAATTTATGTAAGGTCTCTTTTTACTTTTCAGCATTAAGATTAATTTCTTTATTCACTAATAAGTATTTTTTTCCTTATTCTTCGCCTTCTTTTCGACGAGACCTTTTAGGAACCACGTGCCTATTTCTTTCATTTATTCACTTTATATTTCTTCCCTTATATTCTTTCTTTGTTTGTATATCCATTTAACGTCACTTTATGCTGCTCTGGCTAATTGGATGATGCTATAGTGGTAGATATAAATTTTGCCTATCCAGGTTTAATTACGATAGGGATCTTTAACGAGTAACTGACATCGCACAGCCCGTTTTACGTCCCTTACGAAGGACGCTATACCCAAGGGTCTTTTGCTCCCTTTAAAAGCTCCTAGGGCCACCTGCCTGGCTTCGAACACGCGATTATGGGCATAGTAGGTTGTTATGATAAATGGAATGTAACGTTCTTTACCTTTTTGTTTCTCCAGTTTTTATCTTTAGCGTTGAAATGGAACTATTCCAAAAGATAGAGTTATATTTTATAACTTTTACATTTTAAAGCTTAAACAATAATAAATATTATATGAGAGCGAACAATAATACTTTACGGGTTTTCATGTTAGAGAACAATCGGCCGTTAAAATTATCTTTAAAGATGTAGTATCGTCGCTAGGTTATGACGCTATTGTCAACGATAACAGGTTTTATGTTTCATTTCATTGTGGTGGTTCATAATGTCTATTTATAGATATTATTGTCATTAAATGGTTTAATAAATAAACCTTATCAATTGCCACATCAGTATTTACCGCTATTAATCGACCGTTTTTTATGGTTGCTTGAATTTTGAGAATTGGAAAAGATGAGATTTAACCTTTGGTAGATTTATTGGTGAGAATATAAAAGTTATGATAATTTCCCAATTTGCGTAATTTTCTTACAGTTACTTAATAAGAAGTTGATTATCTTTTGAATCCCGTCCAAACCTAAATATGCATAAACGGACAAACAAAAGTTGTAAAATGTAAGAAATTTTTAAACTGTCGAAACGTATATTGGATGGACTTTTTTAGTGCATTCAGTTTTTGATCCACTTTTCGCCACCCTGGTCTCTTTCATGCCGGTATAGAAGATAGTTGTAGAGTGACATTGAGTTGGCCAGGTCTGCCTCATTCAGTTTTTTGTGGCGCCCAAACATCTAGGCCAATCTAGCCAAGCTGTTTTGAACAGTTTCAAAACCATTTCTCTGCAGTTAATGGTTCCATTAGCGATCTTTTTTGTTCGATTTGAGCCATGATATAACCCAAATCAATCTCATTAGGACCGTTCGATGCGTGGTGGTTCTTCGAGACTCGTTCCTCCAAGGAAGGCGTCCTTGGCATGCAATTTTGACAAGATTAGAAGTGAAAATGTAGGGAAAATATATATATATATATATATATATATATATATATATATATATATATATATATATATATATACGGAGAAAGGAAAGTAGTTAGAGGTGTCTAGAATCAGCATTTTATTATTAAATTTTGTATATTTCAATTTCCATTAATATGAATAAGAAGGTAGGTGCTATCAATATCAGAATTATCAGCGTTGAGGTTATAAACAAAGGCGGATAAAAGTCCCTGCAGACCGGCTAATACACAAGTCTCTTTTTTTTCAATCAACTTGAATTTAAATTCTTTCTATGGTATTAGGTATTATTATTATAGACTGTTTCTGCATATACAATTTATTTACATTTCATCTAATCTTCATCTTCAAGTACTCTCTTTATAAATGCCTTTATTGAGATAAGATACGGGCTATTGAAGGAATGAGAGGTGAATCTGTTTATGTGTGAATGGCTGGTTTCTTGGTTATCCTTGTCGGTTCTAATTATTTCGTTGGATCTGTGTTGCCATCATGGTTTCGTGATAAAAATAAGGTATGCTGAATTAAATATATTTTGTGTACCTTTATATTTTTATGTTTTATTTTGTAGCGGGGAAGAAAAACAAAATACAGGTAGCATATTTATAACAGTGTAAGATGGTAGCTTGTCCTTGAATTCTCATTAATTTTTTTTTTTTATATGTAATTTATATAGTTTATATATTTTTTTTGTTACGTAATTACATAAAATTTTATATATTGTTGATATTTGAACAGTGATACAAGTTTGTAAATCAATGCATTTATTCCAATTAAATTAAAAAACAATACTAAATTGTGTTTAATGGCTAAAAGAAGTAAAGAATAGTGCCTTTGTGATTTGCCAATTTGAAAAAAATATATATAATTTAACTGATAGGGTACGACTTAACACTAAACAAAAGGCAATCGCTCGATCCGTTGCTAGGCAACGCAGATACAATATCACATCATTGAACACTTTATTTAATACAAAGTAATATTAATAAATTTTTTTTTTCACTTTTAACTTCTTGAATTTAACATTAAGAAGTTGTTTTTTCAAACTGATTTCATGTATTGTTACTTTTCTGCAAATGTTTTAAGTTTTTATTTTTGATGATAATTGTTGACCTATGATAATGTATGTTGAAGAAATTGGTCCGGGTAGAGGTCACTGAATGAAATTCTCAAGTAATTTGAGAAAATCTTTATTGATAGCCAACGTTTCGACCTACGCTTTAGGTCTTCTTCAGGGCTGTGAGGGGGGGGACTGGGGGGGGGGGTTCCTCTCTGGCTATGAAACACTGACTGATATTCTTATTATATTTCACCATATCAGTCAGTGTTTCATAGCCAGAGAGGACCCACCCTCCAGTTCCCCCCACAGCCCTGAAGAAGACCTACAGCGTAGGTCGAAACGTTGGCTATCAATAAAGATTTTCTCAAATTACTTGAGAATTTCATTCAGTGACCTCTACCCGGACCAATTTCTTCAACATAATTTACTATTTGTATTGAATGATAATTGTTAACCTTGATACTATATGTGGAAGAAAGTGGTCCGGGTAGAGGTCACTGAATGAAATTCTCAAGTAATTGGAGAAAAATAGCTCTATATATAAAATATAACTCTATAAATATATATAAAAATAACTTCATTCTCCTATTATATGAGAAATTCTTTGACCTCTCCTTCTTTGTATTTTGAAGAAAACATAAAATCCTGCATTAATTTCCGGACAATCCAATATCTTCTGAAAACCATTCCGTTAAACTAGCTGTAGATAACAACTTACCAAGCCTAAGATCGCGGGTTCCTAGCCCAGCAGATGACCTCAGGATTTTTTTTTAAGAAAGTAAAAATTCCTTGGTTATGCCGTCCTTCGGAAGGGACGTTAAACCGGGGTCTCAAGCGGTGTCAGGTACTCGTTAAAAATCCCTAAACTAATTAAACCTGGACAGGCAAAATTTAGAGCTACCATTGTAACATCGTCCGATTTGCCATAACAGCATAAAGGTGAAGTTAAATGAATAAACAACAACTATACGTTCTAGCTTTCTGTCCTGCTTCCGAATTGCACCCTTTTTTTCTGTCTTGAAAGCCTTTGAACTTCCTGCCTAATTGAAGAACGTCCTTCAATACCATCCAGATCAATCTTATATTTCTTTATTTATATTCTCTTTATTAACTGAAAATTTCTTCATATATTGATGTATCTACTGATATCATTGTGTTAGACTACCTTCGAATGAGCCTGCTAGGAGATCCCCTCACTGTAACCGTGTGCGTTGTAGTCGCCTGTAGTTGTGACTCGGTGCGGGCTCAGGTGTGCCGACATGACCCACATCTCACATGTTCCATTGTATTGTTATTAGTTTCTTATTTACATCTGCCCGTTGATTCTATCTGAGCACCCGTTGTTATGTCTGGAAATGTTTTACCTTTTCCATCTTCTTTTTTTCTAATTTTTAGTATCATAATACCTAGGATAGGACTCCATCGGGACAAACGTCACACTCATACAAGACTGAAAAGACAAGAAACTGCTCGACGTTTTCGCCTACTTAAACATTTACAGCACAAACGCTCTAAGCTCCCAATTAATTACAAGAGACTCATTTACATGACAATTATCAGACCTATTTGGACATACGGAGTCTACTAAACCATCCAATTCATCTCGTATCCAATCCTTACAATCCAAAATCCTTCGTAAAATCCAACGCTCCTTATTATGTCACAAACAAACTCATCCATCATGATCTTAATGTCCCATATGTTGCTGATTTGGCCCAAACTAGATACCTATCCTTCCATGACAAGCCCCATACACACTTGAATCCGCTAGTCTCTCGACTTGCTTTCCATACTATTCCTGATAACCCTCCGAAGCGTCTGAAAAGAAGATGGCCTCGAGACCTTCTATTATAGAACTTTATTGGAGTGCTACCGTTGGCTACTTTCTCCACAAGTGTTTTTTTTTATGTCATATTTTAATATTAGCAGATTTACTTGCTGTATATGATTACAGTTGTAAATACCAATAAATTAATCTAAAAATGTATTACAGTAGCTACTTGGCATTTTAGTAGAGGTACCTTGATACTATTTTATAAATTGAAGTTCAGTTCAGTACTTCAGTTTTTTACTACTAGAGTACCAGAGATTTTTTACTAGAAGACTTTTTATATTTATTGATATTTACAACTGTATTACAATAATACAATAAGTAAATAGGCTAAGTGATACATAATGATATAATGACAAGTAGAGCAACTAACCACTGGTAGTACTCAAATCAAAGTTCAACTAAGAAAGTCACGTGGACATCTTTTCAAATGCCTCGGAGGATTATCGGGAATTGAAGAGAAAGCTAGGTTTGAAACTAGAGGGTTTGAGTGGGAATAAAGTTTGTCATGAAAAGATTGATATCGGATTCGGGCCAAATCAGCAACATCGGGCAATTAAGGTCGTTATGGATTACTTTGTTCGTTACAAAGTAAGGAGCATTGAAGATTTTACGAAGGATTTTGGATTGTAAGGATTGAACACGAGAGGAATTCGTTGGCTTAGTGGAGCCCCAAAGCTTTATTCCGTAAGTCCAGATGGGTCCAAGGATTGTCGTGTATATCAGTCTTTTGTAATTATTTTTAAGTAATTGGAGCGTTTGTCTATTAAATGTTGAAGTAGCCTGAAACGGCGTGCTGTTTTTTGTCGTTTCTGTCCAGTATGAGGATTCCAAGTTAATCTTTTGTCAAAGTTTAGTCCTAAGTACCGGACCTGTTTTTTTCATTCAAATTGTACCAATTTTATTAAAATACCTTACATATTCAATTATTTTATATGCAATGTTATTACGTAAACATCCAATTTAAACTTTAAAATATTCAAATATATCCACAATAAATTCACTTTAGTTAGACTATTAGATCCTTGTGAATAGAAACAAAGAAAAATGAATATTTTATTCGAAAAACGAAAATATTTAACATATAAGAACTATCTTGTGCATTGTGGATAAGAAAAATAGGCGCCATGTTTGATGATAAGTGAAACGTAGAAAAGAGTTACTTTGTTTGTTTGTATAGCGAGTGTTTTGTATTTGTTTATCAGAAGGTATGGAGCTAAAAACTAATCGGTATTACAAACTAAAAATCGGATAAGGTTATGGGAACGGACGGTGGGAAGTTTCAAATAAATCTTCTGGTTTGTATTGGTTTATTCCAAAACTGACGACCAATAGCCATAAGTTAAAAAAAATCCATAAATTACAAACAACACAGGTTTTAACTGAGCATGACATACCAAATCATACTTACACAGATTTCACATTATCAATGACAATACTTATTCACTAGACAAAGAAGAACATACATTTAAACATATAATTAGTGACTCACAAAATTATGAAAAGGAAAGTTGAAAATTAATTTTTTCTATAATTTTAAGAGGGAAACATTTGGGGAATGAATAAATCCTATTAATGTATAAATTCCTTACATTACATATAAATTACGTTAATAATGAACATGGAGTACATTACATACTCCAAGAGTTAAAAGAAAATTTTAATTAATTGACAACAAATCCCACCAAATTACCTTTCACTCTTCGTCGTAAACCTACGAATTCCTGCCCTACTGTATCCTTTAATAACATTCCACTGATCCCTGTCGAACAGATACGTTACCTAGGACTCCATCTGGACCAACGTCTCACTTGGAATCCTCATACAAGACTGAAAAGACAAGAAACTGCTCGACGATTTCGCCTACTTCAACATTTACTGGACAAACATTCAAAGTTACCAATTAATTACAAAAGACTCATTTACATGACAGTTATCAGACCTATTTGGACATACCGAATTGAGCTTTGGGGCTCTACTAAACCATCCAATTCATCTCGTATCCAATCCTTACAATCCAAAATCCTTCGTAAAATCCTCAATGCTCAATTATTATGTCACGAACAAACTCATCCATCATGATCTTAATATCCCATATGTTGCTGATTTGGCCCAAACTAGATACCTATCCTTCCATGAAAAGCTCTATACACACTTGAATCCGCTAGTCTCTCGACTTGCTTTCCATACTATTCCTGATAACCCTCCGAGGCGTCTGAAAAGAAGATGGCCTCGAGACCTTCTACTATAAAACTTCATTGGAGTGCTATCAATGGATAGTTTCTCCACAAGTGATTTTTGTTCATACAGCAGATTTACTTGATGTAATATAATTACAGTTGTAAATATCAATAAAAAAAATAAAAAAATAAAAATTAATTGGCAATCTATTAAAAGGTTAATAATGTACAAATTTATGAATAAAAATATTTAAATTAAATAAAAATAGAATTATAAGAAAAGAAAATTGAAAATGACTGAATAATTCGAAACGTATTTTAAATAAAGAAAACAATATTTGACTGGAAAAAGGTTTTTTACTCACTAGAATGAATGATTCAAAAATATGTACTTCAGTAACATCCACAAGAGAATTAAAATATAAATTACAGTAATGTACACTGGCCGTAGCTGAACACAAACTATATAATACATTTTATATATATATATATATATATATATATATATATATATATACGTAAATACGGCCTGAATTAATTAAATTCATTAACAATATAGGTTTCGAAAAGTTGACCTCAAGCTAATAATATTTGTACATTTAGACCAGGGTCGATAATATTTGAAACCAAAAAAAAAATAATACTAGGATGAAACTGAAAATGAAGAGAATATAACAAAAATGAAAGGAAAAATATTTTATTTGAAAAGAAAAGATATAGCCAGGACCGGGACTCGAACCCGGGACCTTCACCTCTCCGTGAAACCAGGATAGCCGAGATGGATAAGGCGTCACCACGGAGAGGTGAAGGTCCCGGTCCTGGCCATATCTTTTCTTTTCAAATAAAATATTTAAAAAATTATATAATATAAAGATAAAATTAAAGAAAAAATAATTTACGGGCGGATCTAAGGTCGGGAAGTGGAAGAGGGGAGGTTTTAAGGGTAACAAACGGTTTATCTCGATTTCCGGCAAAACTACAAGTCCTACAACTTTGCCAAATAAAAAAGTTAAATGGCAAAGTTGTAGGTAATAAAAAGATCTACAACTTTTGTATTTACAATTTTTTCACATAATCTCAAAATTTCAAATAACCAAGTTTTGGGATTTTTATATTAATAAATGTTGAGGATTATATGGAAAAATTGTAAATACAAAAGTTGTAGATCTTTTTATTACCTACAACTTTGCCATTTAACTTTTTTCTATAGGACTTGTAGTTTTGCAGGAAATCGAGATAAACCGTTTTTTACCCTTAAAACCACCCCTGTCCACTTCCCGAGCTTAGATCCGCGCGTAAATTATTTTTCCTTTCATTTTTGTTATATTCTCTTCATTTTCCAATGGGTTTCATCCTACTGTTTTTTTTTTCACTTTTACCATTTTCAAAGACTTCTGCACTGTAAAACATAGATACTCATTTTTATAATTTTAATTTTTAATTTAAAAAAAAAAAAAAAGGTTATGGGAAATTAAAATCAGGGAAAATAATTTTATTTTTACGTTATATAAACATATTTATATATTTTTCAATTAAGTCGTTGAAAAATATAATTAGCCTTCTTTGTAATAATTTAATTGAGGAATATTAAACAAAATCTCTTATTCACACATATTAAGAAGGGAATATCTACTTAATTCTACAATGTATACTTTTTGAATTACTTTATATATATATATATATATATATATATATATATATATATATATATATATATATATATATTTCGAGGCTATGTTGGCCTCATGTTATTACGTTCTTTACAATATTTGGAAGGTACTTGAACTGATTAATGTATTTATACCCATTCTTCATCAACTTGCCATGACTATGAGACCAACAGAGCTTTAAAACTTCGCCAAAAAGAAGTTTTGGTACAATTAAAAAATAATTTCTGTTCATTTCATGTTATCTTTGACTGCATCCCCTGACAAATTCAATCCATCATGATATATATTTATCTACAGCGGCTCACAGTGAAATTGATACACCCTGTAGAAAGAAGAAGAAAAAAAGAAAAATTTATATTGTTACAGGAATCAAAACCAGAAAACTCTTCAAAATATTTCTTAATACATAGTATCAATTTAAATATATACAAACAGATGAAATTGAAAATATTCAAATTTTTTATAATTATTGGTCATTTTTTATGAGTTATAAATATTTTTATTTTTTAAAGAGAAAAGATAGGCCTTCGACCGGGATTTGAACCCGGAACCGTTGTCTCACCGTGATATCGCTCTGCCAATTGAGCTATCCAAGGCCCCTCCCGGTCGAGGACAAACCTTCTCTCTCATAGATCCTAAAGCCCCAGTGTGCTCTCGCCATTTTTGCGATGTATACACTAGAACGAAGTTCTTTGAACATTAATTTTAATTTAGGATCTTATTGACTTTCGTCATATTATTATTTATAATGTTTTATAATTATTGGTCATTTTTTATGAGTTATAAATATTTTTATTTTTTAAAGAGAAAAGATAGGCCCTCGACCGGGATCCCGGTCTTTTCCTCTTTAAAAGCCTATCTTTTCTCTTTAAAAAATAAAAATATTTATAACTCATAAAAAATGACCAATAATTATAAAAAATTATAAATAATAATATGACGTAAGTCAATAAGATCCTAAATTAAAATTAATGTTCAAAGAACTTCGTTCTAGTGTATTCATCGCAAAAATGGCGGAAGCACACTGGGGCTTTAGGATCTACGAGAGAGAAGGTTTGTCCTCGACCGGGAGGAGCCTTGGATAGCTCAATTGGCAGAGCGATGTCACGGTGAGACAAAGGTTCCGGGTTCAAATCCCGGTCGAGGGCCTATCTTTTCTCTTTAAAAAATAAAAATATTCTACTTTGATTATTTAAAAAAATTAACCGACAAAAAGGAAATCAATTATTTCATCTCATACTCAAAATGACACATCACTTCTAATTAATTTTTGAGTACTAATAATTTATAAACTTTGTGTTTAGTAAACAATCAGTTTAGTACAATTATTTGTTGGTTGTGCTTTGTTGGGTGCACTCAAACGTGTATTTCTTTTAATTTCCCTGACAATCCAAGTCTCATCCTTAACAGTTAAAATTTTTCTAGTGCTTTTAAATTTTTTTCTGGCAATATACTTTTCCTTCTTGAATCTCTCCACTATATTCTGGACAATTGAACGGCTTTTTCAAATAATTTCGGCCATTTCATTTAAAGATTTCCCGTCATTAAAATGTTAGATAACCAACTCACGTTCTTTTAACGTTGTGTGTGCATCCATTTTAGTAAAAATTAAAAAAAAAAATATCAGTTATTCTTCAACTCGCTTTGAAAAGAGCCGAATACAAGAGTTTAACTAAAGTAAAATAGTTTAAGGTAATCAAATATTAGGAAGAACTAAGATTTTCACTATGAGATAAGTAATTCTAAACAAATGTGTTTTATTTTTATAATTAAATCCTTGTTTATTTTTTAAATGTTTATATACAAAGTACATACTTCTAGGATGTTTAGTGATTACTATAAATTATTGTATTTAATGTAATATAATTTGAAGTATTTATTTATTCACTATTTTAATTTCTCCTCATTATCATTATTTTTTTAAATCTATCTATATCTTAATTTTATCACTTGTGTCACTTTTTAATATTCGTTATCTTCCATCTTCATATCTGCCACTATTTTAAATTTCCACATTACTTGTCACCATATTATTGTTACTGTACATTTTTATAATTTTTGTTCTGTTTGTTTCTTTCTCATAGCCCTGAAGATGACCTACACTGTAGGTCGAAACGTCGGCACATAATTATAAGTTAATTACTTATTCAGTGTTCTTTCTGACTGCACCCCCCAACTATCACCTTTACATATAAATATCCTGGTATATCATTTTGACTGGGAGCCACTGTATGTAGATTCATTCCTACCTATAAACAGATTCAAAAATGTATGTGATAAAGGTGAATTTGAAGCCGAAACATTCAACATAACAAACCCAAAATGGTATAAGTCATATCAAGTTTCAGTGAGGGGCTTACGTGTCTATTCCTAAGGTTACGTCTAAAGCCCCTGTGAGTAAATAGTAAATTCGAATTTTGTCCAAAATATTTATATATATATATATATATATATAAGACTTTTGCATAAGTGGCTAAGTCAAGCCTTGGATTGAAAACACGATCCTACTTCCCTCTGTACAATTAACTCATTTTGGACAAAATTCGACTTATTCACAGGAGCTGCAGATATATTGAGACGTTCAGGATCAAAAGCGGATATTTCGAAATTTGACTTCATGTTTAATCAAGCAATCTTTTTCTAAAAAGAAACTTATTTCTCACGATTTTAGTCCGGTTCAGAAAATGAACTTTCGGGAGTATAAAATTACTCGTCTAAACTAAGGAAAATTTGTGAAGAAGCAAAATTTTTTAAATTTTGGAGTTATCTACTCTTGATCCTGAACGCCAATTATAGTATTTTGAGTTAGTTACATGTTAGAGACTGCACAGTTTCTGTGCTGACGGTTGTACTGGGAACCCTGGATTACGCTCGATCACTAGTTTTCCACGCCATTAAGGGTAACAACTTTAAAGAGTGTGGGCAAGCCCTAGAATGGCTTGCAGGTACCATCGATTAAATAAATAATTTATCGATCACAGCTAGATTTGGACTTTTCAGCACAGCAACACAGCTATATATGAACGCCTCATATGCATTTATTTAATCTGTTAGCAGCCGTAGATGGATCATATATGGGTTCTAGGAACCTCCTGGGGCTCACCCAGCCTATATAAGGTGGATACCCAACATACAGGGAAAATCTGTAGAAACAGTTCAGTCTCTACCATGTACTGAACACCAGACCCTTGATGATTTTTTTTTTCTTCTTTACAATTATTAACATATAGGATGTATTGAATGTTAAGTCATCGTTTTGTTAAACAGTCATTGTTCCAGTGTTATCGCCGAACGGTGTTCTCTTATCAGCCAGCGTGGGACTCCGCTATAACCGCCCGATGTTCGATAATTCCTTATCAGCTGAAGATAACCTGCCCACTAATTACCTGCCGGTGTTGATAAGGTTAATATAACCGACGCAGGCTACGACTCAAACATATTTTAAGTCGGGTAATGAGCGTTTATTGCGCGTACGCCGTTTCTTCCCTTCTAACCGTTTTATTTATTACTTTACTAATGATCGCTCGTTACTACGAGTCGTATGAAATAATTTTTCTTTTCTTTCGAGTAGATAGCGCGAAGGATATTTATTGTTCTTGTCTTTCTCTGATAAAAAAAAAAAAAAAAAAATTGACGTTAAAATAATGCTGGAAAAAAAAGTGATAATCTTATGCACCTCATTAAACGGTAATTTTTCAGACGGATAAGAATTTTAGTGGAATGAACTGGTAATACTTATTTGTTGGGACATATAGGCTTTTCTCAGTCAGTCTAAAATAGGTTTGTCATCTTTTGGACTATCTTAAGAAACTTTGAACTATTTGGTTGCGGCCACTTCTAAATAATTAGACATTAATAATCAAATAAATCCTTCCTGATCCCCTCCTACTATCAATCTCTCACTGCATTATCAGTTCCAGTAAACGAAATTTATAATTTCCCTTGGTGTACCCAACAATTTTCGATTGTTTATAACATTACTTTATCTTTAGTGATCCGACTTCTCTGTTATTTAAGTAGTCGGTCAATGAAATTTTTATACGGTGGCACACCCTTTTCGCAAACGTTCCTAATGTTTTCCGTCGTTTTCCACGCTTTCGCTTCTTAGGCCTGACATTGCGACGCAGTCCAACGCAGGGTAGGGTAGCAAAAAGTTTTGTGATACATAGGTTTGAACGAGCGAGCGTTATTTGAAAGGTAGAGCTGGGCAGAACAGTTCAATGCTTGTGAGAACCTGCTTCACGCAGTGTTCGTGACACAGATTACTGCGAATGTGTCAAGCAGTTTTTGTTAAAATTTATTGTTATTCATGTCCACATTGTTGATGAGCCATACTGATTATATAGATTAATTTTTTTTAGATTAATTTATTGATATTTACAACTGTAATTATATTACATCAAGTAAATTTGCTATTATGAACAAATGACATGAAAACAAAAAACACTTGTGGAGAAACTATCCATCGGTAGCACTCCAATAAAGTTCTATAGTAGAAGGTTTCGAGACCATCTTCTTTTCAGACGCCTCGGAGGGTTATTAGGAATAGTATAGGGAGCAAGTTGAGAGACTAGCGGATTCAGGTGTGTATGGAGCCTGTTATGGAAGGATAGGCATCTAGTTTGGGCCAAATCAGCAACATGTGGGATATTAAGATCATGATGGATGAGTTTGTTTTTGACATAATAAGGAGCATTGAGGATTTTACGAAGGATTCTGGATTGTAAGTATTGGATACGAGATGAATTGGATGGTTTAGTAGAGCCCCAAAGCTCAACTCCGTATGTCCAAATAGGTCTGATATCTGTCATGTAAATGAGTCTTTTGTAATTAATGTTTGAGAATTCCAAGTGAGACGTTTGTCCAGATGTAGTCCTAGGTAACGTATCTGTTCGACAGGGATCAGTGGAATATTATTAAAGGATACAGTAGGGCAGGGATTTGTAGGTTTACGACAAAGGGTGAAGGTAATTTGATGGGATTAGTTAAGATTTATTTTAATTCTCCAATTTTGACACCATTCTTGAAGGTTTGAGATATGGGATTGAAGAGATTGGGGTGCAAGAAATGGATCCTTTTTTACTGATGAAACATATGTGTCATCAGCGTATGTGGTGAGGACAGTGCTTGGATGGGTTGGGATGTCAGCTGTATATATCATGTATAGGATGGGACTCGGGATACTACCTTGAGGAACACCAGCAGACTGGGCAAATAGGGAAAAGTAGGAAAAATTATGGTTTACTTTAAAGTTTCTATTACTGAGGTAAGAACTGATAGTAAGGAAATAAGTAGAAGGTAAGAATTTTCGGAGTTTGTACAGCAGACCCGGATGCCAGCTGATTATATGAAATAAAAATTAAAAAAAAAAAAATATCAGACTCTGAACTTCCTGTGAAGTCAAGTTCGTTAAGTTCGACGACCGATTATATACAAAGATGAAAGGAAACTGCGTTTCAATGTGCGATAATATGAGTAGCGCATCTCTAATCTGCCCTGCCTAACCTACGCTATCCTGCGTTGAACTGCGTCTCAAGTGCGCCCGGCTTTACAGTTGTATTGGTTTATATAATTTGTAAGTCGTGAATTCAACGACTTAACCAATGAGGTGATTGAATAAAACTCTTGTGGATGCAGTTCAGAACTGTAATTAAAAAAGAACATATTTACAAAGTTATAACTAGCCAAATAACTCCTGCTATCTTTAATAACATACCTGAATCAACACAATAGTCAATATTCAGTAATTACACTCAATACTTAATTTCTACAATAGCAGTCTATAATGTCTATTATAACCTTCGCTCACATCTGTCTCTGCAGGTTATCTCACGTCTGTCATATGACTAAGTTTGGCGTCAGTATTCAAACTTACAAATTCTATACGGTTTAACCAATCATATTAATAGGCAAGTTTCCCTTACTTCTAAATTTTGCCTATCTAGTTATAATTAGAGTAAGGACCTGTAATGAGTACCTGACACCAAATACGCTCGGGACCCCCGTTTTACGCCCATTCCGAAGGACGCCAATGATCAATGGTAATTACCAAGGATAATTTTTCTCCCTTTAAAAAATTCTAAGGCCACCTATTGGATGCGATCCCAACGCCCAGCTAACTCCGGTAATATCTTGGATCTCTTTTTTATATATTAGAGAGAAAAACTCTTAATAAACTTTTATATTTAAAAAAAATCTGCAAATTTTACTTTCCTTTGTGTAATTGACATCTTGTGTTGTTAAACCTCTTGGCAGCCTGTAGGAAAAAAAATACCCGACTGCATATTTTAATCACTAATTAAGGATACAGCATTTTCAGTTAAAATTATTATTTATCTTTCTTCAGCAACCATTCTGTTTAAACATGTTGTTTGAGAGTTATCCATTCTCTGTTCGGCAAATACTCAAACAAGCCATTTTGAAATTGGAACGACAATATAACTACTACTACACAAACTTATTTCATCTTTACAGCGTTCGCATTTTATTCTTTGTATCCAATGGTTGCTCAAATTCAGTTTTTTTTTTCTTTAAAAAAAATTAACAATACAACAAAAATATATAAATATTTTAAAATACGAATGCCCTTTTTACATTAATTATATATTTTATTTCCTAAAAATAACTATTATTAATCATATTTTTACCGAAAAATAAAAAACCTGTACCACTACTACCCGTGAATGAGTTTAATAAATTAAAAAGACCTCAATCATAGGCGTAGCGAGGGGGTGGGGTTATTGGGGATATAACCCCTCCCAATTGCTTAGGAGAAATTAAAAAAAAAAAACTTTGAAGGATTTTACTTTTTCTAAGTTATTATTGTGGGATTACAGAAGTAAAAGTCAATAATGTCAAAAACACAACAAAGAAAGTGCAAACACAGTCATTTTAATGAAGAAAAGGTACACTAAAATGACAAACCAAAACTTAATACTGTTTATTTACAATTAATTATATTATTACAGCAGTGAGGATTTTACGAAGGTTTTTGGATACGAGAGGAATTCGATGGCTTAGTGGAGCCCCAAAGATCTACTCCGTAAGTCCAAATAGGTCGTATGATGGTCATGTAGATGAGTCTTTTTTAATTAATTGGGAGCTTAGTGCGTTTGTCTAGTAAATGTTGAAGTAGCCTGACACGGCGAGCAGTTTTTAATATGTCCTTACCTTAAAAGAAATTATTACCTGAGGAGATATGTGCGTATTCCCAATTATATCATTAGATCTCAAAAATATAAAATTATCATATATTTTGTTTTAAGAGCATCTATAAACAGTTATGACATTTAAGGATACGCTTTCTTGAACTCAAGACTTTTTTGTGTGTTTGAGGTTTTTTTAATAGTTCAATCTCTTACATTAAATGGAAAAAAAGAATTAAAAAAAAAACTGTATGTTTTGTATCACTAATTAGAGATATCTTTAGCCATTGTTTACGCAGGTGATTACTGACATCTGCCGTATAAACCCGCATCCCGTAACATTAATTCGGTACGCTTGACATTCCGAACGTTATAAAACTATCACAGGAAAGTTGTATTTTATTAATTTAAAATCATTAGAGAATCATTAATTACAGGAATTAGAGGATAATGACATATTTTCTTACAAATTTTCTTACAAACACAACAAGAATACAACGGATACAGAAAGAATACAACGGTCTTTTGTTGTATTCTGAGGTTAATCTTCCTCTAAGGGGGCCAGTTTGGTTTTTTGTAAGCATCGCGCAGACTTAATGGAATCATTATTACAGTTGAAAATCCTACTAATATTATAAATGTGAAAGTTTGTATGTTTGTCTCTCTTTCACGCAAAAACTACTGTACTGATTTGGATGAAACTTGTCAGTAATATAGATTATACATCAGAATAACACATAGGCTATAGCCAGCGCGGATTTAGGGGCGGGCGCACGGGGGAACGTGCCCCCCCCCCCCCCGACTGTTTTTTAGTTACTGTGGAGAATCCATTATAGGACATAATTAAGGCATATCACATGATAATAGTATTTAAAATAACAGAAAGAACTTGAGTGAAACTATTTGTTTTGATATCCTACTAATCTTACTAATATTATAAATGTTAAAGTTTGTATGTTTGTCTCTCTTTCACGCAAAAACTACTGGACAGATTTGGATGAAACTTGACAGTAATATAGATTATACATCAGAATAACACATAGGCTATAGCAAGCGCGGATTTAGGGAGGGGGGCGCACGGGGGCACGTGCCCCCCCCTCCCCCCCGACTGTTTTTTAGGTACTGTGGAGAATCCATTATAGGACATAATTAAGGCATATCTCATGATCATAGTTGTTAAAATATCAGAAAGAACTTGAGTGAAACTATTTGTTTTGATATCCTACTAATCTTACTAATATTATAAATGTTAAAGTTTGTATGTTTGTCTCTCTTTCACGCAAAAACTACTGGACGGATCTGGATGAAAATTATTGAGCAAAATAGGTTATACATCATAGGCTACAGCAAGAACAGATTTATGTGGGGGCACGGGGGCATGTGGCCCCCCGTCAATGTACATAATTATAGGCAAATCAGGAACTTAGCATCTTGAAATTTGTAGGTAGGTTATTTGTATAGTTTAAGAAAGAAATTTGGATAATTCCACCCCAAGGGTTTCCCCTTTAATATAATAGGGGTTCAAAGGCTGTATAGACTCCGTCAGTTTTGAAGTCAGACATCAGAAACTTTGGATGTACGAGTAACTTATATTTAAAAAAAAAATAATTAAATTATTTATTTAAAATGATCTGTCACGAAACTTTATGTGGCAGACCAAATTCCACGCGAGCGAAGCCGCGGGCATAAGCTAGGCCTTCATAGTACTTAAATGCTAAAATAATGAATCACAACTTAAATGGACTATTTCTTAAACCAAATGTTATTTACTTATGATTTATATGAAGCTTATCTCTTTACTATCGGGATGAATAATAGGTTTGGCATAGTTAAACTGATTTTACCGTCAAAAGTAATTGTCTCTCTCGTAACTTTTTTTTCGTCTACTTTATTCTAGAAGATAGCTGTTCTGATAATTTAATTTTGATACAAATTGCTCCATCAGAAGTATTTTTTTTTTTTTAGAAAACGAAATAAATAAGAAACTTTTAATTTGCATGTTAATAATTCTGAAAAATATTTTAGTTTTTATAAATAACTAGCGGCGCACCCCAGCTTTGCTCGGGTACTAAGTTATATTATGCCTACTGTTACGGTCGCCGACAGGAGACGGAATCAAGGGGATTAGCGGCTTAAATCCGTCGGCGGGAGAATTTAAAATAGGATTAGGACCGTTCTAGATCGTCTCCTTTTGTCGGAAAAGGATTAAGAAGATTCCAGAATTTTCTGGCCCCTCCGTGTTCGGCCTTGCCTACTTAAATACTTCCCTCACCTCGAGCCAGTCAGTCTTAGCCTGAGAGTAGACCAGAGAAGACCTGTGATAAGTGAGTGTCAGTGTGATAAACTAGTCAGTGTTGAACCGGCCCGTGTAATAAGTGTATCAGTGAACTGTGACAGTCTCGCGAGTGTAATAAACTGTTTCTGTTTGTTTCTGTGTGACAGTTTGTCATACTTGGAGAATCTTACGGTCGGTGGACTAGTGAACTTTAAGTGTTAATTATTAGTTATAAATTGTAGTGTAATTTTATAATATTCATAGAAACTATTGTAACTAGTTAAGCCATCTAGAATTAGTAATATCTTATATTATTGTAATAATTAAATAGGCCTAGGTTATAATAAATATTTAGAATACTGTCATTATAAATTTATATTAGTTTAATAATTTAATTGTTAATAGTTTAATTGTATCCTTTTTATCATTTTGTTAATAAATATTAGTATCTTGATTAAGGAATTGTTTAATTCATTTTAATACCCAGTAGCCCGTAACACTACATAATTTGCCCGTGTAATGTATTTTTTTATTTTTTTTTCACGTTTCGGGCTCTCTGGTCCACGCGAATATCATTGGTTAGGCTTCTTTGGGAGTCATGACTTTCTTTCTTCCCATCTCAGCTAATGTACTTTATTATATAGAAATTATAAAAATATAAAAACAACAAATATTTCTTTATTTACGAATTTATTATTTGCGTGTTAGATAATTGCACGGGATTAGGCAGCGTCTTCGGTGAAGCCCATCGATATTCCAACCCATTTACACAAAACCTGGAGAAATTATATACCTACACCTTCCTGGTGAACCACTCTATCTATTGGTGAAAACCGCATGAAAATCCGTGCAGTAGTTATTGAGTTGTATTATTGTTTTATAATATGTATAGATTAATGTTAAAATTAAAAACTTTTTTGTACTATACAGAGTCTTTTAAATCCAATAATATGTTATTTCTCAAAAATTTATTTTCCATTTTATCCTCATAAAAGACTGAAAAGAAAAGAAACTGCTCGACGTTTTCGCCTACTTCAACATTTACTGGACAAACGCTCTAAGCTTACAATTAATTAAAAAAGACTCATTTACATGACAGTTATCAGACCTATTTGAACATTCGGAGTTGAGCTTTGGGGCTCTACTAAGCCATCCAATTCATCTCGTATCCAATCCTTACAATCCAAAATCCTTCGTAAAATCCTCAATGCTCCTTATTATGTCACAAACAAACTCATCAATCATGATCTTAATATCCCATATGTTGCTGATTTGGCCCAAACTAGATACCTATCCTTCCATGACAAGCTCCATACACTCTTGAATCCGCTAGTCTCTCAACTTGCTTCCCATACGATGGCCTCGAGATCTTCTACTATAGAACTTTCTTGCAGTGCTACCGATGGCTAGTTTCTCCACAAGTGTTTTTTTTTTTTCATGTCATTTGTTCATATCAGCAAATTTACTTGTTTTAATATTATTACAGTTGTAAATATCAATACATTAATCTAAAAAAAAAATATTTCCATGTTGATGAGTAGATGATAAAAGGGATCCGATGTTTAATAATTCTTGAAATACATAAGGTAGGGTAAAATTAAATTTGGTCTTGAAAGATTAAATTTAATTGAAAAAAAAAAGCGTTTTGAGAAAAGAAAGAGGGAGCAGAACAAACGGAGTTGGTCCGCCGTTAGAAAGAACGTCGGATTGATTTAATGGGAACTTTATCAATTGCAATAATTATACTAACTTATTTACTTACACGTCTATTCCTATAATACTTATCTATTACAACGCTTTGACGTAAGTTGTAAGTGCAGCGTCAGTGAAGATTAAACTCAGGGAAAAAAATTATTCAGTATTTAATTTATTAATATGTTTACTGAGTTGTAATGAACTTAAAATGATTTCTGTTAATGCTGCGAGGTATTGACGTCATGTAGCCTAGCAAACATTCAGCCTATTTTTTAGAAACTAGGGTATGAATGTGTACATTTTATTTTATTTTTATTATTAGTATTATTATTATTATTTATTTTATTTTTATTATTTTTTTTTTACTTTATTTTATTAGTTTCTTTCTGTTACCGCATGTATATATTTACTAATTTTATTTTCTTTATATTATTGTTTTGTTATGGAATGACTGTAAGCTACATAGCACTATTACTTATTGCCCACAAGTGGCAGATTGTAATATTTCAATAAAGTGTTAATATAAAAAAAAAAAAAAATTAAACATTTTTTAGAAAGCGAATTTGTCAATATTTCATTTTTTTTTTTACTATTTTAAAACTTCTATTCCTTGTTTATAAATACTTATTTGTTATTACTTCTTCTCATTTATAAATGATTTCCGTTTTTAAAAATTTAATACTACGAACTAAAAAAATAATAAACACTTCAGCATGTTTCATTTCGTAGTCTATTACAATAAAGCATAACGTTGATGTCGACATACACTATTTATAAAAATTGAAGCTTTATGGAGTCCTCTGGAGAAGTATACAGGTCTGCAAAAAAACTTTTTAAAAAATTTGTTTTGATTTAGGTTACTGATCTTTTTTTTTCTATCACGTAAGGCTTGCTTATAAAATAAAGTTTTTGGAAAAAGTACAAAAAAAAAGAAAATTTTGGATTTGTTTTATTATTTAAACATGAAGCAAAAAAAACAAAACAAGAACCATACCTAGCTAAAATGAGCATAAAAGCGATGCACATGTGTTGTAAAGTTATTGTAAGTCTTTGTAAAAACATCCAACAGTAGTCTGCCATCATGTTGACATTCCATCGACCTTGGTATCTGCACTCCATTTCTTTTATATCTTGATGGAAACCTTCTTGTTCCTCACTTACAGCCCCGAGGTTTTCTGGAAAGTAGTCCAGATGTGATTGAAGGAAATGACTTTGACACTCATGTTTCAGTCCAACATTTTGTAGTTTTGTAACAATTCAGCAACAAAAGTTTTGTTGTTTGGGTATTTTTTGTTTCCAAGAAAGCCTGTTACAACAAGTTTAAATGAATTCCAGGCTTTTTTTTTCCATTATTATTTTAGTGCAAAGCTTTCATCTTTTAAAAGTTTTCTGATGTCAGGCCCAACAAAGACTCCCTCTTTCAGCTTAGCAACGGATATACCAGTAAACTGTTCACAAAGATACTTGAAACACTCTCCTTCTTTGGGTAATGCTTTCATAAATTGTTTCATTAGCCCCAATATGAAATGAAGTGGTGGAAGTTAGATATTTTTAGGATCCACTAAACTTTGTCTTTCAACATTTTTAACTCCAGGAATAAGAGCCTTTCTGATTGGCCACGTCTACTTGACATAGTGTTGTTTCCTGTCACGTCTATCCCATTCACAGAGGAAACATGGAAACTTTGTGTAACCACTTTGTTGATCTACTAACATGGAAATAACTTTCAAATTCCCACAAATGGTCCTTTTATGGTCAGAGTAACCGAGCTTATTAAGAACAAACTCAAGATTTCCGTAGCATTCCTTCAAATGGACTGAGTGTCCAACAGGCAAAGAAGCATATCGTTTACCATTGTGAAGAAGTAAAGCTTTCAAAATCTTTTATGATGAATCAAATTAGAAATTTTCGGGTGAAATTTGTGACTTATCTAGGGGTGATGGAGTTTTTTCACTATTTTTTCAGTAATCAGAACAAAAAGTACTGTTAAACCCATTAGTTAAATTAATTTTTTCATCGCAGACCTGTGTTATTGGAAGTAAGGGGATCAGGAAAGCTGATCTTCGTGCCTCTAAGTAGGTGCAGTTTTTGGTGATATGCTCAGTTGTCTCCTGGACACCTCAGTAGTGATGTCAAGGATATATATTCTTCCTGTGGTCATAAAGATCGACCCGAATTCGACCCGAATTGCTAGCCAAAACTCTTTACTGGAGTTGTAATCATTAGCGACCTTTCAGAGGCTTGATCTACTATGCATCACCAAGGCATGCAAACATTTGCCGGATATATTCTCGTTGACCTACAAGAAAACTATCTGATTTTCTGCCAAGTGTAAGGAGTTAGAAGAAGTATGACGTGACATGTGGTGGATGAAAATATTGTGCCTTATAAAGTTTCCATCTAAATCAGGCTTGCGGCAAAGTGGGTCCTCCTTACTTCGGTGTCTTCACAAATTCTGGCATACCATAAGTTATGGAAACATGGCAACATCGATCACAGTCTAATCTCTGGAGTCTCTGGCACGACCGAGCAAACAATAATATCCTGTGTCCTAGTAGGACAGGAATATCAGTATGTACTTCACCGAAAAGGCCGATTTCGAGGCCTTCTGCTATAGAATTTTATTGGAGTGCTGAGTAGAGATGAGTAGTTTATCCACAATTTGTTTTCATGTCATTTGTTCATATTAGCAAATTTATTTGTTGTAATATTATTACAGTTGTAAATACCAATAAAATAATCTAAAAAATATATATATATTTTTTAAATTCATCTAGTCACCTTACGAATAATTTGTGTTTGGAACAAAACACACTTCAATAGTCTAAAATGTTTTACATTTAATTTATTTCCTCGGACTGCATTGACCTATCACCGGTTTGTTTCTCTCGTTGGTTTCTATGTTACGGTCTTCTTTTGTTCATTTTTCCAGTTTTGTATTTGTCATATAACTGTTGTTGTTTTTTTATTATATGCTAAAATATTTCTACGAAACGTTTACGCATTTCATATGGCATGGCCGTAATGAAGAAAATACATTTGGCAGGAAGGCCTGGAAAAAGTCATAAATAAGTAATATGAGGCCTGTAAATAAAGTAAATGTATTTAAGTACCTGGGTTCTTGTTTGGATACTACGGGATCGTCTGATTATGACGTCAGAGGAAAGATGGAGCAAACCCGAAAGGATACCCGAATGCTGGATCCGATCCTCTGGAACACAGAGATTTCCAGATCTCCGTGTCACCAGGCTAAACTAAACGAAGAAATTCAACAGAGTATGGATGTGGGTATATCTGCAAACGAAATGATCCGGGCACTCCGCCTAAGATGGTACGGCCATGTGAAGAGAATGTCAGACGAATGTTGGCCAAACCGTGTCCTGGATTTGGCTCCACCAGGGACGCGGACGGCCCAGAAGCAGGTGGATGGAGGGAGTCCAGGAGGAGACGGCTGGTCGAGGTCTCCAGGAAGAGGATGGACGGAGCTCTGCTCTGGCTAGTTGAGGCTCCTTGTTGGAACGCCTGTGAAACACTACAAATATTGTTCAAACAATTCGACTCCGAAAGAGAATTCGAATGCAATCAAACATCAAAAAAAAAGTTACAAATAGCCCTCTTCACATTCTTCTTAGCTTCTTGTGGCTAGCTGTTCAGTGTCACCTATATACCTTGATACTATTTAAAATTAAAATATAAATTTATAAGAGTTTAATAATACGAATGTTTTTAACTAATGTTTTAACTTATTTTATTTATTTATTTTTTTTTTTATAAAATTATTTTATTTATAATATATATTAATTTGTTTTAATATTTTAGATGTAAATCTTACTAATATTATAAATGTGAATGTTTGCATGTTTGTCTCTCTTTCACGCTAAAACTACTGAACGGATTTGGATGAAACTTTACAGTAATATAGTTTGTACATCAGAATAACACATAGGCTATAGTAAGCGCGGATTTAGAGGGGAGGCCGCACGGTGGCGCGTGCCCCCCACAGTTTTTTAGGTATTGTGGAGAATCCATTATAGTACATAATGAAAGGCAAATCACATGATTATAGTTGTTAAAATAACAGAAAGAACATGAGTGAAACTATTTATTTTGATATCCTACTAATCTTACTAATATTATAAATGTGAAAGTTTGTATGTTTGTCTCTCTTTCACGCTAAAACTACTGGACGGATTTGGATGAAACTTTATAGTAATATATTTTGTACGTCAGAATAACACATAGGCTATAGCAAGCGCGGATTTAGGGGGGGCGCACGGGGGCACGTGCCCCCCCAACAGTTTTTTAGGCACTGTGGAGAATTCATTATAGTACATAATTAAAGGCAAATCACATGATCATAGTTGTTAAAATAACAGAAAGAACATGAGTAAAACTATTGTTTTGATATCCTACTAATCTTACTAATATTATAAATGTGAAAGTTTTTATGTTTTTCTCTCTTTCACGCAAAAACTACTGAACGGATTGGGATGAAACTTTTTGAGAAAAATAGGTTATACATCATAGGCTACAGCAAGGGCAGATTTATGTGGGGTACGGGGGCATGTGCCCCCCTCCGGTTATAGTACATAATTAAAGGCAAATCAGGAACTTAGCATCTTGAAATTCGCAGGTAGGTTCTTTTTATAATTCAAGAAAGAAATTTGGATAATTCCACCCCAAGGGTGTCCCTCTTAATATGGTAGGGATTCAAAGATTGTATGCTGCAGGTCTTCTCAAGGGGAAGAAGATGTGAAGCCAACTTCCTAGGAAGGAATACTGATCGTTTCTTTCATATACTTTATTGCTATTTGATAATGGAAAAATATATCTCTATTTATGATATATTTTTATCTTCGAGAAAAAAAAAAAATCTGCTTCCAGTCAATTATTTTATTGTTTTATAAAACAAAACGTTTCGACACTATGGTGTCATTTTCAATTATTTCTTTGCACTAGAGACCTACTATGGAGGACTAGAGATCTCCTTAAAAATTATTTTTAAAAGTATTGACTTTCAGGTTAAGGAATGCAGAAAAAGAAATAATTGAAAATGACACCATAGTGTCGAAACGTTTTGTTTTATAAAACAATAAAATAATTGACTGGAAGCAGATTTTTTTTTTTCTTTCTCAAAGATGAAATTTACAATAAATCCAGTTTAAAAAAAGGAAAAAAAAAATATAAGAATGATATATTTTTATTTATTTTACATTATCCTTGGGAGTTGGCTAGCTGAGTGGTAGAGTGCTGAGTTGCTAAGCTGGAGGTCCCAGGTTCAAATCCGGCTGATAGATAAATTATTTAATCTGTGTAGCGGTACGCATTTTTTTTTGTTTGTTAATGCTTAACATTTAATAATAATAATGACTTTATTTATTCTGGGACAAGTCCCTTTAGAATAACAATACAGCTGTTGTAAGCTATTATGTCTTAGAGTGTAAAATAACTACATCTAATTAATGATTACAAATAATTTAGTAAGTGAGAAAGAATAATAAAAAAGAAAGAAAAAAAAAATGTGAATTTCCTCCAATAACAATATTTTAAAAACAGATTAGAAGAAGAGAAAGAAAAAAAAATAAGTTAACAATAATTATATAAGAGAAACAATTTATAGTTACACTAGCTTATGCCCGCGGCTTCGCTCGCGTGGAATTCGGCCTGCCACATAAAGTTTCGTGAAAGATCATTTTAAATAAATAATTTAATTATTTTTTTTAAATATAAGTTACTCGTACATCCACAATTTCAGATGTCTGACTTCAAAACTGACGGATTCTCTACAACCTTTGAACCCCCATTATATTAAAAGGGAAACCCTTGGGGTGGAATTATCCAAATTTCTTTCTTAAACTATACAAATAACCTATCTACAAATTTCAAGATGCTAAGTTCCTGACTTGCCTTTAATTATGTACATTAACGGGGGCCACATGCCCCCGTGCCCCCACATAAATCTGTTCTTGCTGTAGCCTATGATGTATAACCTATTTTGCTCAATAATTTTTATCCAGATCCGTCCAGTAGTTTTTGCGTGAATGAGTAACAAACATTCGCATTTATAATATTCGTGGGATATCAAAACAAATAGTTTCACTCCTATCCTTTCTGTTATTTTAACCACAATTATCATGTGATTTTCCTTTATTTATTTACTATAATGGATTCTCCACAGTACCTAGAAAAGTGTCGGCAGGGGGGGCACGTGCCCCCTCCCCCATAAATCCGCGCTTGCTATAGCCTATGTGTTATTCTGCTGTATAACCTATATTACTGTAAAGTTTCATCCAAATCCATTCAGTTGTTTTTGCGTGAAAGAGAGACAAACATACAAACTTTCACATTTATAATATTAGTAAGATTAGTAGGATATCAAAACAAATAGTTTCACTCATGTTCTTTCTGTTCTTTTAACCACAATTATCATGTGATTTTCCTTTATTTATGTACTATAATGGATTCTCCACAGTACCTAGAAAACTGTCGGCAGGGGGGGGGGCACGTGCCCCCTCCCTCCTAAATCCGCGCTTGCTATAGTCTATGTGTTATTCTGCTGTATAACCTATATTACTGTAAAGTTTCATCCAAATCCATTCAGTTGTTTTTGCGTGAAAGAGAGACAAACATACAAACTTTCACATTTATAATATTAGTAAGATATATATCAAATTTATGCCAAATCAAAAAACAAAAAATAATGAAGAAAAATTCAAACAATACCATCAGTGATTTACACTTATTCTCTTCTTTTTCAAATATCTAACTAGATAATATTAACACACACCGTCGATGTCAAAACAATTTACGAAAATAAATTCGCTTCGTTAAATCGTGAAATTTCATTTTGCATTTATCGGCTGTTCTCTCACGTACTGCCATTTTGTTTATTACTTTTTTATTATTTTATGAGTATCCTGGGAAGGGAATTATTATTACGGAAGGCGGGGTACCGGATGGAGGGGGGTGTGCTCGACCCTGATTGGCCGAAGGATTTCCCCACTCCTAGCCTGCCTCCCTCCATTCGCTTCAGCACAGTCCTCCAGAGTCGGGCTTTTAGTCGCTTTCGAGTTCTCTGCTCTTCCCGCCTTCTGGCCAAGTGAGTCTTGAATTCTAATTTCTTATATTCTTTAGTGTTTTTTGTATTCAGTAATGGTTTAGTCCTTATTTTGTATGCAATCATGATTTGTGGAGCTATTTAAACATGTTCTATAATCAACATAGTTACTTATTTGTACAAAAGTTTCAATACTTTTTAGATATTCTTTACAAAATTCATTTATTAATTTAAATCAGTACAGTTAATTGTGTCCCTATTTTTTTTTTTTTTTTTTTTTTTTGTACAATTCTACTTAGATTTTATTCTTAACCATTATTGATGTATATATTTTTTTATTTTATTTACAATTTATTGATCTATTATGTATGTTGACTACCATTCTATATTGTAATTTTAACAATTTAAAAATTATATTCATTATAAATTATACAATATGTTGTGATCGGAAGGTTCCTACTTTTTATTGCATGGAATCCTATGACGTATTTCAATGCCAGTGCATCAATGACGGAAGTATGCATATTACATTTTTTTTTTTTTAATATTCTATTTCTTCAACTCTTTTATTTATTTATTTTGATAATTCAAGTTTAAAACGCAACCGAAGTCTTGAAATTAACATTGCTGCCTCTGAAAATTTCTAGATAACTATTATTTCTTACTGTTGAGTCGTAAAAAGTATTTAAATGCTAATAGCGATTGACTAAAACTATAAGCCACGTATTTTCTTGACGGGTAGAGATAAGGATTTTTTTTTTTTGTACCTATTAAAGAAAAAAAAACTGTGGTGTCGTAGACCACGTGTTGCAGTAAATGGCATTTATTACTTGGCTTAAATTTAAATTTGCGATTTTATTATCCTATTTATCATTAAATAATTTCAATTTAATTTTCCATAATTGATTTATTCAAGATTTAAAACGTTGCATTATTTAATTTAGCCGGTCTTTGTTTATTATGTTTTTCATCTCTGATTCTATTTAATTTTAAATTATACATTTATACTTCTAATATTTCGTTCGTGCTTTATATAATGCTTAAATTTCTGTTGATATAATTATTTATTTTATTCTAGTTTTATTTAAGGACAGTGTCACTTTAACAGACATATGGGGCAGATCGCATGCCATGTGATTCCCATTGATAACTATTACACGACCAAAAAGGTCACTTCAAAATTTTCTAGAGAAACGCTTTAAGCTCCAAATTAATTACGAAAGACTCATTTACATGACTATAATATGACCTACTTGGACTTACGGAGTAGAGTTTTGGGGCTCTACTAAACCATCGAATTCCTCTCGTATCCAATCCAAAGTCTTCAACGCACCTTACTTCGTTACGAATTAAGTCATCCATAATGAACTTAATGTCCCATTTGTTGCTGATTTCGAACCCGATACTTAGGTAAGGACTTACTAGACTAGAATACTAGAAACGGATGCTACTTCGACACTTACTAGACAAACGCTTTAAGCTCCAAATTAATTTAAAAAACATCATTTACATGACTATAATATGACCTATTTGGACTTTAGAGACGGATTCGGATTTTGGGTTTCCACTAATCCATCGAATATATTTATATATATGAGAGGAAAATAGTTGACTGGATGATAAATTCTAGAAAGGAGATAGTTGGGGGGTGCAGTCAAACAAAACCGACGTTTCGACCTACAGTGTAGTTCATCTTCAGGGCTATGAGAGAGAAACAAACAGAGCAAAAAATATATAAAAAACGTACAGTTACAATAATATAGTGACATGTAATGTAGAAAATTAAAAGAGTGGCAGATATGAAAATTAAAGATAACGAATATTAAAAAACTGACGGAATATAATACAATTAAGATATAGACAGATTTAATAAAATTAAAAATAATGAAAAGAAATTAAAATAGTGAAAGATATAATAAAATTAAGATAAAGACAGATTTAATAAAATGAAAGATAATGAAAAAAAATTCAAATAGTGACAGATATAATAAAGTTAAGATAAAGAGAGATTTAATAAAATTAAAGATAATGAACAGAAATTAAAACAGTGACAGATATAATAATTAAAGATAACGAATATAAAATAAAATACAGAAAATAAAAGTACAGAAAGGATAGAAAAGTAAAAATAATATAAAGGGAAATAAAAAAGAGGAGGTAAACCGAAGATACAAAATGAGAATATTAACATATAAAAAAAGGTTGGAACATGAAGGATTTAGAAAAACTGGTAAATTAAAGATATAAAATGTATGATAACGGACTTCTAGAGGTTACATAAGTAAATGTATGAGACATAATAATATAGGAATATGTAGAAAGAAATGGAAGGTGTCTCGTAGAATGACAGTTAGAAATGTAAACAAAATGAAAAGTATGGAACTGTATGTACAATAACTAATGTGAATAATAGTATTACTATTGTACAGTAACTATTGTGTACAATAACAGTTTGAAAAATAGTTGATAGGATTAATAAATTTGAAAAATTAAAAAATTAAAATAGTGTTAATATATATTTAAAAATAGTGTTAATGTATGAATATATTTATATATTTATTTAAGTTTTAAATGCACTTGTGCATTTTTTCCTCTTTATTTTGGGTACGCTATTTCTATAATATTTCATAGAGGCTGGGTGAGTCCCAGAAGGGTCCTAAATCCTATATGATCCACCTCCCACAACAGATTAAATTAAAGTCTTGCCCGCAGCGTATCGCATACATGCTTATTGTTTTTTTGTTGTTTTTTTTTTTATTCGTTATGTAACTTTTGTATTGTTTTATAAGTTTTTAATTTACTAGTTGCATTTTCATAAACGTTGGCTGATGTGTGTGAGAAGGTATGAATATTCTAATTGTTTAATCTTTATTGTGGAATGAAAAAACGTCTGGCTCTGAGAACCTTTTATTGTAAATTGTCCGTGGTGATTTTTTTTTAAACAAATTCTAAAAGCTTTAAATATAAATATCTGTTTAAATAATATTAAGAAATATATAACAAAACACTATGGGATCTCCAATCCCTCCTGGGCTCAACGAGTCTTTATATAGTTGTTTCTCTTAATTAGTAATAAAAATTAATATATAAATACTTATATCATATATAAGTATAATATAATAATAATAATATATATTATAAAGCTGAAAATGTATTAAATAAGGGTTTTAGAACAGCAGAAAACAAGATACCAAATCTTTCCGTAGCTTCTTACAGACCACTCAAATCTTTCAATCGAAATTTCTTCGTTATGTTACACAAATATTTCAACACCAACATACCACTCGTGACAGACACAATCAAGAACAACTACAAAAAATTTCATGACTCACTTGCTGGACTTCCAAACTTACTGGTACGATCGTTACTGATAGACACATTGCCACAGAATCCGACAAGAAGGCTGAAACGTCTCTGGTGCAGGGATATACAACAGTGAGATGAACCCTGCTAGGAGTGCCTTCAATGGCAGGTTTCTCCATACAATCCTTCACGAGAATTCCTTAGGGGAGGTTTTCGAAAGAAGATCGAAAATACAATATGTGCCAAATGGAATTTGTATAATTTCTGAAATAAATATTTTTATTATTATTCCATAGCTTCTAATTCTGCTCTTAGGCGTAACGAGGGGGGAGGGAGAGTGTTATTGAGAATGTAACCCCCCCATTGCTTAAAAGAAATTAAAAAAAAAATTGTAACAATTTAAAAAAATTAAAAATTGAAGGATTTTACTTTTTCAAAGTTATTACTGTAAGGAAGAAATAGTTGGGGGTGCAGTCAATCAAAACACCTAAATAAGTGTAACTTATTTATTATGTGCCGACGTTTCGGCCTACAATGTCTGAGTGACTTGGGTCTGAGCTCGCCTAGCTGCCGCGTGTTTTATTCGCCCTGAAGATGGCCTGCATTGTAGGCCGAAACGTCGGCACATAATAAATAAGTTACACTTATTTAGGTGTTTTGATTGACTGCACCCCCAACTATTTCTTCCTTACATTAGAAGATACAGTCGACCAATTCTTCTCTAACAAAGTTATTATTGTGGGATTACAGAAGTAAGTGTCAATAATGCCAAAAAAACAACTAAGAAAGTGCAAACGCAATTATTTTAATGAATAAATGGTACACTAAAATAACAAACCAAAACGTAATACTGTTTATTTACAATTAATTATATTATTATAGCGACAGTAGTGGCACCTAGCGGCAACAATAAAATCGCAAATGTGAGAAGAACAGTTTGGACAATTCTTAGAATCTAGAAGTTAAGTCTGGATGGGTCTAGAAAGTTTCCTATGCAATTAAGTATAGTAAGTTATTGTAACTAAAAAATAGGGTTACTTGTATTTAAAAGCTACCTCTTGATTTCCCTTCCAAAAATAACATTTATAACTTCCAAAATAACATTTATAAAAAATTATAATCTATTTATTTAATTTTAAGCTACATGATTACAGTATAATACATATTATACCTATATTACGAGACATCTTTTTTGAAGGGAGTAATATGTTGGAGTGGTTGACTGGTGGGGGTTAACCCCCCCTTGAGTTAACTCTAGTTACGCCAATGATTCTGCTAAATAGATTTTATTAGAAAATTAAGTTCAATTAATTTATTCACAAAATGTTTACTTTATCATACCTTATTATTCATTCAGCCTAACACACAGAATTATATTTAGACGTTGCCGTTGAAGATCGTTTCATTTCAATGCAGATTTTGCATTTATTTTTCGCTGAAGTAGTTTATGTTCTTCCTTGAGCAAGTCGTCCATTGTATGGTTTAACATTATTCTGTCTCTCCATCTCCGCTTTAGATACACATTGTTTCTTTTACTCAACCAATAAGAAATTTTCTTATTTTTATCACCTTCATAAAGTTTTTATCTATTCAATGCTCACAATAAAGA
Source organism: Arma custos (assembly GCA_037127475.1). Classification (NCBI taxonomy): domain Eukaryota; kingdom Metazoa; phylum Arthropoda; class Insecta; order Hemiptera; family Pentatomidae; genus Arma; species Arma custos. The sequence continues at coordinate 9,018,965 of CM073764.1, forward strand.
TAACTGTTATAGGTTATTATTGATTTGAAATCAATAGGCCTTTTCAAAGTCATCGTGTAGCAATAAAAAAAAAATATTGTTTCGAACGTCTTTTGTTATTGTAAATAATGGCCAGGTTTTTAAGGTAAAAAATCCAAGTAATAAAATGGAAACAATCATGAATCGATCATTTGTGTTAACAATTTGTCTACGGTTACAGTGCTCAGTGTTTGTATAGCCCCCTGCAGTATTTAGATGGTTAAGCAACGTAGGATGGTAGAGCATACAATCTTTTAATAAATTTGATGTGATAGCATCGTGAAAAATAGTGAGGGACGAATTCCTAAAAAAATAATAAGTGATCCAGCGACAGGCTAAGTCCCGAAGTGTTGGTGGTAAGATTGCGTTAAGATTTGGGTGTTGTTTCTACGGAAGTTTGTGTACAGCGAATCAGCATCTTGTTTGGGTTCTCCAGGATGTTTATAATTATTAACTTGTGTTAGAATGGTAGTTGCTAGATGCAAATGGGACATTAAGGTCGTTATGGATGACTTTATTTTTAACAAAATAAGGAGCATTGAGCATTTTAAGAAGGATTTTGGATTGTAGGGATTGGATTCGTGAGGAATTCGATGGCTTAGTGGAGCCCCGTAAGTCCAAATAGGTCTGATAACGAGTCTTTTGTAATTAATTGGGAGCTTAGAGCGTTTGTCTAGTAGCCTGAAACGTCGAGCGGTTTCTTTTCTTTTCAGTCTTGTATGAGGATTCCAGGTTAATAGTTGGGATGCAATCCTAAGTATCGGATCTGTTCTACAGACACCAGTGGGATATTATTAAAGGATACTAAAGGGCAGGAAGTCATTTGTTTACGAAGTAAGGTATAAGTTATTTGATGCGAATTTTGAGAGTTTTTTTTAATTCTCCAGTTTTGACACCATTCTTCAAGATCAGTGATATGGGATTGGAAGCTTTGGGATGCAATAACTGGATTGGTGTTGACTGATAATACACATCATCTACAAATCATCAGTATTAGGATGAGTTGGGATGTCAGCTGTATAAACTGTATAAAGGATTGGGCCAAGGATACTACCTTGAGGAACACCAGCAGATGGGTAAAAGAGGGGCGAATAGACATTATTATGGTTTACTTGGAAAGTTCTATTTGTGAGATAGGATTGATGGATGAGAAAGTATGTATGAGACAGGAATTTACAGAGTTTGTAGAGCAAGCCCCGAAAATTAATTTTAAAATGTGTAATGTGTTTTTATTACTACCACCATAGGTAGTTTGAAGGTTGTGTTTTTTTCTGAAAGAATCATCTCTATGCAGTACTGGGTAAGAAAATTATTACACTTGGCCAAAAGTCAATATCTGGACATATCTTTTCTTTTAAAATCAAAATATTTAAAAATTATAACAACTAACAAAAAAATAAAATGAATAAATTATAATAATATATAATGTCGTAAGTCAACAAGATCCTAATTAAAGTAATGTTCAATTACTTACATCGCAAATTGCGAGAACACGGGGATATGGGATCAGTGAAGAGAAAGGGTGTGTCAGACCGAGAGTCGAACCAGGATGGCTCAGTTGGTAGCATAGGCGTAACGGGGGGGGTGGTTATTGGGGATGTAACCCCCCATTGCTAAGAAGAAATTAAAAAAAAAAAATGTAACAATTTAAAAAAAATGAAAATTGAAGGATTTTACTTTTTCAAAGTTATTATTGTGGAATTACAGAAGTAAGGGTCAATAATACCAAAAAAACAACAAAGAAAGTGCAAACACAGTTATTTTAACGATTAAAAGGTACACTAAAATGACAAACCAAAACGTAATACTGTTTATTTACAATTAATTATATTATTATAGCGACAGTAGTGGCACCTAGCGGCAACAATAAGATCGCAAATGTGAGAAGAACAGTTTGGACAATTCTTCTAGAAGTTAAGTCTGGATGGGTCTAGAAAGTTTCGTATGCAATTAAGTATAGTAAGTTATTGTAACCAATAAATAGGTTTACTTTTATTTAAAAGCTACTTCTTGATTGCTCTTCCAAAAATAACATTTATAAAACATTATAATCTATTTATTTAATTTGAATCTAAATGATTTATAGTATAATGCATATTATACCTATATTACGAGATATCTTTTTTGAAGGGAGTAATATGTTGGAGTGGTTGACTGGTGGGGGTTAGTCCCCCATGAGTCAACTCTAGTTACGCCAATGGTTGGTAGAGTACCATGACGGAAACATGGGAGACCCGGGTCTGAGTGCCGGTCCTGGACATATCTTTTCTTTTCAAATAAATATATTTAAATAGATTTTTGATTTTTTAGGATTATTTCTTGTGTATCTTTATAGATTTTTATATAAATCTGCTTGACTTCAAAACTTTTGTAGGAAATTACTTTAATTAGTCTCATCTAACATCTTTTTAAACTCCTTTACTTATACATTTGTAAAGTGTATCTCATTTATGTCGGAAAAAAGTTATGACTATACACACCTTCTATGCCCAAGTTCGTGGGTTCATTGTCCGATAGGTAGCCTTCGAATTTTAGTGAATAATCTTTAGTTATGCCGTCCTTCAGAAGGGACGTAAAATCGCGGCCCCAAGCCTTTACGATGTCATGTTGGATTTGCGAAATTTAGGACCCCCACTGTAGCATCATCTGATTATCCACAGCAGGGTTTTAGAGGCATTTAAGTCTTTGCTTTTGATATTTTTCCTATTGTATCCTATAAAATTTCCTAATATCGTCCTAGGCGAATGGACTTATGGGACAAGAAGAGTGGGAAGACCTCGGCTTCGATGGATCGATGGAGTGGCGGCGGATGCCAGGTCCATCTTGGGAATCCGCAATTGGAGAGCAGAGAGGACTGGCGAACCAAGCTGCAGGAGGCCTTGACTCTACCGGAGTTGTAGCGCCATGGATGATGATGATATCCTATAAATAAAAGAAATTTCTCTATTCCCTCTAATAATTCTACGGTTAAGAATGTTTTAAATATTGAAGAATATTTGAGGCGTTGACATTGAAAAGGAGGTAAATGCCAAAATTGCCAAATTTTTGTTTTCACTGTAACCGAATTATCATTCATTCTGTTACCACCAGCGGCAGCTTGTGACATCGCTCAAAACTAAACGAGAGGTGGAGAATGGAGATAGTTGGGGGGTGCAGTAAAAAAAAAACAACACCAAATAAGTACAAGACTTATAATTAATGTGTGCCGACATTTCGACCTACCTTGTAGGCCATCTTCAGGGCTATGAGAAAGAAACAAACAGAACAAAAAAAAAAAAGATGGCCAACAAGGTAGGTCAAAACGTCGGCACACATTAATTATAAGTCTTTTACTTATTTGGTGTTGTTTTTTCGACTGCACCCCCCCCCCCCCACTATCTCCATTCTCCATTGTATCATCCTGTCAACTATTTTCCTCTCATACATGATAAACGAGAGGTGATAGAAACTTACTTCATTTTCAACGCTGATGCCTTGGAATTGGGGTTCGTAACCTAAAATTAGGGAAAAAATCTGGCGGTCGAGCTTGAACTAGCACAAATCAGCAATATGCACAACTTTGTCCAAGAAACGGTACAGTCTCTACCATCTACTAAACCACAGACCTTTACAGGTTGTAGTGATACAGTTTTTTTTTTTGTTTTTTTTTTACTTTTGCTCACCTTTACTGAAAATATTATTTTATTTACTACATTTTGAAGATTTTCAGTATATTTAGTTCGATTTTGGTTCGATGTCCATAAGTGAAGTGATGTCAGTGCATTCCCATCCTTTGGGACGGATAGTCAGTGTGCAGGTTATCTCCAGGCCTAACCCTGAGTAAACTATAGATAACAAGCTCTGTGTGGGTGTGTCCTGTTTGGGTACGAACCTAAAATCTCTTAGGAAATATTGATTTGAACGATTACTAGATCTGGAATGATTGCCTCTTTCTTTTATGGTAATATGAATCCGTAATATATTGTCACTGTGTGGCTTTAGTTTTTTCAACTTAATTATTATTAATTTAATTATTTATTACAAAAATAGGTACTGCACCTCTACAATCCATAAAGAGTTCTCTACATAGTTCTGACTGTACTGTTCTTAGGACAGCGGTTCTGCAGGGAGGTGATTCCTCTGAGATCAAGCTTAACCGGCAGATTTTTCACTCAATCAAGGGTACCTACTTTATAAAGGCTGGGTTAGCCACAGAAGGGTCATCAGATCCCATATGGCTAAACCACGGTTGTCAACACATTAAATAATTTATCTAACAAAGCCAGATATGAACCCAGAATTATAAATTTTAATGTTTATTGACATTTATAACTGTAGAAAAAATATTGCACATTTTTAATCAATTGAATTTTTATTCTAGCTTTTAAACTCTAACCAAACTCTCTCTGTATTTTACAATTGTAAAAATCAGAAATAAATAAATAAATAAAAAACTAGCTTTTAAACTGAGCACATCTAATATATGCATAAAATATTAAAGCTTATGTAATATTGTTTTGGGATATTGAGTTTTTAGTAAAAATCTGTACCACTACAACCCGTGAATGGGTCTGGGGTTCAGTATTTGATAGAGATTTTACTGTTTTATGGGCAACGTTTCTGCCTGGAGGTGACGCCCTAGGTCAGGCTAAACCGCCAGATTTTTTCCCCTTATTTGGGTACCCTATTTTTATAACATTTTATAGAGGCTAAAACGTTCTAAACTCCCAATTAATTACAAAAGACTCATTTACATGACAGTTATCAGACCTATTTGAACATACGGAGTTGAGCTTTGGGGCTCCACTAAATAATCCAATTCATCTCGTATCCAATACTTACAATCCAAAATCCTTCGTAAAATCCTCAATGCTCCTTATTATGTCACAAACAAACTCATCCATCATGATCTTAATATCCCGTATTTTGCTGATTTGGCCCATACTAGATACCTAACCTTCCATGAAAAGCTCCATACACCCTTGAATCCGCTAGTCTCTCAACTTGCTTCCCATAATATTCCTGACAACCCTCCGAGGCGTCTGAAAAGAAGATGGCCTCGAGACCTTCTACTATAGAACTTTGTTGGAGTGGTATCAATGGATAGTTTCTCCACAAGTGTTTTTTTTTTTTTTTCATGTCCTTTCTTCATGCAGCAGATTTACTTGATGTAATATAATTACAGTTATAAATATAAATAAATTAGTCTATTTAGTTCATTGGTGCTTCTTTAGAAGACTGGTAGCTTTGTAGAGCGCTGAAATGCTATGCTCATGATCCGTTGTTCAAATGAGTTGGTAACAGATAAATATTTTAAAAATTTAATCTTTGCAGCCATATATCTACAGATCCGGTGAATAAGTGGTTAAGTCGGATTTTGTCCAGAGAGAGTTAACTGCTTTCAGATAACCGTAATCGTATCATTCTCGTAGTTTTTAACTTTAAACGGAGTTGTAATATGAACAATAACTCCTTTTCAAGTCAATTCCTTCCTTAGTCACTTATTCACTTCGAAAATAACTCGATTCCGCTTACTTAAGTACAAGAAACTCATTTTGGAGCAAATTATACCTAACCACTTATTCACCGGGGCTGTAGATTAAACCCTGCGAATCTACAAAGCATTCTGGGGCTTATCCAGGATCTATAAAGTTTTTACCCTTGATTAGGGGTAAATATGGCGTTTGAGCGTGACTCAGTCACATCACCTCCCTGCACAATTGTTGTATTAGAAACACTACTGTCTCTATCATGTACTGAACCCAAGAACCTTCATGTATTCTATCGGTCCAATTGTTTTGTTTTTTTCTCCTTTGAAGTTTGCTTAGTTGTGTTCTAGGTCTGTTAACATCATGATAAATAGGCACCCTAGCAGGAAAGTCTAGTTATATCCTCTCTAGGAATAATGTCAGCTCTCTTCTGATAGTCCCTGCCTGTGCATAAAATAAATAATGTACTCTTCAAGGTTGATAATACTATTGCAAACGATTCCTTGTTCCTTTCGATATAAAGCTCCTTTCAGCAAATGTATTTCATTTGTATTTTTTTTTTTATACCTCTCTATTATATTAAAAATACAATTAAAGTGATGTAATATTTTATCGGTATTGCCTAGCAACGGGTCAAGGAACTACTTTGGTCTTTTCTCGTACTAGATCAGCTAAATTATAAATATATTTTAAAATTCCAATTTAAAATGCCAATGTTCCTGGTTCCTTTAAGCCTTTACACAAAATATAGCAAAGTGAAAAAATAAAATAAGCTACATCAAATTCCAATATTTCAATTTTAGGACTTATTTCATAACAGAAAATGCAGTGAAAGAAGAGTACTAAATATGTTTCCTTATACCTTTATGTATATTTATATTTCAAACGAACATATAAAACTAATATAAGAAAAATAAAAATTTCATTATTTATTTAATACTGGGAGGGGAGTGGCTCAGTGGTAGAGCACATTTGCCATGCTAGAAATCCTAGTTCAAATCCCGCTGCAGGCAAGACTGTTTGCAGCCGGAGAACATATAGGCCATATAAGCCTCTATGAAATATTATAAAAATAGGGTACCTGCAATAAAGGGGAGAATCTGGCGGTTAAGCCTGACCTAGGGCAAGTCACCTCCTTGCAGAACCGTTGCCCGTGAAACAGTGCAGTCTCTACCATGTACTGAACACCAGACCCATTCACGGGTTGTAGTGTTACAATTGTTTTTTTTTCTAAAGAACTGTTGTCGAGTCTCCTACATAATTGCCTACTAAGATATTCTGACAATCGTTCCTGTCACAGGATAAGCAGCTCGATTTACATAATTCTACATATCACCATTCCCATATTACCTTACAAATAGTCACTGAGCATTAAAAATAGATGGATGCACAATGGAATAATATTAACAATTATTAAAAAATATTTTTAAACAGTTATGATATAATCTTCCTGCTTAGCTATAAACAGACACTTAAGGGCCGAAACAATAGTATCAAGTTTTATTTCAAGATTAAAAACCTGTACCAATACAATCCATGAAGGGTCTTCGGTTCAGTACATAATAGAGAACTTATTGTTTTTTAGAACAATTTTAGGGAGGTGAGCCTCTAGAGGTTCTGTAAATCCTACAGGATTCTTGTTTGGCTGTTAAAGGATCGAAGATTTTATCTACCATAGCCGATTATGAACGCGGAGCATATGTAGCACACTGAGCTACCCCGCTCGATTGAATTTTGGATTTAGCAAACAATTTAATTTTCCAATTCTGAAAGAAGAATGAAGGAATAGTGAAAGAACAATGAGAAACCTTATTTCTCTGTGATTCTCTGGGAACTCTGTTCTGTTAAGATTCACGATAGACCCTTTAGTATCTACAGAACCTATCACAGCTCACCCAGTCTCCATGGTAACCTAAGTTGGGAGAAAAACCTGGCTGTCGAGCGTGGAATTTGGTCTGCCACATAAAGTTTCGTGACAAATCATTTTAAATATATAATTAAATTTTTTTTTTTAACTATAAGTTACTTGTACATCCAAAATTTCCGATGTCTAACTTCAAAACTGACGGATTCCCTACAACCTTTGAACCCCTATTATATTAACGGGGAAACCCTTGGGAGTGGAATTATCAAAATTTCTTTCTTAAATTATACAAAGAACTTATCTGCAAATTTCAAGATGCTAAGTTGCTGATTTTCCTTTAATTATGTACTATAATGGATTCTCCACAAAACACAAAAACTGTCTGGGAGGGCACGTACCCCCTAAATCCGCCCTTGTTGTAGCCTATGTGTTATTCTGATGTACAACCTATATTACTGTAAAGTTTCATCCAAATCCATTCAGTAGTTTTTGTGTGAAAGAGAGACACACATACAAACTTTCGCAATTATAATATTAGTAAGATTAGTAGGATATCAAAAGAAATAGTTTCACTCATGTTCTTTCTATTATTTTAACAACTATTTTCATGTGATTTGCCTTTAATTATGTACAATAATGGATTCTCCACAGAACACAAAATACTGTCTGGCGGGGCACGTGCCCCCTTACCCACTTCTAAATTCGCCCTTGCTGTGCCTATGTGTTATTCTGATGTATAACATCTATTACTGTTAAGTTTCAACCAAATCCGTTCTGTAGTTTTTGCGTGAAAGAGAGACACACATACAAACTTTCACATTTATAATATTAGTTAGATTAGTAGGATATTAAAACAAACAGTTTCACTCATGTTATTTCTGTTATTTTAACAACTATGATCATGTGATTTGCATTTAATTATGTACTATAATGGATTTTCCATCGTACCTAAAAAACTGTGGGGGCCACGTGCCTATGTCTATAGCCTATGTCTTATTCTGATGTATAACCTGCATTACTGTAAAATTTCATCCAAATCCGTTCAGTAGTGTATGCGTGAAAGAGAGACAAACATACAAACTTTCACATTTATAATATTAGTAAGATATATATATATATATATATATATATATATATATACACACACATATATGACATTTCATTGTTTGTTTAATATGACTAGACATGAATTTAAAGTTATATATATATATATATATATATATATATATATATATATATATATATGGAGCTGAGTTACTCAGTATATAGGGTGGAAGGATACCTGGTTCATACCTGATTATTATAGCAGATAAATTTTTACTCTGTGAGTAGCCACTGATGAACATACTGGCATCTGCACTTAGTCTCTTAGTAGAAGGAAAACTTGCTGGTGTGCGTTATCTCGGACAGATCACTTCTCTGTACAACCGTTGTCCTAGACACAGTAAAGTGTTAGTCTTTTTTTTTTGCTTAGTTTGAAAACTAGGCCTTTGCAAAAAACCTTAATGATGAGAACACAGTAAAGTCGAGATTTATCCTGTCTTGGAATAAAATCTGCTTTCCTTTGTTGTTGATAGTTTTGTGCCTTTGCATAATTTTCTTTCCAACGTTGAATTATGGCAAGTTATGGTCTTTTTCAGTTTTTAGTGTTGGGGGTATTTTACCAACGGTCCATAGCAACCGACCGAGGAGGAACTACTTTTAGTCTTTTGGCGTCAATGAAATCTGGTGGCTGAGCATGGCTTAGGCCAAATCTTTACGCTGTTTCTACAATGTACTAAACCCAAGACCCTTCATGTGTTGTATGTGGTACGATCATTATTATTTTACTAATATAAAGTGTTTGGATACTTTTTTTTTTTGTATTTAATTAATTTGAAATGATGATGAAGTCCCACGTTTCCGTTGAGCCCAGACGTAGGGAATGATCGTGCTGGCGTCCCCAGAGTGCTGTTGCCAGATGATTACGTAGCTTCCTGGAACGATAGATCTGGCTCCAGAAGATAAGGGACACCTCTTCTCCTTCTTCCTTCAGGCTCACGTACCGTTCCTTAGGAGCTCGTATTCATCCTGGAGTTACAAGGATTTAGCTTTAGTCCTCGCGGAAAATTTATCGGTTACTCCTCGATTGGGGTAAGGATAAATGTTTTACTTACACAGTGTATGTATGCAGGTAGGACATAATGCGTGTTAAGTCTGTAAATAATCTTATTAAATGTGGTATCAGTTCCGCAGAATGTCGCTTCGAATTGAGTTACTGCAAGTTTTAACTGTTCATTCGTTTCCTTTTTTATACTTTTATAATTTGATATATTCAAGAATAACAGATATGTACTAAATTATTTGAATATACGAGTATTTCTGGCCAAGGGGCTACATTATATTAATGATACAGTATTTTTTTAAGTATTAAGCTGAGTGAAAAAAATAAATAAATAAACGTACCTAAAATTATATTAAAAAAAAAAAAATCGTCCCTTGGCTTCTGATGGATATGAGCTATTGGTTATAATACATTAGATAGCATCTGTTTGGGAATTCAGATGTAGGAAAAACGTGGATTTTTTATTCTTGCAGTGATTTGAGTACTACCAGTGGGTACTTTCTCTACTTGTCATTATCTCATGTCATTATTGTCACTTAGCTTATTTTCCTGTTGTATTATTGTATAAATGTTTATACATTTATATTTTATATTGCTGTGAAGATCGCCTTGAGGATCTCACCCTTAGAACTGCCAACTCCACGAACTGCCGTTCTCAGCACTCACGTAAGCAAAATGGAAACGGTCTAAATGATACTGTTCTACGGTTTGCACTCTGTCTTGTCTGTATTATTGTTGATTTATATTTGTTTTTATTACGTCACTTTTTCCCCCTTTTTATGAAGAATATTCAAACTATAGTAATTACTAAAAAATGTTTCAATTAATTTGAAAATATTAAACATAGTAATTTCTCATAAATCTATATCATCTATCTTAGAGAAGAAATTAGTTGACTGGAACTTCTAATGTAAGGATAGAGATAGTTGGGGGTGCAGTCAATTAAAACATCATAATAAGTGCATACTTATTTATTGTGTGCGCCGACGTTTCGACCTCCTCTGTAAGTTATCTTCAGGGCTATGAAAGCAAAACAGACAAAACAAAATAATTATAAAAATATATTTCATTACAGTACCAAGCATATAATAATATTATGTAGTGTAATAGAAAAGTTGAACGAAATAGTTAAGGAATAATATGAATAAAAATTATCTAAGAATAAATGTACAGAAAGGAGATAATGCAAATAAAATACAAAGAGAAAAAGAATAATTGGTAAACAGAATGAAGTACAAAATGAAAAAATATAGACATAACAAGGTGAGATATAAGGGAGAGATATAAAAGTATGTAAAACTTAGTTTAATACAGATAAAATATAACATGCATAATAATAGACTCTTAGAGAGTTAACATAAGAAAACTGAAAGAAATTTGTAACAAAATGTGATGCCAAATAATAAATAATGGATACATTTTTCTACATATATACTACATATAAAATATGTAGAAAGCAATGATAAGAAATATCGTGAATGACAGGTAGAAAAGTAAAATATATATATAAAATTGAAAATATAAGTAAGGGGAGTTAATTATATTACTGTATACAATTAGAATGAAGTTGTATTAATATAAAATATGATGTAAATATAGAAGAAACTTATAGAAAATTGGTATACAAATTTAGTTAGGGAATGGAGATAAAAAATTATGATGCTAAAAATCTATCGTTTAAAATATACTTCTTTCCTCAGCACAGTGTCGTGTGCTCATTATGTGATAACAGTATTTTGGTTTCATGTGTGATGTAGTGATCAGAACCTTCTATACCTACGATCGGATATAGATAAAATCCTAGGGTATTTAAGTGAGATTCTGAAATTATTGGTTATTCCGTCCCTCGGAGGGAACGTAAAATGGAGTCCCGATTCACTGTACTTTACAGGTTAAAGATTCCTCTATCTGGATTCCTCTATCCTATCTGGATAGGCAAATATATAAGACTCCGTTTGTAGCATCGACTTGTTAGCCCTAGCAGTCTAAAATGACAAAAAAAATTATTTATTTATTTATAATTTATTTTTTATTAATTTTTATAATTTTTAAATATTTTTATTTTGAAGAGAAAAGATTGTTTGTTTGTTCATTTAACGTCACTTTATGCTGCTTTGTCTAATCGGACGATGCTACAGTGTGAGCTCTAAATTTTGCCTATCCAGGTTTAATTAGGATAGGGATTTTTAACGAGTACCTGACATCGTACAGGCTCGGGACCCCCGTTTAACGTCCCTTCCGAAGGACGGCGTAACTAGGGATTTTTTACTCCCTTAAAAAAATCCTAGGGCCACCTGCCGGGCTACGAACCCGCGATCTTGGGTTTAGTAGTTTGTTACGCTAACCACTAGACCACAGGTGACCGTGAAGAAGTTGAATGAAGAGAAAAGATTTGTCTATGAAAATATTTAACAATCAGTAAAAGAATAAAATAAAATAAAATATAAATAATACAATGAAGTAAGTCAACAAGATCCCAACTAAAGAAATGTTCAATGAACATTCTTTCCCTTGTATACATCGCAAAAATTGCGAGAACACGGGAATCTTGTTACTATTATTGTTATTTTGTTGTCCTACAACAGCGACATTACCTTTGTTTATGGTAATTTTTCTTTCTACATCGTAAAGTTAATTAACATTTAATTTTTTTTACTAACTGTTGAAAACACCTATAAAATTTATAGTTAGTCATTATAAAACTAAAGATAGTTCATTTTTTTTTAAAATGTCAACTGGACTCAATCATATAATATATTCTTTAAATAGGAGGACAAAAAACCTATTTCCAATAAAAAAAATTTTTTATTCCTTATTTTCGAGATACGTTTCGGCCTAGGCCGTTCTCAATCTTCTATGCTAATTGTTTCATTTTTTAACTTATTATATGGTTAACAATTTGACCATGAGTCATTCATCTGTAAAAACATGCATAAATTCTATGATTGTAAAAAATATAAATAATTCAATAAATAAAACTGTACATAAATTTTTTTATTGTCCAACAAATAACCAAAATAAAGCATAGATACCTCAATTTAAGTTGTTTTATTCCATTTAATTTTTTTTTCAAATTCAGAGGGAACCATATCCTCTATAGTCATTTAATAATAAGTCAACCTTTGATCTTATTATATTATGATCTTTCATATTATTTTTGAAATTCTTTAAATAAAATAATATATATAATATTTAAGAAAAAAATACAATTAAAAGGAAATGCCTAGAAGCTTTGTGCATTAATGATAATATAGAAAATGTAGTCAACGATACGAAACGTATCTCGAAAATAAGGAATAAAAAATTTTTTTTTTACTGGAAATAGGTTTTTTGTTCTCCTAACTGAAGATAGTTTATTTTTATTAATTGTCATTTTAATTTTAATTATTTTTAAATATTTTTGTTTTGAAAAGAAAAGGTTCGTCCTGCCTGGGATTCAAACCCGGGTCGCCTGCTTCTCCGTAGCAGTGCTCTAAACCACTGAGCTACCAGGGGTCGTATCCAAGTCAGACAAATCCGTCTGACAAAAAAAAATACGATCCCAGATAGCCCGGATTTCTCTGACTTAAATACGACCCCTGGTAGCTCAGTTGTTTAGAGCACTGCTACGGAGAAGCAAACTACCCGGGTTCGAATCCCGGCCAGGGCAAATCTTTTCTCCTCAAAACAAAAATATTTAAAGATATTTTATTTATTTTATTCGCTGTTTAACACGCGTTGGTGACAATTGCTGTTAATACGTAACCAGGAAAGGAAGGGGAAAAAAAGAACACTGAAAATGTTCAGTGCAAGCTTCTTAGTGGTTTCAGTAATAACGTAATCATTTGATTGAATATGTTTTTTTTTTTTGTTTTTTTTTTTATAAAAATGTATACATATAAAATTTATAGAAAATAAAAAAGTGAATGTAGCGTAACCTGCTTCCTGTTTGTGGAAAATATTTGAACTCGATTTATCGATGAAAAGTGTTTGATATATTTTATTTGAGCTGGGATCAACTTTATCTCCAAATACTTTTAGTATCGATAAGGTTATTAATCACTTTATCCATATAATTTATTTGTTTGTATATTTTGAAATAATTTTGTTTTTCTAAGTTCATCTAACTTGATTTCTAACATTTTTTATTTTTATTTTACGATGCAGATTGTATAATTTAGACTTATTTGTGTGAAATTTAGCGACTTTAGGTAGGGGAAAACTTATGGGTTCGCGTCATCGACATGCTCGTGACTTTGGTTTAAAGATTAGAATTATATCTATATAAGAATATTTATATTTAACTAAATAGTTGTTTAATATTTGGGCATTTTATACTGATAATAACTTAAAATATCAATAACTGGTTGAATTTCTCGTATTCCCTAAAAGATTTTATTTGTGATAGCTAACCTAACTTGTACCACTACAACCCGTGAACGGGTTTGGGGTTCGGTACGTGGTAGAGACTATACTGTTTCATGGACAACGGTTCTGCAGGGAGGTAATTTGTCCTGGATCACGCTCAACCGCCAGATTTTTTCCTTTATTTTGGGTACCCTATTTTTATAATACTTAATAGAGGCTGGGAGAGCCCCAGGAGGGTCCTAGATCCTATATGATCCATATCCGGCTGCAAATAGACTAAATAAAAGTCTTGCCTGCAGCGGGATTTGAACCAGAATTTCCGCCATGGCAACTCTGTGCTTTACCACTGAGCGACTATATTATAATATGATTGAAAGTTCAAATGATCTAAGTACTGTTGAACTTAACGATGATCTATGTAAACATCCTATGTGAATACAACTAGACGATATATATGATATACTGTATACTAATTGTTATTTCAATTAAATTGTTATAACGGTCACCTGTGGTCTAGTGGTTAGTGTAACAAACTACTAAGCCCAAGATCGCGGGTTCGTAGCCCGGCAGGTGGCCCTAGGATTTTTTTTAAGGGAGTAAAAAATCCTTAGTTACGCCGTCCTTCGGAAGGGACGTTAAACGGGTTTCCCGAGCCTGTACGATGTCAGGTACTCGTTCAAAACCCCTATCCTAATTAAAACCTGCATAGGCAAAATTTAGAGCTCCCACTGTAGCATCGTCCGATTAGCCAAAGCAGCATAAAGTGATGTTAAATGAACAAACAACAATTAAATTGTTATTATTTTCTATTGAGTTTGTGTATTATATCATGTGTTTTGATTAATTAATAAACTACTTAAAACCGTTTAAAATTATGGTCAGGAGTGTCAATATATCGTCACTGCGAAAGCAAAGTACCGAATGTGAAAAAAAAAACAGTTTTCGTATTCGACTGATAGCGGTTGCTTTAGGATTGATAATTGATATAAAATTCATATAGAGGCATCTATCAGTCACTAAAACAATGTAAAAAGAATTTCTTATAATTTATTTAATTGTTATATGATATAATTTTTTTAAATATTTTATTTGAAAAGAAAAGATATGGCCAGGACCGGGACTCGAACCAGGTCTCTCACCTCTCCGTGGTGACGCCTCAACCATCTCGGCCACCCTGGCTTGTTTCTCGGCCAGCCTTATCAATTCTTTTCACTGATCCTATATCTCCGTGTTATCGCAATTTGCGATGTATACACGGGGAGAATGTTAATTGAAAATTACTTTATTTTTGGATCTTGTTGACTTTAAGTCATTAATATTATTTTAATTTATTTATATGCCGGAGTTCCTCAAGGTAGTATCATGGGTCCCATCCTATACGCGATATATACAGCTGACATCCCGACCCATCCAAGCACTGTCCTCACTACGTAGTAAGCTGATGACACATGTGTGTTATCAGTAAATAAGGATCCATTAGTTGCATCCCAATCTCTTCAATACCATATCTCAAACCTTCAAGAATGGTGTCAAAATTGGAGAATTAAAATTAATCCTAACAAATCCCATCAAAGTACCTTCACACTTCGTCGTAAACCTACAAATTCCGGCCCTACTGTATCCTTTAATAATATTCCTCTGAACCCTGCCGAACAGGTACGTTACCTAGGACTCCATCTAGACAAACGTCTCACTTGGAATCCTCATACAAGACTGAAAAGACAAGAAACTGCTCGTCGTTTTCGCCTACTTCAACATTTACTGGACAAACGCTCTAAGCTCCCAATTAATTACAAAAGACTCATTTACATGACAGTTATCAGACCTATTTGGACGGAGTTGAGCTTTGGGGCTCTACTAAACCATCCAATTCATCTCGTATCCAATCCTTGCAATCCAAAATCCTTCGTAAAATCCTCAATTTTCCTTATTATGTCACAAACAAACTCATCCATCATGATCTTAATATCCCATATGTTACTGATTTGGCCCAAACTAGATACCTATCCTTCCATGACAAGCTCCATACACACTTGAATCCGCTAGTCTCTCAACTTGCTTCCCATACTATTCCTGATAACCCTTCGAGGCGTCTGAAAAGAAGATGGCCTCGAGACCATCTACCATAGAACTTTTTTGGAGTGCTACCGATGGGTAGTTTCTCCACAAGTGTTTTTCAAGTTGTATTGTACATATAGCAGATTTACTTATTGTAATATTATTATAGTTGTAAATATCAATAAATTAAATATAAAAAAAAAATTATATAGCCAGGGTGGCAGAGATGTTTAAGGCACCACCACGGAGAGGTGAAAGACCCGGGTTCGAGTTCTGGTCCTAGCCATATATTTTCTTTTCAAATAAAATATTTAAAAAGAATTTCATTTGGTTGACTATAGGATTCAAACTGCTTTTTTTTTTTTTTTTAATTCTCCTCCACGGTACAGATTTTCACATTCGATAGTTGGATATGGTAGAGACGATATGGAAAGAATTTAAATTTACTAATTTGAAATGGAAATAATTCAGGCTATAATTCATTTAGAAATTCAAAAAAGAACATAGTTATTCCAAATTTTTGTGTTTTCACTTTTGTTAGCATGAAAACTGCACTCACACATAATGAGTTCATTATTATTTAGCATCATAAATTTTGCATTTTATCTCCATTCCCTAACTGAATTTTTATACCTATTTTCTATACGTTTCTTCTATATTTACATCATATTTTATATTAATACAACTTCATTCTAATTGTATACAGTAATATAATTAACTCCCCTTACTTATGTTTTCTATTTTATATTTATATTTTACTTTTCTTATGTTCATTCACGATATTTCTTATCTTTGCTTTCTTCCATTATTTATTCTTTGGCATCACCTTTTGTTACAAATTTCTTTCAGTTTTCTTATGTTAACTCTCTAGGAGTCTATTATCATACATGTTATATTTTATCTGTATTAAATTAAGTTTTACATACTTTTATATCTCTCCCTTATATCCCACCTTTTTACTGTATTTTTTTTCTCTTTGTATTTTATTTGCATTATCACCTTTCTGTACATTTATTCTTAGATAATTTTTATTCATATTATTCCTTAACTATTTCGTTCAACTTTTCTATTACACTACATAATATTATTATATGCTTGGTAATGGTAATGTAATGTATTTTTATAATTATTTTGTTTTGTTTGTTTTGCTTTCATAGCCCTGAAGATAACTTACAAAGTAGGTCGAAACGTCGGCACACACAATAAATAAGTATGCACTTATTATGGTGTTTTAATTGACTGCACCCCCAACTATCTCTATCCTTACATTAGAAGTTCCAGTCAACTAATTTCTTCTCTAAGATAGATGATATAGATTTATGAGAAATTACTATGTTTAATATTTTCAAATTAATTGAAACATTTTTTAGTAATTACTATAGTTTGAATATTCTTCATAAAAAGGGGGAAATCATATTTTGTTACAAATTTCTTTCAGTTTGCTTATGTTAACTCTCTAGGAGTCTATTATCATATATGTTATATTTTATCTGTATTAAACTAAGTATTACATACTTTTATATCTCACCTTTTTACCTTTTTTTTCTTCTTCTCTTTGTTTTTTGTTTGCATTACCACCTTTCTTTACATTTATTCTGTGACAATTTTTATTCGTATAATTCCTTCACTGTTTCGTTCAACTTTTTTATTACTCTACATAATATTATTATACTCTTGGTACTGTAATGTAATATATATTGTTTTTCTGTTCTCTATCATAGCCCTGAAGATGACCTACAAACCAGGTCGAAACGTCGGCACACACAATAAATAAGTATGCACTTATTATTTGTGTTTCAATTGACTGCACCCCCAACTATCTCTATCCTTACATTTGAAGTTCCAGTCAACTAATTTCTTCTCTAACACTTATCAGTTGTTTTCCTAAACATCCTTTTGGACCATTGTGTTTATTTGATTTATTTCTTTATAGCATAAAATATTTCATTCTCCTTGTTTCGGCTAAAGATAAGGTGATGATCGCCGTTTCCTTTACGTCGCCCTCCTTCTTTAGATCCTCTAGGGTCCCAAGTCGAATCCTTCCGTCCTTGTCAACTGTACATAACCGTTGTTATGATAATGCGAAGGAGAGGGAAGGAAGCTCGTCAAAGAGCGGGTCAAAGACTACAATAGAGGTCGCTCGCCACCTGTCTCTTCTTCAGCTTCTTCCTTTTGTCTTCCATCTTCACTCACACGCCAGTCTTAACAGGATAATACACGTAGGATCTACACCTCGATCCTGGGCAGATCCCCCTCCCCCGAATCCATATTACATATTTTTATAATATGAGACTTTGGAAATTTCAGTTTTAATCACTAAAGTACTAATCACAATCAGTAAACTGGCAATCGTATATTATAGTAATATTCTATCATGTTTAATTAAGTTATTATTATAAAGCCTGCTTACGACCTATACTAACATACTCATGCCCAATATTTAGTTACATGTCTAAAACTAATTACAAAAAATTTCAAATATTCCAAAAGAAATGTCTTAGAATTGCTGGAAATTATGCATATGACACTAAACTTAAAATTATGCATAAAGAATTAAGTATACTTTACATTAATATATTTATAAACAAACTATGTAAACAATTTTTTTAAAGTATAAAAACAATAAAAACCCACTTAAAAAAAATATTGGGAACTGTACAAAAAATAGTACAAAGCGGTATGTATTTAAAAGTACAAAACATTTATTATTATAGCGTACCAATTTCTTTCATTTCATTGTTATTGTTGATATGTATATAAATTACTAAGAATGTGTAGTTACAATTTTTGTTTATTTTATTAATATTAATTTGGTTTTCTCTCTGTTGGAAGTTTTTTATACATTTTTTCTTTCATTAAAAATCATGATTCTCCACAGATATATTTAAATTTGTACAATTGTTTTTAATTTGAGACCGGTCTATTGGTACAGGTGTATTCTATTTCATGTAATTATGTAATAATACATTATTACTGTATTATTACATTTTACCTATGTAACCCCTCATGTCTGGTATCTTATCCATATCTATAATTAAACTAGTTTTTTCTAAATCCTTCATACTCAACCCCCCTTTTTCTATATTTTAATCTTCTCATTTTGTATCTTTCCGTTTACCTCCTCACTTTTCTTTCCCTTTATATTATTGCTTACATTTTATCCTTTCTTGACATGTATTTTTTCTATTTTCTATTCGTATTCTTTTATTATTATATCTGTCACTATTAGAATTTCTGTTCATCATCTACAATTTTATTTTTATCTATCAATATTTTAAGTTTATTATATTCTGTAACCAGTCTTATATTCTTTCTTATTTATCATATATCTATTCACTATTTCATCATATCTAGTCACTATTTTAATTTCCACTCTTGTACCACTTTATATATTCTTGTTACTGCTACGTTTTTATATATTTCTGTTTGTTTCTCTCTCTTAGCCCTGAAGATGGCCTACATTGTAGGCCGAAACGTCGGCACATAATAAATAAGTTATGCTTATTTTGTTGTTTTCATTGACTGCACCCCCAACTATTTCTTCCTTAAATTATGTTTAATGAATAGAAGGGATCACCTGTGTTTGTAGTAGTTAGCATAACATTGCCCAAGATTGCGAGTTCGTAGGCAGGTGGCCCTACGATTTTTTTAAGGGAGTAAAAAATCTTTAGTTACGACGTCCTTCGGAAGGGACGTTAAACGGGGTTCCCGAGCCAGTACGATGTAAAGTACTCGTTAAAAATCCCTACCTAATTAAATCTGGGTAGGCAAAATTTAGCTCCCACTGTAGCATTTTTGGATTAGCCATAGCAGTATAAATTTACGTTAAATTAACAAACAACAGTATGATTTTAAATGATGAATTATTTTAAACGAAAAAAAGTCATATTTACCGATCATTGCTAGAGCGTATTGTATTTAGCTCATTTAATTCACGATTCCCGATCTTCCTTTGTTCTTTTTTATGCCCATTGTCTTTATTATTACCTTCTCAATTTAAAATGTGAGATAGCTTCGAGATTTCTCATTTCTTGAAAACAATAACTACCGTTAATGTTTTAAAGCTTTAATGTCGGTTGATTGTTATAACTTTTCCCTTCACCTACTTTTAGTTTCTTATATGCTTTCAAATTATTTCTTCATGTTTCTCCTTCGTTTAAGTTAACAATATCATTAACTTGAAGTTACTTACTACTTCAACATTTACTTGACAAACGCTCTAAGCTCCAAATTAATTACAAAAGACTCATTTACATGACAGTTATCAGACCAATGTGGACATACGGAGTTGAGCTTTGGGGCTCTACTAATCCAAAATGCTCAATGCTCCTTATTATGTCACAAACAAACTCATCCATCTTATTAATATTAATATCTTAATATCCCATATGTTGCTGATTTGGGCCAAACTAGATACCCATCCTTCCATGACAAGCTCCACACACACACTTGAATCCGCTAGTCTCTCAACTTGCTTCCCATACTATTCCTGATAACCCTCCGAGGAGTCTGAAAAGAAGATGGCCTCGAGACCTTCTGCTATAGAACTTAATTGGAGTGCTACCGATGGATAGTTTCTCCACAAGTGTTTTTTTTTCATGTCATTTGTTCATATTAGCAGATTTACTTGTTGTTATATTATTATAGTTGTAGATATCTATAAATTAATCTAAAAAAAAATGTTTTATAACTATCCCGGGGATAAACATTACCTGATACAAGGTAAAAAATCACACTTTAAATAGCCCATACACAATTACGCCGAAATTGTATTAAACCTGCTCCACTGTAATCCATTTAGGATTTGGGTTCAATACGTGGTGGAGACTGTGCTGTTTCTAGGACAATGGTTGTGCAGAGAATTGCCTCGCTAATTCCTCCAATTTATAGAGGGTGTGTAAGCCACAAGAGGGTATGTACCTATGTATAAGCCACAACCAGATTTGAATCCGGCCAACTCATCACTCTGCACTCTGAGCTAACAAGAGGCGAAAAACTACTCAGTTACGAAGTTCTATAGTAGAAGGTCTCGAGGCCATCTTCTTTACAGACCCCTGGGATGGTTATCAGGAATCGAAGAGGTGGGCCATTAAGGTCAATGTGAATGATTTTATTCGTAACAAAGTAAGGAGCATTGAGGATTTTACGGAGGATTTTAGATTGTAATGATTGGATACTAGATGAATTGGATTATTTAGTGGAGCCCCAAAGCTCAACTCCGTATGTCCAAACAGGTCTGATAACTGTCATGTAAATGAGTCTTTTGTACTTAATTGGGAGCTTAGAGCGTTTTTCCAGTAAATGTTGAAGTAGGCGAAAACGTCGGGCAGTTTCTTGTCAATTCAGTCTTGTATGATGAATTTTAAATTTTAACAAATAAATAAATTGTCTCAATATAGATGGATCTGAGCATTTAATGGCTTTTGATAAGCTATGGGATTCCCAGATACCTAATTTTAACGAGTTCAGAAGACATTATTCTTATCCTCAAAGAGCAACTACGAGCAGTCTTCTCAGCCCTATGTTTGACACCTGCCAGTGTCCTGCCACCTGCCAAAAATCCTGTAAAATATACCACTCAAACAGTTACTAATTGTTGATTAGTAGTCAATAATTGAGGCTGAGTTTTATTTTTGAGGGAAATATTTTTTGGTCAAGTAATAAAATTTATTATTATAATGCAATTGGGAAAAACCACAATGCAAAGCCTTATGTTTCAAAAAATACACCTACTTACCAGTCGACGTTTCGCCTATTCAGGCATTATCAAGACACCAAAATCAAAAAGGGGTTATGTGAATCGCATCTCGAAGAAAAAGGTGCAAAAAATCCCAACGATCAACAGCCCAAACAGGCTCCAAACATGAGACAGCACCCCGCCACCAAGACATTCCCAAGACTTCGAGATGCGATTCACATAACCCCTTTTTGATTTTGGTGTCTTGATAATGCCTGAATAGGCGAAACGTCGACTGGTAAGTAGGTGTATTTTTTGAAACATAAGGCTTTGCATTGTGGTTTTTCCCAATTGCATTATAATAAGTAATAGTGTTTCTTTTTGAGTTTTTGGCTCTATTTTAGTAATAACATTTATTTTTTGGTTTTTTTTTTCTCCCAAAAAATAACCCACACTGTGTAATTTTTAATACTATTGATACAAGAGAAATTGGATGGCTTAGTGGAGCCCCAAAGTATATTCCGTTATAGGCATGAATATGAGTCTTATGTAATTAATTTTTTAGTTAAGAGCGTTTCGCTGGTATTTATTAAAGTTGCCTGAAACGGTGAAAGTTGTAATTAAAAATATATTATTAATGTAATACTGGGATATTATTCATATATTTCCATTGCATATTGTTAATTATTTACATCACAATTCTTCTCGACTTTTCACACGATTCCGCAATAAATCTTTACGTAAAAACCTACTTTTAATAATCTCTAGAGGAAAATTATTGAATAATAAGATTCGAACAAACGTTATTTGTAGCTCGAGGCTCCCGGTGACATAACATCAGCTGATCCTCCGCCATATTGACTCTCTCCTTTAGGCACTTAAGGTTTTTTTTTTCTCACCAACTTAACTTAGTGTGGAAACTGGACAAACGAACGAAAAGAAAAGATTTTTTCTTCTTCTTCTTTACTTTTTCTCTTCGCTTTTCAGGCTTAAGTAGGAGTTATATCAGCCTCCTCTTCTCTTTATAGTCTTCAGTTGCTGGACGTCTCAGCCTCTGGTTACTGTGGTTAAATCTTGATCGTTTTTGGAAAATAACTGTAAAACTTTTTTATTTACTGTTATCTTGACCGTTTTTTTATCTAGGTAGGGGTGAGAACTGTCCGTAAAGCCAAGAAGTGCAAGATGCAATAAAGTCGTGTTATGTAAATACGTGTTTCTATTAGCTCGGTGGGTATAGTACGGCATTGCTATACTGCCAAGTTAAAATTCAGATAAATTATATTAGTCTGAAACGACACGAACACTTACTAGGCAAACGCTCTAAGCTCCCAATTAACTACAAAAGACTCATATGCATGACAATCATAAGCCCCATCTGGAATTATTGAGTAAACCTTTGGGGCTCCATTAAGCCATCGAATTCCTCTCTTATCCAATCCTTACAATCCTAAATCCTCAATACTTCTTACTTTGCTACGAACAAAGTCACCCATAATGACCTCAATGTCCCATTTGTTACTGATTTGCCCCAAATCCGATATAAAAAATACCAATTTCCATACATTTCGTTAGCTTGAGTAACGAGCAATTTCCGATCCGCTAGTTGATTCTGATTCATTTTTGACCTCATACAACTATTAATCACATCCACAAAACAAAAGTAAAAAAGTTAATTCTCCACCATACTTCATCGACCAGAAACTGATTGCCGTTTCAGGCTACTTCAACACTTACTACACAATCGCTTTAAGCTCCCAATTAATTACAAAATACTCATATACATGACTATTATAAGATCTATTTGGACTTACGGAAGAGCTTTGGGCTCCACTAAGCCACCGAATTCCTCTCGTATACAACTCTTCATAATGCTCCTTACTTTGTTACGAATAAAGTCATCTATAATTACCTCAACGTCCCATTTGTTGCCAATTTTACCCGAACCCAAAGTCCTTTTATGACAAACTTTATCTTCTCCGAGGCGTCTAAAAAGAAGATGGCTTCTCTAATTTCGTTTATCTGATGGCATTATATACCTTTGATTCTTTTTGCTTGATATGTTATTATTGTACAGTTGTAATTTTCAATATGTAAATGTTTTTTTTAAAAATCTATAGTCTAGTGTCAAATGCGATCCTACTATAATAACCCTGAAGAAGACCTACAATGTAGATCGAAACGTCGGCTACCAAATAATCAGTTCTCTCTATATAAAGATTTTTTTTTACTTCAACCGGACCATTTTTTTCCTCATTTTTAAAAAAAAAAACTATATCAAAATTAAATCTGAGCGTTTCTATTTGAACTATTATAATCACTTACATAATTATGGACTTAACTTCTTTATCTAAAGGTAAATATAACGTTTTGAATATGTTGATTAACATCTTTTAATGCATTGAATGCAAATATTCTGCAAAGTTATTTCACATTTTTTTATTTTAAAAAAGGATTTTTTATAATCTCTAGATAGGTTGGAATTCTCTCAAAGTATGTTGTACTCAGAAGCATGTTCTATCTATTTTTTAAAATAGCCTATTAAGTGGCTACTTGTGCATTGTTCTCTTCTAGAAATCACTTATTAGAAATTCTTCTCTATTTATAATCTCTAGGCATCATTAAATAGTTAATATCAGTATCACACAAATAAGGTGCTACATAAGAAATTTTAATTAAGTGTCAAATGTTTGTCTGCCTAGTATAAAACTAAAATATTAAACAGAAATTTTAGAGTTTCTCAATACTCTCTTTGATTATTTCTCAATTGCTGTTTTTAACTGAAAAATTATTTTATTCTATTCCTTACCTATATACATAATGCTGTACTCCGCTCCACATATTTTCCTGACCTCTGGAAATTCTCCATTGTAAAAATGATACCCAAACCTAAAAAAAAACCAGAATACCTATCCTCGTACCGTCCTATCTCTCTTTTACCTTGCATGGGTAAAATCCTAGAAAAACTCATCCTTAAACGATTGTACCCTATCCTTGATGCAAATCACATAATACCAGATCACCAGTTTGGATTCCGAGCATCACACTCCACCATTCAGCAATGTCATCGTGTGGTTGATGTGGTCTCCTCTGCATTAGAACGTGGATCATATTGTTCGGGCGTCTTTCTTGACGTGGAACAGGCTTTTGACCGAGTCTGGCATACGGGCTTGCTCTACAAACTCCGTAAATTCCTACCCCCTACATACTTTCTCATCCTTCAATCCTATCTCACAAATAGAACTTTCAAAGTAAACCATAATAATTTCTATTCATCCCTCTTTTCTCAATCTGCTGGTGTTCCTCAAGGTAGTATCCTTGGCCCAATCCTTTGTACAGTTTATACAGCTGACATCCCAACTCATCCTAATACTATCCTTACCACGTATGCTGATGATACATGTGTATTATCAGTCAACACCAATCCAGTTATTGCATCCCAAAGCCTCCAATCCCATATCACTGATCTTGAAGAATGGTGTCAAAACTGGAGAATTAAAATAAATTCTCAAAAATCACATCAAATCACTTTTACCTTACGTCGTAAACCAATGACTTCCTGCCCTACAGTATCCTTTAATAATATCCCACTGGTTCCTGTAGAACAGATCCAATACTTAGGGTTGCACCTCGACAAACGATTAACCTGGAATTCTCATACAAGACTGAAAAGACACGAAACCGCTCGACGTTTCAGGCTACTTCAATACTTACTAGACAAACGCTCTAAGCTCCCAATTAACTACAAAAGACTTCATTCCCACTCAAACCCTCTAGTTTCAAACCTAGCTTCCTCTTCAATTCCCGATAATCCTCCGAGGCGTCTGAAAAGAAGATGGCCACGTGACCTTCTTATTTGAACTTTGATTTGAGTACTACCAGTGGGTAGTTTCTCTACTTGTCATTCTCATGCCATTATGTAACACGCATTCTATTTACTTGTTGTATAATTGTAATACAGTTGTAAATATCAATAAATAAATTTAAAAAAACAAACAAAAAAAAAACAATTATTTTATTTTTTAAGTTGCAGATTCTAAAAAAGTTTAAACAAAATCGAATTGCTTGAATACCTGTAATAACTTTATCTTCCCTATTACTGTATTCAAATAAATTTGAATCCCTTTGTTACTGGCCAAATCACCTCTAGGCATAACCATTCGTCTAGCAATATGTTCCTCACCAATAAAACTAGTTTTTTTTCTATTTCTTTCGCATTACATTTCACACTTGCATTTCCAACTTACAAGTCTGTATCTATTCCCATGTATTTGTGTATTTTATGTATCCTTGTATCGATTACAGTTTTTTTCAGAATTGAGGATCCATGTAATAATAATACCTAGATATGTTAACTAAAAACAGACTGTTATTTCTCTTATAACATCAATACACTAGATAATAGTATATATTGTATATATATATATATATATATATATATATATATATATATATATGGTGCAGTAAATTCATAATTTCTGTTGTTAAGTCTTCTTGCACTGCTTTCTACAGTGGTTTTTGTACTAACAACATCATTATAATGTCTTCTTGTAGATTGAGATTTTTAATTTATTTCCAAGACAGATTGTTGTATTATTTTATTCAATATACTGAAGGCAGGAAGAAATCTAATTTCAATTTAATATCTCAGCATTTTACTTTGTACCCATTTTTATTAATCCCACTATTGTTAAATAAAATATAACACTGTGTATAATATATATACACACACACACACATATATATATATATATTTATACTAGCTTTTGCCCGCGGCTTCGCTCGCATAGAATTTGGACTACCGCATAAAGTTTCTTGACAGTGCTTTTTAACAATAATTTAAAATAATAAATAATTTAATTATTTAAATAATTTAATTTTTTTTCACCATAGGTTACTCGTACAAAATTTCAGATGTTTAACTTCAAAACTGACGGATTCCATACAACCTTTGAACCCTTATTATAATAAGGATGGCATTATCCAAACTTCTTTCTTAAATCATACAAAGGACCTATCTGCAAATTTCAAGATGCTAAATTCCTGATTTGCCTTTAATTATGTACTATAATGGATTCTCCACAGTACCTCTAAAACTGTCGGGGGTGGGGAGGGGCAGGTGCCCCCGTGCGCCCCCTTAAATCCGCGCTTGCTATAGCCCATGTGTTATTCTGATGTATAACCTATATTACTGTAAAGTTTCATCCAAATCGGTTCAGTAGTTTTTGCGTGAAAGAGAGACAAACATACAAACTTTCACATTTATAATATTAGTAAGATATATATATATAATCTACTAATATATAATCACTAAAATCTTTTTATATAATAGAGAGTCTTTTTTCTATTTAAACAATTTTAGATTAACAGATTCCTTACAAGGATGCACCATTACTTCTCTGCATGGTAAAGCTTTTCTTGTCCAGCGTGGGAAAGGATTCTCAATTTTTTTTCCAGGTAGTTGCAGACACGTTGGTTTTAGTGATATATAAAGTTAGGTGTATCATTTATTTATTTTTTGTTGTTTCCACAAAGCCTGGACCCAACATGGAAATACAAAAAAATATATAAATCCAAAAACGGTTTTTGCCAGATGGTCATCACTGTCGAAAATTTTATTTATAAGTAGAGGATCAGAAGGTGACTACTGTCTTGAGTTTCTTTTGTGAAGGTCATTTTATGAGCTATTTTTTCATATATATTTTATTAATACCTTTTTTAATAGTTTTATTTAAAAATTAATCATATATAATCCTTTTTTTAATTCTTGATAAATATTCTGCTTAAAATGCAAGGATACAATTAGTCTGGGGGTGCAGTCAATGATAGCGCTAAATAGAGAGAGAAGAAAAAACACTTTATTGAAGCATTACAATCTGCCTGTTGTGGGCAATAAGTAATGGTGCTATGTAGCTTACAATCATTCCATAAAAAATCAATGATAAACGAAATAAATGCATAAATAAATATATACAAGCGAAAAAATATTTACAAAAATAAAGTAAAAAATATATATATATATATATAAATATATATATATATATATATATATATATATATATATATATATATAATAAAAAAATAATAATAATAATAAATAAAACATAAAAGAAATAAATTGTACACATTCATACCCTATTTACAATTTGACTGGGGTCCCCGAACTGAGCTTCTTCCTCATGAATGCCAACGCTAAATAAGAAAAACTTATTTAATATAAGTGGCGACGTTTCGGCTTACAGTGTAGGCCACCTTCAGGGCTGAGAAGGAAAAACAGAAAAATAACTATAAGAACATAGCAGTACAAAGAATTAAAGAATAACATATAGAGTATAGGGGAAAAAAAAAACCTTTATTTACAGTTTTACTTATACAAGTAGCAATAAGTGTAAATACATGTTCCGGACTTCCTTTACATGCTTAAAGAACAGTAATTTTAATTAATTAAAGTTGTCTTTTATAAGTAAATTTTACAATAGCAGGAAAAATGTAGAAAAAAACCCGCTTAAAAAAAAAATAAAAAATTAACCATAATAGTAATTGTAATTTAAAATACATAAAAATAATACTAAATAAAGTAAATAGAGTATAGGAAAGTGGAGAAATATAGCATAGGATAGTTTATAAAAAATATATGAATGTGTGAACAGAGAGGTGATAAAGTAAAGAAATATACAAAGTACTTTTTTGTTTCTTAATACTTTTAATTTTTAAAGAGAAAAGATAGGCTCTCGGCCGGGATTCGAACCCGGATCCTCTGTCTTTCCGTGACAGTTCCCTACCATTTGAGCCACCAAGGCCGCCTGCCGGCAGAGGACAAATCTTTTCTCTTATCCGATCCCATGTCCTCGTGTTCTCGCAATTTTTGCGATGAATACACTAGAACGAATGTTCTTAGAACATTAATTTAATTTCAGGATCTTATTGACTTACTTATAATTTTTTATAATTATTGGTAAATTTTTTTATTTTTAAATTTGTATTTTTAAAGAGAAAAGATAGGCTCTCGGCCGGGATTCGAAAATAAAAAAATTGACCAATAATTAAAAAAATTATTAATACTTTTTACTTTCACAATATCTTAACTTTACTTTATCACCTTTCTGTTCACACATTCTGTCATTTTGTTATCCTTATATATATCTTTTATATCATAATCTATCCTGTGCTATATTTCTCCACTTTTCTATACTCTACATGTTATTCTATAATTCCTAGCCCTGAAGATGGTCAACACTGTGGACCAAAACGTCGGCACTTATAAGTTAACCTTATTTAGTGTTACTAGTGACTGCATCGCCAGACTAATTGTATCCTAATGAAGATCTTCCAGCCAACTGCTTTCCTCTCTATTCTGCTTATAATTTATCGGAAAAAAAACTGTTAGCTTCTTTAATATGTAAAAAAGGTTTTAGTGATGTAATATTTTTTGGGTGTTACCTAGCAACGGAATAAGGTACTACTTTTTTTTTTAGTCTTTTATCGTGCTCGAGATCAATTAAACTATAAGAATTTTTAAATGTTGTAAAATAATTAAGCCACAATGTCTGACTTCTTTAAGCACAAAATATATCTTGGTTTTTTTTAAATGAAATGGAAAAACTGGAATCTATCAATTTTTTTTTTTTTTAATTTAATTTATTGATATTTACAACTATAATAATGTTACAATAAGTAAATCTGCTATATGTACAATACGACTTGAAAAACACTTGTGGAGAAACTACCCATCGGTAGCACTCCAAAAAGTTCTATAGTAGATGGTCTCGAGGGCATCTTCTTTTCAGACGCCTCGGAGGGTTATCAGGAATATTATGGGAAGCAAGTTGAGAGACTAGCGAATTCAAGTGTGCATGGAGCTTGTCATGGAAGGATAGGTATCTAGTTTGGGGTAAATCAGTAACATATGGGATATTAAGATCATGATGGATGAGTTTGTTTGTGACATAATAAGGAGCATTGAGGATGTTACGAAGGATTTTGGATTGCAAGGATTGGATACGAGATGAATTGGATGGTTTAGTAGAGCCCCAAAGCTCAACTCCGTATGTCCAAATAGGCCTGATAACTGTCATGTAAATGAGTCTTTTGTAATTAATTGGGAGCTTAGAGAGTTTGTCCAGTAAATGTTGAAGTAGGCGAAAACGACGAGCAGTTTCTTGTCTTTTCAGTCTTGTATGAGGATTCCAAGTGAGACGTTTGTCCAGATGGAGTCTATCAATTTTAAAATAAAACAAGCCACATCTTATTCCAATATTTCGATTTTAGGACTGTTATTTGACTCATATAGATGACAATCATTAGACCCATTTGGACATACGGAATAGAGCTTTGGGGCTC
The DNA here is from genome assembly GCA_037127475.1 of Arma custos. Taxonomy (NCBI): domain Eukaryota; kingdom Metazoa; phylum Arthropoda; class Insecta; order Hemiptera; family Pentatomidae; genus Arma; species Arma custos. Next base: position 9,048,838 of record CM073764.1, read on the forward strand.
CACTAAACCATCGAATGCCTCTCGTATTCAATCCTTACAATCCGTATAAATTCATATAAATATAAATTCATGTTGCGAACAGAGTAATCCATAATGACTTTAATGTCCCATTTGTTGCTGATCTGGCCTTAATCCGATATCAATATTTTCATTACGAATTTACGAGCAAGTTACTGAGTTTTTCCACTAGTTTTTCCCTACTAAAAGACACAAAACTAGACGAAAGAAGTTGTCATAAATAATAAAAAAAGAAGTTCGGGTAATCGACTCTCTGCTCTATTTTCAATGTCTAATTTATCCAACAAATCCCGTAACTTCGATATAATGCTTAGAATAATAGTTATTTATTTGACAAGTGAGGAAAGTGCCACTTTATTACACCCAAGTGAATTTTTAATTTGGTATAATTAAACGAGGGTGTTGTAAGCACTTTTCTCACGATTTAAATATTACATTTTTTCTGCAACCATTTAAAAATTAAGAAATGAAAGGTGAATCTTAAGATTTGATAAAACTACACTAGCGATATCTCTTACAATTTTCTATTACTAATCATGCAAATTGTAACTCTAGGGCGGTTTACTCATTGAATCATTTATTGATTATTATTTAGAAAATAATATTTCAATTACACATTTTCGACTATTTCCATTTTTTATTTTGTCTGTGGTCTGATCACTGTTTTAATGCTAGATCTCCAAATTTCTGATGTGTGAAAGTTCCAATTCGTTTAAGATTATATTAAATATTTCTATAAAATCGCTTGAAAATAGAAAAAAATCTTGAATTGAATATAAAATACTTCTAAAATTATTTATTTTTACATTTTAAGAATATAAAATGAATAATATTCTAATACTGTCATTTAACATTTAGAATAACAGAGTGCTGATTGTCAAATTCGATCTAGGTGGCTGTCACTTTTCCTCACTAGTGAGGGAAAATAGGGCTTTCCGCACCAGTTTTAGTTGAGCAATGGACAGCATTACTCAATGGTTGCAGGGAAAGCCAATTTTTGTTTATTTGCTGAAGAATTTTCAGCAAATCCTTCTCTAATAATGATTATTGATAAGGATTATTTTAATATTAAGTTTTACTCTTATAAAAGAAAGTATAGAAGGAAAATATACATTTTTTTCCTACTATGGCCTCCTCTTAAACATGACTAATACCTCTGATAAATTCTTATCTCCAAGGGAATTTTTTTTTTAACTATGAATACAATAAGGCGACAGAACAGATCGGACGGGCTGTGAATAATTAGAGGAAACTCTAGTCGCAAACATAAAAGGTGTGCAAGCGATAACAAAAAAAAAAAACCTAACGACGCTTGCCTTATCAATAACGAGCATATGCCGGCTGACTTGGCGAGGGTACCGCTTATCATTGCCATACTAAGCTGTGCTCAACCTCAACCTCGCTTCTTTTCATTACTAAATATCTTAAGTTTATTGTCAGTATTTGGAAATGGTGGATACGGAATGTATATGCACCAGGAATGCTGATGTATAAGAAATTTCGTGCGTTAAAACACCTTCAAAATATGAAGTAAAATAAAAAATTTTAAGTTGTTGATATATTATAATATAGTTTCTACTGGACTATAATTGTTGATATTTAATTATGAAGCAAAAAACCATTCTCCAGTCCAATTATCTATTTTTTTATATGAGATGAAAATAGTTGACTGGATGATCTAATGTAAAGGAGATAGTTGGGGGGTGCAGTCAATAAGAACACAGAATAAGTGATAAACTTATATTATGTGCCGACGTTTCGACCTACAGTGTAGGTTATCTTCAGGACTAAGAGAGAAACCAACAGAACAAAAAATATAAAAAATGTACAGTAACAATAATATGGTGACAAGTAATGTAGAAAAATAAAAAAGTGGCAGATATGAAGATAGAAGATAACGAATATTAAAAAAGTGCCAGATTATAATAAAATAAAGATATAGACAGATTTAAAAAAAATTAATGATAATGAAAAGGAATTAAAATATTGACAGATATAATAAAATTAAGATAAAGACAAATATAACAAAATTATTGAAATAGTGACAGATATAATAATTGAAATAGTGACAGATATAATAAAATTAAGATAAAGACAGATATAACAAAATTATTGAAAATGAAAAAAATGACAGATATAATAAAGTAAGACAGATTTAATAAAATTAAAGAAAATGAGCAGAAATGATAAATTATAAATAACGCATATAAAATAAAAAATAGAAAATAAATGTACAGAAAGGTTAGTACAGTACAAAATAATAATATAAAGGAAAATCAAAAGGAGGAGTTAAACAAAAGAAACCAAAATGAGGATATTTACATATACAGAAAGGTTGGAACATGAAGAATAAAGAAAAACTAGTAAAATAAAGATATAAAATGTATGATAACGGACTTAAAGATGTTACATGTTACAGAAAAGTATGGAACTATATGTACAATAACAAATGTGAATAATAGAAATACTATTGTACAGTAACAACAGTGTACAATGACTGTTTTGAAAAAATATTATTGTTACTGTACATTTTTTATATTTTTTGTTCTGTTTGTTTCTCTGTTAGCCCTGAAGATGACCTACACTGTAGGTCGAAACGTCGACACATAATATAAGTTTATCACTTATTCTGTGTTCTTATTGACTGCACCCCCCAACTATCTCCTTTACATTATTTATTTTTTTATTTACTATAAAGACGTTTCGACCCCTTGGGTCATTCTCAATTTCTTAAATGTGTATCATGATTCATACAATATGTCTGTAATTCAACCATATAAATTTATTAACATCAACAACAACGAAAACTATTAATAATTATATTAAAAATTGTCCTTAAAAAAAACGAAAATTCAAGTATAGATAGATACCTCATATGGAACGTCTATAATATAAAAATTATTGGAGATACATTCTTCTCCATGGTCATTATTGCTCTGCATTATACTTTGGACTGCACCTATTCTTAAACAACCTTGTTATTGCATTGAAAAATTAAAATGTAAATCTATAAGAGTTTAACATTAAATTTTTTTGATTTATTTGTTTATTTAAATTATAATATTGTTACGGGCTACTGGGTATTAAAATGAATTAAACAATTGCTTAAAGTTAAAGATACTAATATTTATTAACACAATGATAAAAAGGAAACAATTAAACTATTAACAATTAAATTATTGAACTAATATAAATTTATAATAACAATATTCTAAATATTTATTATCTAGGCCTAACTCCTATTTAATTATTACAATAATATAAGATATTACTAATTCTTGATAGCTTAACTAGTTACAATAGTTTCTATGAATATTATAAAATTACACTACAATTTATAACTAATAATTAACACTTACAATTCACTAGTCCACCGACCGTAAGATTCTCCAAGTATATGGCAGTTAAAAATGTTAAAGTAGTAAAAGTTAAAAATGGCAGTAAACGCGTTTTTTAAAATTTTAGATGCGTTAATATAACAGTTACCAAATTTTTATATTAGTTATGTGGTCCTAGGTAACTGTAAAAAAAAAACAAGAAATAAATAAATCTGTACCACTACAACCCATACGTGGTAGAGACAGTACTTTTATTTTTTCGTACATGGATGAAACATTTTTCAATTGTATAACATTATATTTCTCTTTTAAGGAAGAAATAGTTGGGGGTGCAGTCAATCAAAACACCAAAATAAGCATAACTTATTTATTGTGTGCCGACGCTTCGGCCTACAATGTAGGCCATCTTCAGGGCTAAGAGAGAAAAACAAACAGAAATATATAAAAACGTAGCAGTAACAAGAATATATAAAGTGGTACAGGAGTGGAAATTGTACCACTTTATATATTCTTGTTACTGCTACGTTTTTATATATTTCTGTTTGTTTCTCTCTCTTAGCCCTGAAGATGGCCTACATTGTAGGCCGAAACGTCGGCACACAATAAATAAGTTATGCTTATTTTGGTGTTTTGATTGACGGCACCCCCAACTATTTCTTCCTTAAATTAGAAGATACAGTCGACCAATTCTTCTCTAAGTAATATATTTCTCTTTATATATCTGTCCACACCTGTCAAATAAAAACAATAGAAATCAGCAGATTAGCTGGCAATAAAATAATATATACAATATATTATTCATTTAATAATTATTTATTTATTAATTATTTATTTAATATATACACAATGACATAAGAGGCATGAAGAAGAACAGTAACCAGCGGTACCTCTCCCTTGGCTTTATTAAATTTTCTATGATCACAAATCCACCATCCTTGTTCTTTTTAGTCTCCTCCTAGTTTGATAGTTATGGCCACTTGCTCTATTAATGGGTTTGGATGTCCTAATAGTTTTTCTTGAAAGCGTTGTAATTTTAAGTTCCATATGCAAAGTTTAGTTATTGACATACCAAGGTGCTTTGGTATTAAGTCTAAATAGTTTTGACTGAAATGTTTGCTGTCGTTTTCTGTGAGTCTGTTCAGCGATCCCATAAATTTGTAATGCGAATGTCCAAACTGGTTTTAGTAAGTAAGTATACGTGTTTAATATTGAAAAGTAAAAAGATACCTTACATAAATGTTAAGACCGTGGAAAAATTCCAACGAAAAGCCCTTAAGTCTCCAAACTAAAACAGAAATTGAAATTATCTGTCCATTCAGCCATAAGTCCCCTGGTTTCTTGATGGAATAGCCATAAGTCCACTGGTTTCTTGATATATTAATATATTTTGTGGAATAGCCATAAGTCCACTGGTTTCTTGATATATTAATATACTAGCTTATGCCCGCGGTTTCGCTCGCGTGGAATTCGGCCTGCCACATAAAGTTTCGTGAAAGATCATTTTAAATAAATAATTTAATTATTTTTTTAAATATAAGTTGCTCGTACATCCATAATTTCAGATATCTAACTTCATAACTGACGGATTCTCTACAACCTTTGAACCCCCATTATATTAAAAGGGAAACCCTTGGGGTGGAACTATCCAAATTTCTTTCTTAAACCATACAAAGAACCTATCTACAAATTTCAAGAGGCTAAGTTCCTGATTTGTCTTTAATTAAGTACTATAACGGAGGGGCATGCCCACGTGCTCCCTCATAAATCTGCCCTTGATGTAGCCTATGATTTATAACCTATTTTATTCAATAAGTTTCATCCAAATCCGGTCAATAGTTTTTGCGTGAATGAGTAACAAACATTCGCATTTATAATATTCGTAGGATATCAAAACAAATAGTGTCACTCCTGTCCTTTCTGGTATTTTAACAACTATGATCATGTGATTTGCCTTTAGTTATGTACTATAATGGATTCTCTACAGTACCTAAAAAACTGTCGGGGAGGGCACGTGCCCTCGTGCGCCCCCTCCCCAAATTCCTCGCTTGCTATAGCCTATGTGTTATTCTGATGTGTAACCTATATTACTGTAAAGTTTCATCCAAATCCATTCAGTAGTTTTTGAGTGAAAGAGAGACAAACATACAAACTTTCACATTTATAATATTAGTAAGATTTTGTGGAATAGCCATAAGTCCACTGGTTTCTTGATATATTAATATATTTGTGGAATAGCCATTAGTTCACTGGTTTCTTGATGGAATAGCCATAAGTCCGCAGGTTTCTTTTGGATAGATAATTTCACTTTCTGTTTTAGTTTGGAGACGTAAGGGCTTTTCGTTGGAATTTTTCCACGGTCTTAATATACGTGTTTAATTTCCGTCTTAAATCTAATTTGGAGTTTTTCTTGAATAGCGAGGACCCTATATTATTCTCCTATCAAACGTTAGTCCAAGGTATTGTACTTTGTCTGTGGAATGAGTGAGTTATTAAGGTAAATGGGAGGGCATGTTTCACATCTAAGAGTAAAAGTGATGTGTTGTGATTATTCTTGGTTCAGTCTAATTTTCCATAGTTTGCACCAATTGTATAACATCATTTTAGTTGTAGAAACGTTGAAAAAAAAACAAAATACGATCATAGTGATACAGCCCAAAACTAAAAAAATTTCAAAAGTAAATCAGATTTTTGCCATGCGTCTTTTAAAACTGTTGAATTAGTATTTTCATAAAAAAAGTATATATAAAATTAAAAAAAATAATAATAATTTTGTTCTTAATCAAAGACCGTCCTTGTCTTTAATCGTTCATAGCCCCTAAGGATTTTAGTTGAAACCAATTTTGAAAAGCAGAATTTTTCATTTCCAAACCATTTTAAAAACCTTTCAAATGTACTTCTTTGTTTGAAGAAGCAAATAAACCTGTGTCACTGCATCTTGAGTTCAGTAAGTTGTATCCGCACGCTAGGCGGATCAACTAAATTCCGCATGCCACAACTTTTTATTTTGTGCCACACAGCCGAACCCCCTTGCTATAGGAAGCACTAGGAAAAGAATCAATGTTAGAGAAGAATTGGTTGACTGTAACTTCTAATATAAGGAAGAAATAGTTGGGGGTGCAGTCAATAAAAACACCTTAATAAGTGTAACCGACGTTTCGGCCTACAATGTAGGCCATCTTCAGGGCGAATAAACCACGCGGCGGCGGGGCGATCAGCGGCCCAAGTGAAAAATACGTTGACTGCACCTTCAACTATTACTTCCTTATATAGAAAAGTATCAATGTTGTCTCAGTGAAATTCCGCCTACACACTTCAAAAGAGAGCGCTCTCTGAATTTTAAACTCATTTAAATTCAATTAATTTTTTTTTCATTTATTTATTGATATTTACAACTGTATTACAATTATACAACAAGTAAATAGAATGCGTGTTACATAATGACATGAGAATGACAAGTAGAGAAACTACCTACTGGTAGTACTCAAATCAAAGTTCAAATAAGAAGGTCACGTGGCCATCTTCTTTTCAGACGCCTCGGAGGATTATCGGGAATTGAAGAGGAAGTTAGGTTTGAAACTAGAGGGTTTGAGTGGGAATGATGTTTGCTATGAAAGGATAGATACCGGGTTCGGGCCAAATCAGCAACAAAAGGGACATTAAGGTCGTTATGGATGATTTTATTCTTAACAAAATAAGGAGCATTGAGGATTTTACGAAGGATTTTGGATTGTAGGGATTGGATACGAGAGGAATTCGATGGCTTAGTGGAGCCCCATAGCTCTACTCCGTAAATCCAAATAGGTCGTGTGATGGTCATGTATATGAGTCTTTTGTAGTTAATTGGGAGCTTAGAGCGTTTGTCTAGTAAGTATTGAAGTAGCCTGAAACATCGAGCGGTTTCGTGTCTTTTCAGTCTTGTATGAGGATTCCAGGTTAATAGTTTGTCAAGGTGCAACCCTAAGTATCGGATCTGTTCTACAGGCATCAGTGGGATATTATTAAAGGATACTGAAGGGCAGGAAGTCATTGGTTTACGACGTAAGGTAAAAGTGATTTGATGCGATTTTTGAGAATTTACTTTAATTCTCCAGTTTTGACACCATTCTTCAAGATCAGTGATATGGGATTGGAGGCTTTGGGATGCAATAACTGGATTGGTGTTGACTGATAATACACATGTATCATCGGCATACGTGGTAAGGATAGTATTAGGATGAGTTGGGATGTCAGCATTTTCAATTAAAATTCAATTTACCAATGAACGTGAAGCGTTAATATTCTCAATTGTTTATTTGCAGCAACAAAATGGTGACACGATTGGCATAATTTTTTTTCTTTCAAAGATTTAAATATCGCAAAATGGTTTCAGCATGGCATATATATTCTGAGATAGGTACAACCTTATTGATAGATATAACCTTTAGAACAGCTGTTGATGAATCGTGTCAATTGATGATACTGGAGCGGCCCGGTCTTCGGTCCATGATGATTGGCATTAAACTTTGGCTGGATTTTTCATCGCATTGGCTTGCTCCTGTACATTGATGAGAATGAGACGATTTCGCTTCTCTCAGTTTAGTTAACTTAAATCGGACATAATTCGACATAACTGCTTATTTACTGCAGATATTTCTATCATCTGAAACGAAACCAGCTTCCAGTCATAAAATCTTTTATTCTTTTAACATGACGTTTTGGCATTCAAATGCCATTTTCAATTTTAATTATACATCAAAAATTACTAAAAATATAACTTGTAAAAAAGTTATAAGTCAAATCTGTAAAAGAAACAATCATAAATAAGCCATACAATCCAAAAATAGAAACAAAAAAACTTGTCCTTAAACAGTTAGCAAAAACCAAGAATGGATACCTTATAAAAATGTATATTAATATATTTAAAAAAATTATTATACCTATAATTTTCTTTGGGATACTTTAACCTCCCATGGTCAATTGTTTAATACTGGCTTTAAACTTTGATCTGTAAGGTAATGTGAGTTTATTATGATTATATTATTTGTACCCTACTGCTATTTAAAATCTTTATGTATTAAAATATTTTAATTTTAAAACAACGAAATTCAAATAACATAATTTTTTAAAATTAATTTATTTTTTTGTTTAAACAGTTTAATAACAATATGAAATTTATAAAATTTATAAAAAATTTATATGGAAAAAAAAAGGTCAAGAGATATCTTACTAATATTATAAATGTGAAAGTTTGTATGTTTGTCTCTCTTTCACGCAAAAACTACTGAACGGATTTGGATGAAACTGTACAGTAATATAGTTTATAAATCAGAATAACACATAGGCTATAGCAAGCGCGGATTTATGGGGGGCGCACGGGTGCACGCTTCCCTCTATAGTTTTTTAGGTACTGTGGAGAATCAATTATGGTACATAATTAAAGGCAAATCACATGATAATAGTGGTTAAAATAACAGAAAGAACATGAGTGAAACTATTGTTTTGATATCCTACTAATATTATAAATGAGAATGTTTGTTACTCATTTACACAAAAACTACTGAACGGATTTGGATGAAACTTATTGAGTAAAATAGGTTATACATCATAGGCTACAGCAAGGGCAAAATTATGTGGGTGCAGGAGGGCATGTACCCCACCCCCTTTATAGTACATAATTAAAGACAAATCAGGAACATAGCCTCTTGAAATTTGTAGATAGGTTCATTGTATAGTTTCAGAAAAAAATTTGGATAATTCCACCCCAAGGATTTCCCCTTTAATATAATAGAGATTCATAGGTTAAATAGAATCCGTCGGTTTTGAAGTTAGACATCTGAAATTTTGGATGTACGAGTAGCTTATATTTTTAAAAAATAATTAAATTATTTATTTAAAATGATCTTTCTCGAAACTTTATATGGCAGACCAATTTCCATGCGAGCGAAGCCGCGGCCATAAGCTAGTAAGAAATATATTGGTAGGTTATTGGGTCAGGTTATAAGTAAGTATTCATTACTGGCCTTGCTTTGAAGTTAAATTCCTATTATATATTATTGTTTTTTTAATTTTAATATGACGGATGAATACAGCTTATTTATTTCTCCGGCCTCTTTTCTGTCATTAACTATGTTATTTATGTTGTCATTTATGTAGAGTGCTTCTAAATACAGATATTATGAAAATAAAAATTTAATTACAAAATCTAATGCTGGATAAAGGATTTGAAGTTCATTTTTCTTGCTTACTCTTTATTAAAAAAAAAATACAATCCGAACTATAGAAAATATGATAATTACTGTACGCAACGAGTACAATTGTAAAAGTTATATCCCTAGTTAATTCCTTCTAAATCCTGCACCACTACAACCCATGAAGGGTCTTGAGTTCAGTAAGTGGTAGAGACTGCACTGTTTCCCGGACAACGGTTTGTGCAGGAGGTGATTTGTCCTGGATCACACTCAAAAGCCAGATTTCCCTCTATTTGTGGTACCCATCTTATAGAAGTTGGATGAGCCCCAGGAGTGTTCCAGATTCCAAAGAATCCATCTCCAGAAGTATAGAATCACGTATGTTCAGAAATACAACCGGTTTTTCTCGATGATGATCATTTTCGAGTATGGGAGGAACTATTAGGGAGTTCAGTGGTAGAGCATTGAATTGCAATGGCGAAGGTCCTGGGTCAAGACGTTTATTGGGCTCATCTAGTCTCTATAAAGTGGGTGCACTAAATAATGGGGGAAATCTGGCTGTTAAGCATGATCTAGGACATATCACCTATCTGCAGAACCATTGCCCAAGAAATGGTACAGTCTCTACCATTTACTGAACCCAAGACATGGGTTGTTGTGGTGCAGGTATTAGGAGGAATTAGATATCTTATGAAGCACGTTTCTAGACTATTTCACCTAAGACAAAGTATCCAAATTTCATCTAATTTTATTGAAGCAATTTAATATAATTGAAGTCTAGCAATAGATAAACGTATTGCTAGATAGTTCATCAATTGATAACTTTGAGAACTTAATCTTCAATATCCCCGCCCAATGAGTCACTAGAAACACATAAAAATAAAAATAAATCACATCAAGCCTTTATTTAATGAGAAATTATGTTTTATTTGGTTGAGTGCCATAACTCCTGATTAAAAAATTACACAACTACTTTAAAAAATTGGTCTGTAAATCACAAGGAAAAAAGTATGATCCTTCAGTTTTGCAAGGAAAATGAAGATTGAATTAAGTCAACAGTTGAAAATTCTGATTAATATACTGTAAATATGGGCGCTTTACTGATGCGAAGTTATATATCTACAAATCTAAAATAAATACTAATCAAGAATCTCACTATTACATAAAACAGTTTTTAGCGGAGTAATATGTTATCAGCGTTGCCTAGCAACGGATAGAGGATCTACTTTTTATTTAGTCTTTTGTCTTCCTCGATCAGTTTAATCGTAAATAATTTTTAAAAATCAGCAAATCACAAAGTCATGGTTTCTGTCTTCTGTTTTTTTATTTAAATGGAAAAATGGAATGCTGGAATGGAATGCATCAACCCAGGATCTCCATCTGTCTCTATGTCTTGCCATAATCCTCAGATCCTGCAATTTCTTCCCTCTTGCCTGTCCCAACTTGGAAATGTAATTGCAGTACTTCTGCCTTGGTCTCCCTCTAGGTGTAGTGCCCACGGGTTTGGCTTCCATTAACGTTCTTCGATCCCTGTCTTGACTCTTTCTGTGGGTATGCCCAAACCATTTGAGCTGACGCTTCACCAGGATTTCTTTCAGGGAGGCAATACCACCTCTCTAATAGTATCGTACCGGATCCTATCTCTTCTTGTCTTGGAAGTTACTCGTCGGAGAAATTTCATTTCGGCAGCTGTTAAACGGCTTCAGTCTTTATCAAGGAGTATCCAATTTATTATTATTATTTTTTTTTAATATTTATTTTTATATAATACTGCTACATTTCACAAAAGTTATATTTTGTACCATAAAGACCAGTCTCAAACTTAAAAATAATTACTCCTCAAGGTAGTATCCTTGGTCCAATCCTATATACAGTTTATACAGCTGACATCCCAACTCATCCTAATACTATCCTTACCACGTATGCTGATGATACATGTGTATTATCAGTCAACACCAATCCCGTTATTGCATCCCAAAGCCTCCAATCCCATGTCACTGATCTTGAAGAATGGTTTCAAAACTGGATAATTTAAATAAATTCTCAAAAATCGCATCAAATCACTTTTACCTTACGTCGTAAACCAATGACTTCCTGCCCTTCAGTATCCTTTAATAATATCCCTCTGGTGCCTGTAGAACAGAACCGATACTTAGGGTTGCACCTTGACAAACGATTAACCTGGAATCCTCATACAAGACTGAAAAGACAAGAAACCGCTCGACGTTTCAGGTTACTTCAACACTTACTAGACAAACGCTCTAAGCTCCCAATTAACTACAAAAGACTCATCTACATGACAATCATTAGACCCATCTGGACTTACGGAATAGATGGGGCTCCACTAAGCCATCGAATTCCTCTCGTATTCAATCCTTACAATCCAAAATCCTTCGTAAAATCCTCAATGCTCCTTACCTTGTTACGAACAAAGTAATCCTTAATGATCTTAATGTCCCATTTGTTGCTGATTTGGCTCGAATCCGATATCAATATTTACATGAAAAACTTCATTAGTTTCAAACCTAGCATCCTCTTCAATTCCTGATAATCCTTCGAGGCGTCTGAAAAGAACTTTAATTTCTCGAATAATATCAGAGTAGCTCTACAAAAACGTTAGTTAACTACGATGACACTATTAAATGAACAGTACTATGGTTTGTAAAATGGGAATCGGCGCGCCGTTAGGCACACAGAGGCAAAGCACTTATATTGATAGTAAAAAAAATAAATATCTTTCTACAAGGCCGGATTATTCTCCAACTACAATTTACTTTTCTTGAAGTTACTTCACGCCATATTGTGAAACTTGTTTTGTTTTTCTACTGCTTTGAATCGCAACGTTTTACGTTGCCCACTTTCCATACTCAAAGATTAAAGTAGGAAAGACATTTGCATTAATTATCATTAAGACCAGAGAATTAATTTAATACTACGACCTTTCAGGTCCCTCGTGGCCAGCATGGTTCCCACGATACTGGAAGGAAGTTATTAAGGATTATTTAAAATATAATTTATAAAAACGTATTTTTTCTATTTACCACGTCAAGGGGCTTGGTCTCTACCGTGTACTGAACTCAAGGATTTGTGGTTCGTATTGTTACATTTTTTTTTTTTTTTTTTTAATACTCTAGCAAAAATCCAAACGCCTACATCTTTGAAGAAAACGGTTATAAATGCAAAGATCATTTTAATGATTTTTTTTTGGGCGTGGGACACTGGCATGGTAATCATGTGAAATCTCCAACTTTAGAAATCATTTACTGGCTAAATTGTATAATGTATATTTACTAACTTAGCCTGGCGAACAAATAATTATACATTTACATAAATTCTTAGCTGCCAATAAAACAAAAACATTTAACTATATTAAGAATATTCGCTCAACTTATAGGTTTAGATGGGATATTGGCTAACAATTTTGAAGTAATTGTTAGCCAATATGAATTATGCCTTATCCAAATGTATATTCAATATCTCAAAAGCCCATCGAGAAACTGATATTTTAGGAAAATAAGTCAGCATTTTTTTTTTTATTATAGTATTGATATGTAAGAAGTAATATTTTTTTAGTATTTTGAGGAATTAAATGAAAAATTCCATTAAAAAAAAAGTCCATAAAAAGAACTAAATATCACTTGAATCATAAGGAAGGTTACAGGACAACAGCTGGAAAAGGTTTAATAAAAGCAGCTGATAAGTAAAGAAAATTAAAAAGAGAAGATCCACAGACCAAATATTCAAAGAGCTCAAACAATAATGATAAAACAAATCACTAAAACAGAAAACAAGAAATCATATCAAAAAGGAAATTACAAGAAATTAAGATTACAAGAACTTCATCGAGAACCCAGTGTACATAAGGCTGTCCCAATAAATATCTTACTAATATTATAAATGTGAATGTTTGTATGTTTGTCTCTCTTTCACGCAAAAAATACTGGACCGATTTGAATGAAACTTTACAGTAATATAGGTTATACATCAGAATAACATATAGGCTATAACAAGCACGGATTTATGGGGGAGGGGGTGCAATGGGGTACGTTCCCCCCTGAAGTATTTTAAGTACTGTGGAGAATCCATTATTGTTCATAAATAAAGGTAAATCGCATGATAATATTTGTTAAAATAACAGATAGAACATGAGTGAAACTATTTGTTTCGATATCCTATTAATCTTACTAATATTATAAATGTGAATGTTTGTACGTTTGTCTCTCTTTCACGCAAAAACTAATAGACGGATTTGGATGAAACTTTACAGTACTATAGGTTATACATCAGAATAACAAATAGGCTATAGCAAGCGCGGATTTATGGGAGGGTGCAAGGGGGCACGTTCCCCTCCCCCCCGACAGTATTTTAGGTACTGTGGAGAATCCATTATTGTACATAAATAAAGGCAAATCACATGATGATCTATGTGGGGGCACGGAGGCATGTGCCCCCCCCCGTTATAGTACATAATTAAAGGTAAATCAGGAACTTAGCATCTTGAAATTTGTAGTTAGGTTCTGTGTATAGTTTAAGAAAGAAATTCGGATAATTCCACTCCAAGGGTTTCCCCTTTAATATAATAGGGGTTCAAAGGTTGTATAGAATCCGTCAGTTTTGAAGTTAGACATCTGAAATTTCGGATGTTCGAGTAACTTATATTTAAAAAAAAATAATTAAATTATTTATTTAAAATGATCTTTCACGAAACTTTACGTGGCAGACCAAATTCCACGCGTGCGAAGCCGCGGGCATAAGCTAGTATTAATATAAAAAAAATATATTAATATCAGAAAATAGAGGGGAAGACCAAGAGGGATCGGGTAATAAACAAGACGATAAGGACTGCACTAAAAATTGAACCCCTTGATCAGATAATCGAGAAAGGACAGCTCCCGATGGTTCGGACATGTAATGAGGATGGATGACTGCCGGACAGCGAAGAAAGCTATGGAGGTTAAACCAAGAGGAAATGGACCCAGGAGAAGATCAAGAGTTACTTGTAAGAATAACCTCCAAAATATGCTTAACTCTGGAGTACTTACGTTCTTAGAGTTGTTTAATACTAATGTACGTATAGGTGACGTACAGAAGATATTTTTTTCATTTAAAGTTAAAAAAAACAACAACATTATTTACAATTTTACATATACAAGCTGCATAAGTGTAAATACATGTTCCGGACGTCCTTTACATGCTTAAAGAACAGTCATTTTAATTACCTTGCCTTAATAATTAAGTTGCCTTTATAAATAAGTTTTGCAATAGCTGGAAAAATGTAGAAAAAAAAACGCTTAAAAAAATAAATAAAAATAAACAAATAATAATAATTATAATTTATAAATAAATAAAAATGATAATAATAAAGTAAATAAATATAATAATAATTTTTTTTTTTTAACATTTTATTCAGACATTACAATCTGCCACTTGTGGGCAATAAGTAATGGTGGTATGAAGCTACAACCATTCCATAACAAAACAAAAAAGTGGTATAAACAAAATAAAATAAGTCTAGATAAAAATAATAAAAATAAAAATAAATAAAATAATGTACACATTCAAACCCTATTTACAATTTGCCTGGGTCCCCGAACTAAGCTTCTTCCCCAGGAATGAGGGCAAAGCAGGAGTTCAGAAGGCCCTTGCCCCCTTTTCCAGCCGCGTCACTGGAATAAACTCCAATGGAAGCTGGAATATAATAATAATAATAGTTAAATAGAAAATAAATAAACAATTAAAAATAACTATAAAATAAATACAGATAACCAGATTACGATACCTACGAATAGTGATTTGTTAAGTAAGAAGTATATGTTTTGTTCTAAGTTACCGATTTCTCGGATTAATGGGTTTTCGGAAGATAGATTTTTTTCGAAGTATGCTTTTGTTTGGGCTGAAACATATTATTTTACAGTGGGAAGTTCAAGATCTCTAAGCACAGTCGATATTTTCGTGTAGCGGGGATATTTATTAATAATTCTCATGCATAGGTTTTGTACCCTTTCAAACTTTCTATAATTCGTAACGCAGGTTGAACTCCACATAGGTGAGGCATAGGTCAACACTGAACGGATTACTGTTTTATAAAGGTTTAATTTGTTTTGGGGGCTTAGCCTGGATTTTTTATTAAAATAGGGAAACATTTTGTAGATTTTTTTTTCGCTTTTTCTTTAAGGTAAAATAAAAAAGCCATTTTTTTTTTTTAAACTAACAGATTTATAATTTCACGAAGCACATTAGAAACATTATCATCACGATCAAAAAGTGAGCCAGAAAGTCAATAAACAATAAAACTAGAAAAAAGTTGAACAATCAATTTTTAATTTTTTTAAAGAGTAACAGAATTGTCATTTCACATAGCATTGATGTAATTATTATTTTAAAAAATGAAACAGAAGTATCGTTAAATAAAATAATATATCTGTTTCTCACATCATCTATTGGCATCCATCATATGTTAATATCATAGATTTCATTTTTTTTTACATTCAATCTCCATTCTCTAACTGAATTTCTATTCCTATTTTCTATACGTTTCTGTTATATTCACATCATATTTTATATTAATACAACTTCATTCTAATTGTGTACAGTTATAATATTAACTTCCCTTACTGATATTTTCTATTTTCTATTAATATTTTATTTTTCTACTTTTAATTCACCATATTTCTTATCGTTTGCTTTGCTTTCTGCATAATTCTTCAATTATTTATTCTTTGGCATCACATTTTGTTACAAATTTCTTTCAGTTTCCTTATGTTAACTCTCTAGCAGTCTATTATCATACATGTTATATTTTATTTGTATTAAACTAGGTTTTACACACTTGTATATCTCTCTCTTATATCTCACCTTGTTATGTTTATATTTTTTCATTTTGTATTTCATTCTGTTTACCAATTATTCTTTTTCTCTTTGTATTTTATTTGCATTATCACCTTTCTGTACATTTATTCTTAGATAATTTTTATTCATATTATTCCTTCACTATTTTGTTCAATTTTTCTGTTATTCTACATTATTATACTATCATTTTCTTGGTACTGTAATGTAATTTTATAGTTATTTTGTTTTGTCTGTTTTCTCTCACAGCCCTGAAGATGACCTACAATGTATGCCGAAACGTCGGCACACAATAAATAAGTGTGCACTTATTATGGTTTTTTAATATGATCTTTTTCCAATTGTTCCTCTCTTCTACCTGTTGTGGTGTAGAGCGATCATCGTCAATTTATAAAGTTTGTCTGAAAACCAATCTCAGCTCATTTGAAATTATTGGTAACGATAATCTTTGGTACTGCCAAGGTTTCGCTTGTAGCTCATGTAAATTTAGCATGAATTCTATCCTTGTCAAAGGTTTTTCATTACACTTTCTTTGGCGATAAAATTTATGAGCATAAATAACGTAATGTATGCAAGCGATATTCAACATGTAAAAATAGCACAATGGCCATCTTCTAGATATTTTGACAATTCATATTTTGACACATTTGATCAAATGTATCAATTGCATCCTTTGTTTCATTGTGTTTGTAATTTCCGGTTTAGCACTACTTCCTCTAATTGAAGCTCCATGATGCATTGTCGATACCATGGTAACTAGTTTGTTTGTTTTCGGTTTGTAAGAGTACACCCCTTTTTCTTCAAATTTTAAATCGACAAATTCTTCTGTTAACTCTCTCTTATTTTTTCTTATGGTCCCAACTATTGTTAATTACTATTACTAACATACGTATCGGGGACGTGTATAATGATAATACACTATCACTAATGTACGCTTCAGCGACGTGTAAAAAATATTCTACACAAACGAATGTACGTAATGACTTAGCTTATTGTGGATAGCACTAAATGTGGCGCAAAAACAATATTTGTTCACGGCAACCTGTGGCTAACTAAACACTAGAGGCTTACACTGGGGGGGGGGGGACATGAAACTATGAAAAAGAAAATGGTGGCAACCAATTTTCCTTTGAACCACACGTAGCGGAGACGTACTATACATTAGTATTCTAGGGTTAAAGAAAAAGGGACTGGATGGGCGGCAGCCAGGAGAGCAGCCCTTAACAGAGGCAGGCAGAAGAGATCATAGCCGTAACGAGGGGGGGGGTTATTGGGAATGTAACCCCCCTATTGCTTAGAAGAAATTTTAAAAAAAATTGCTAGTAACAAGTTAAAAGAAATAAAAAAATGGAAGGATTTTACTTTTTCAAAGTTATTATTGTGGGATTACAGAAGTAAGGTTGAATAATGCCAAAAACAAAACAAAGAAAGTGCAAAAGCAGTTATTTTAATGAATAAAGGGTACACTAAAATGACAAACTAATACTTAGTGGTTGTAGCGGCAACAATAAGATCGCAAATGTGAGAACAGTTTAGACGATTCTTAGAATATAGAAGTAAAGTCTGGATGGGTCTAGAAAGTTCCCTATGCAATTATAGTAAGTTATTATAGTATAGTAAGTTATTGTAACCAATAAATAGGGTTACTTGTATTTAAAAGCTGTTTCTTGATTGCCCTTCCAAAAATAACATTTTTAATGAAAATAACTTCCAAAATAACATTTATAAATAATTATAATCTATTTATTTAATTTGAAGCTATATCATTTATAGTATAATATATATTATATCTACTAAAATAGAGCCAAAAACTCAAAAAGAAACACTATTATTTATTATAATGCAATTGCGAAAAACCACAATGCAAAGCCTTATGTTTCAAAAATACACCCACTTACCAGTTGACGTTTCGCCTATTCAGGCATTATCAAGACACCAAAAACAAAAAAGGAGGTTATGTGAATCACATCTCGAAGAAAAAGGTGCAATACATCCCAACGATCAACAGCCCAAACATATCGTAAATAGATCGTTGGGATGTATTGCACCTTTTTCTTCGAGATGTGATTCACATAACCCCCTTTTTTGTTTTTGGTGTCTTGATAATGCCTGAATAGGCGAAACGTCGACCGGTAAGTGGGTGTATTACTGGATTTGAAACATAAGGCTTTGCATTGTGGGTTTTCCCAATTGCATTATAATATATTATACCTATATTACGAGGCATCTTTTTTTAAGGGAGTAATATGTTGGAGTGGTTGACTGGTGGAGGTTAACTCCCCATTAGTCAACTCTAGTTACGCCAATGGATGTAATGCCAAGAGATGTATGAATAAGGAAGAAAGAATATCAGAAAACTTTCGAAATAGACATAAAACACTTGACTAATGGAAAAATTCCTAACAATTTTGCTTATTCAGCCATCTTTAGTATAGAAAGAGAATAATAGCAATGGTTTCTTATCTTTTTGCATAATTTTTATCAGCTGTTTTTATTTTACCTGGCCCAGCTGTTGTCTTGTAACCTTCCTTATGATTCAGTAGTTGCATTTTGACCTTGCTGATTGTGAAATATATTCTTTGGCTAATATCTTGCTGCATCCAGAGGTTGTTATATGCTTCATTTATTTATAAATGTATATTTATATTTAGTTATATAGCATAGCAAATAAATACATTAAAGCATATAAGTATAATAGGGGTGTAGAAAGACCAGGTGGAGGTCAAGAAGATTCTCTTATACAAAGAGAACTTTTATTGGTTAGCCAACGTGTTTTTAATTTTTCATTTGTTTCTTTGCTGGATTTAAAGTGCCTCTTTATTATTATATAATTCAATCCCATCTGGTTCATATTCCTACTACTTAAAAAAAAAAAACTGTCGAACGTTACCTAGGACTCCATCTGGACAAACGTCTCACTTGGAATCCTCATACAAGACTGAAAAGACAAGAAACTGCTCGTCGTTTTCGCCTACTTCAAAATTTACTGGACAAACGCTCTAATCTCCCAATTAATTACAAAAGACTCATTTACATGACAGTTATCACGCCTATTTGGACATACGGAGTTGAGCTTTGGGGCTCTACTAAACCATCCATTTCATCTCGTATCCAATCCTTGCAATACAAAATCCTTCGTAAAATCCTCAATGCTCCTTATTATGTCACAAACAAACTCATCCATCATGATCTTAATATCCCATATGTTACTGATTTGGCCCAAACTAGATACCATCCTTCCATGACAAACTCCATACACACATGAATCCGCTAGTCTCTCTACTTGCTTCCCATACTATCCCTAATAACCCTCCGAGGCGTCTGAAAAGAAGATGGCCTCGAGACCATCTACTATAGAACTTTTTTGGAGTGCTACCGATGGGTAGTTTCTCCACAAGTGTTTTTCAAGTCGTATTGTACATATAGCAGATTTACTTATTGTAATATTATTATAGTTGTAAATATCAATAAATTAAATTAAAAAAAAAAAAACTTTACCGTTACAACCCCTGCGTTAATTGGTCTGGGTTCAGTACATGGTAGAGAGTGTACTGTTTCATGGACAACGGTTCTGCAAGGAGGCGACTTGTCACGCTCAACCTTCAAATTTTGGTTACCCTATTTTTATAATATTTTATAGAGGCTGGGTGAGCTCCAGAATGGTCCTAGATCCCATATGATCCATCTCCGGCTGCAAACAGACTAAATAAAAGTCTTGCCCGCAGCGGGATTCGAACCAGGATTTCTGGCATGGCAACTCTGTGCTCTACCACTGACCCACTCCGATCCCTTTTCCTACTACATACTACATATAATATTATTCTATCAATATTCTATATATAGTGTTATTCTTTACCATGTATAATTTTAATTTATTTGTATCTTGTAGATTTTTTTTTTTTTGGGCGATCAACATCTAGGTTATTACGCCCTTTGCACTTTTATGTATATTACGGTCTTTTAATTTATTTTACTTTTTTAATTTTCCTTGGTTTGCGTACAATTTTTTCTTTTATCTATTTCCTAATTTATACTTTAATTGCGTCTTATATTTTTTGGTAGAGATCTATTTCTTTAAAAAGGTTTATTATTTTATCTATTGTATTTTTTTGAATCTTCTAGTGCAAGCTCTATAGACCGGGGTATTTTATTATTTTCAAAGGTTTTTTGTAGTAATATACAATCTTCTATTATATGTTTTATAGTCATTGTTGTTTGACATGATTCGCAATGTGGTTGGGGCTCTTTGGTAATTAAATATGCACGAGTCAGGTTGCAATGACCGATCCTCAGCCTAGTCGCAACCACTTCTTCTCTTCTATTCCCTCTTATTGCACTTGTCCACTGCTTCGCACTTTTTTTTTATATTTCTAAGTTTCTTAGTCAGTGGTATTTCGGCCCACATGGATTCCCAATTTTTCCTGACCCTGTTCTTTAAAAATGCCTTTGCATCGTTCGGCTCATATATTTGTAGAGGTGGGCTATTCATCATTGCAGCTTTTTGTATCTTGTATATTTAGCCCTGAAGAAGACCTCCAACGTGGGTCGAAACGTTGGCTTACGAATAAACAAGGACAACTAATATTATTTAACTTACACAGTTATATCGTATCATTCGGCTATCGTTAAAATAAAAAAAAACGCTATTAAAAGTTCACGTGGACTCCAGTTTATTGTAATTTATAATTGGTAGTATCATCATTTTATCGTCTGTCTGTGGATTAGCTTCTTCCAAAAAATAGTAAAATTTATAATTCAGAAATTTATATGATAATGATATACGAGCGTGAAAACACCTGTTGGTGCCAAACTCGTACTACAGGTGTCTTCTCTCCAGGTCCAAGTCATGGTAAGATGCTCAAATTGAATAAGAACATTGAGAATATCTACGGTATATCTTTTTTTGAATTAATGAAATGTAATAAGTCCAGGACATGAAAAAATATATATAATATCAGCAATATTGTTTCTTAATTTTAGAAAGTTTTTTTTTTTTAAATTTATTTATTGATATTTACAACTGTAATACAATTATACAACAAGTAAATAGAATGCGTGTTACATAATGACATGAGAATGACAAGTAGAGAATCTTCTTCCAGACCATCAGACCAGATGCCATCTTCTTTTCAGACGCCTCGGAGGATTATCGGGAATTGAAGAGGAAGCTAGGTTTGAAACTAGAGGGTTTGAGTGGGAATGAAGTTTGCTATGAAAGGATAGATACCGGGTTCGGGCCAAATCAGCAACAAAAGGGACATTAAGGTCGTTATGGATGACTTTATTCTTAACAAAATAAGGAGCATTGAGGATTTTACGAAAGATTTTGGATTGTAAGGATTGGATACGAGAGGAATTCGATGGCTTAGTAGAGCCCCAAAGCTCTACTCCGTAAGTCCAAATAGGTCGTATGATGGTCATGTAGATGAGTCTTTTGTAGTTAATTGGGAGCTTAGAGCGTTTGTCTAGTAAGTATTGAAGTAGCCTGAAACGTCGAGCGGTTTCTTGTCTTTTCAGTCTTGTATGAGGATTCCAGGTTAATCGTTTGTCGAGGTGCAACCCTAAGTATCGGATCTGTTCTACAGGCACCAGTGGGATATTATTAAAGGATACTGTAGGGCAGGAAGTCATTGGTTTACGACGTAAGGTATAAGTGATTTGATGCGATTTTTGAGAATTTATTTTAATTCTCCAGTTTTGAAACCATTCTTCAAGATCAGTGATATGGGATTGGAGGCTTTGGGATGCAATAACTGGATTGGTCTTGACTGATAATACACATGTATCATCAGCATACGTGGTAAGGATAGCATTAGGATGAGTTGGGATGTGAGCTGTATAAACTGTATAAAGGATTGGGCCAAGGATACTGCCTTGAGGATATAAGAAAGTTAAATGTTAATTATAATTTTATATATTTTTTTTCCGATATTATTTTGTATGTGATAAAAAACTCTTGTAAACCAATTGATTTGGTCGTTTTTTTTTTTAATTAACGAAATATTTTTTCAAATTTATGCAATGAGTTTAATTATAGAAAAAAATACTGAAATAGAAATGCGCTTCTTGTAAAGTAGACAAAATGTAAACATTTTATGTAAAAGTATTTGTGTTTCGTGCTTGACATCCTTTGAAATCAATTAAATTTCAAAATTAAATCAGTTAAATTAAATTTTTCATTAAGATTAAATAAATGTTTTTTTTTTTCTTTATTAAAGACAGTCCTTGTCTTTAATCGTTGTTGTTTGTTTCTTCATGTAACGTCACTTTATGTTGCTATGGCTAATCCAACGATGCTACATTGGGAGCTCTAAATTTTGTCCATCCAGGTGTAATTCGGATATGGATTTTTAACGAGTACCTGACTTTTTACAGGCTCGGAATCCCCGTTTAACGTTCCTTCCCAAGGATGCCATAACCATGGTTTTTTTACTCCCCTTTAAAAAGTTCATTGGGTCACATCCCAGGCTCGTAATCTTGGGCTTAATAAGTTGTAATGCTAACCACTAGACCACAGGTTGCCAACAAATTAATCTTTTATAGCCTCTCAGAATTTTAGTTGAAATAAATTTTGAAAAATAGAATTGTTCATTTCCAACCCATATCATCAACGTTTAGCAACTATTCCATTTAAAGAGATGAAAAAAAACAATCTCTACCTCTACAACGCATGAAGGGTGTTGAGTTCAGTACATGGTAGAAACTGGACTGATTTGTTGAAGATCTCGCTCAACCGCTAGGTTTCTGAGGGTTCCCCAATTTACAGAGCCTGGGTGAACCCACATTGTCCATCCGTGGCAGTTTACAGTTTAAGTATTTTAAATAAAAACAAAGTTTTTATTTGCAGAAAAATATTTATCCACTAATACTTTAATTTTCAGCGTTTCTTTATTTTTCTAGTGCATTGCTTTACATTTAAACTCTAAGTAATTACAGATTTATTAATTTTAATTTTATTAATTTATTAATTTTTTTTATTTTCAGGCCGGACCTAGCTGGACAGAAGCTGAGGTAGATACCTTCATAGGACAAGGTAAGGACTGATATATTTAATTAATTTGTAGGTGTATATATTTATATGTGTATATTATGTGTAAATTTTATCTTCGAAAAAACCAGCTTCCAGTCAATTTATTTTATTCTTTCATAAACAAGACGTTTCGGCAACTTAAATGCCATTTTTAATATTAAAATACATCAACTTCCTAAACATAACTTTAAAAAAAGTTATAAGTCAAAATTCTGCAAAAAAAAACAACAATCATAAATATGTTATGCAATCCAAAAACAAAAAGACTTGTCCCAAAAACAGTTAGCTTGGTTTTGCTTATGGTTGTTGTTTTTTTTTGCAGAATTTTGACCTAAAACTTTTTTTAAAGTTATGTTTAGGAAGTTGATGTATTTTAACATTGAAAATGGCATTCAAGTTGCCGAAACGTCTTGTTTATGAAAGAATAAAATAAATTGACTGAAAGCTGGTTTTTTTCGACGATAAAATTTACATAGAAATAGAGTCCAGTATATTAGATAAGAATTATAATGTGTATATTATTTATATATGTAATTAAGTTTTAGCTTCAAATCGCACTGCAGGCAAGAGTTTTATTTAGTCTGTTTGCAGTCGGAGATGGATTATATGGGATCTAGGACCCTCCTGGGCCTCACCCAGCATGTATAAAATATTATAAACATAGGGTACCCAAAATAAGGGGCAAAATCTGGCGGTTGAGCGTGAACAAGGACAAGTCACCTCCTTGCAGATCCGTTGTCCATGAAACAGTACAGTCTCTACTATGTACTGAACCCCAGATGTACTATCTCGGGTTGTAGTGGTACAGGTTTTTCTTTTTTTGTGTAAATATATTTTGAATTCTTATTTTATATTCCTGTTTCAATCAGGAGTTACTGAATACGGACAATCATTCCCTATAGGTTTCAATATTCCCAAATAACCGTGCAAAATTCTAAAGAAGCGGTAAAGTATTTTTTTCCGCTTTCATGGGGGTTGTTTTTTACTTAATATATTTAGCCACACATGTCAGGTACAACAAACTGACAATCAGTAGATTGCATATCAGTAAACTTACAATAAAATGGCATGAGAGGCATGAAGAAGAACAGTTCCCAGCGGTACCTCTCCAGTTGCCTTATTCAATATTCCTATGATAAAAGATCTCTCATCCACCTTCTTTTTCGTCCCCTCCTAGTCTTCTTCAGGCATGAGAGTCGTGGCCATTTGTTCTATCAATGGGTTTGGGTGCCTGTGTGACTTTTCTAAGTTTTTAGTATGTGTTCGTCGACAGTTGGTAATTTTAATTCTGTATAAAATTTTTTTGTTATTAACATTCTACGGTACATGTGTAAAATGTCCAAGTATGTTTGATTGAAAAGTTTGTTGTCGTTTTACGTGATCTGTTTAGTGATGCTATAAATTTATAATTCATATGTCCAAATTTTTTCTTAATATGAGGACCCCACCTCTTTCTCCTATCAAACGTTAGTCCAAGGTATTGTACTTTGTCTGTTTTTAGGATTGGTGAGTTATTAAGGTAAATGGGAGGGCACGTTTCACGTCTGAGAGTAAAAGTGATGTGTTGAGACTTTTGGTTATATTGGATAATCAGTTGGACTGTAATAGTTGGAACCACTCGTTTGACCTTTGTAAGTTTAGTGAGGACTCTGTCGCGCCTTGTATGGTGATAATGGCATGATTTTTTGTGCCGTCAGCGTAGATTGCTGTCAGTATGTCGGGACTTTGTGGAATGTCGTGTGTGTACGTTATTTACAATAGTGGTGCAAGTATTGATCCCTGAGGAACACCGGCTAAGATCTGTCTTATTGAAGATAGCACTGATCACTGTCAAACGGAGAAAAAACTGTGTGCAAGACATGAAAGAAGATTTTTTTTTTTTAGAATAATTTATTGATATTTACAACTCTAATTATATTACATCAAGTAAATCTGGTGTATGAACAAAGGCATAAAAAAATAGAACACTTGTGGAGAAACTACCCATCGGTAGCACTCCAATAAAGTTCTATAGTAGACCGTCTCGAGGCCATCTTCTTTTCAGAAGCATCGACGAGGGTTATCAGGAATAGTACGGGAAGCAAGTTGAGACACTAGCGGATTCAAGCGTGCATGGAGCTTATTATGGAAGGATAGGTATCTAGTTTGGGCCAAATCAGTAACATATGGGATATTAAGATCATGATGGGTGAGTTTGTTTGTGACATAATAAGGAGCATTGTGGATTTTACGAAGGATTTTGGATTGCAAGGATTGGATACTAGATGAATTGGATGGTTTAGTAGAGCCACAAAGCTCAACTCCAAATATGTTCAAATATGTCCAAATAGGTCTGATAACTGTCATATAAATGAGTCTTTTGTAATTAATTGGGAGCTTAGAGCGTTTGTCCAGTAAATGTTGAAATAGGCGAAAACATTGAGCAGTTTCTTGTCTTTTCAATCTTGTTTGAGGATATGAAGAATTAAATATTAAGTATGTGGCACTACAGTCTTGAGCTTAAAGAGAATTTTTGTACAACATGTGGTCAGTTACTCCATTGTTGAGTTTTAGAATGTGTTTTTCGAAAACCAAATTGATGTTAAGCAATTATATTTTTGTCTGTCTGTAAGTTTGATAACTGGGGATAAACTAATTTTTCAAAAATTTTAGAACTAATAGAAAGTCAACTAATGGCTCTGTGCTTGTTGTTAATATCTGTATCTTGTTTTTGTGGTGTAGTTGTTAGCAAAACAACTTACTAAGCCCAAGGTCGCGGCCCTAGGATACTACTACCCGGCAGGTGACCCTAGGATTTTTTTAAAGGGAGTAAAAAATCCTTGGTTATGCCATCCTTCGGAAGGGGCGCCTAAACGGGAGCCCCGAGCCTGTACGATGTCAAGTACTCGCTAAAAATCCCTATCCTAATTAAACCTGCATGAGCAAAAATTCAGAGCTCCCACTATAGCATCGTCCGATTAGCCATAGATGCATAAAATGGCGTAAAATGAACAAACAGCATATCTTGTTTTTAATCATGGTTACATTAGATTTTTACTGTATAGGAAATTTCATAGTTCTAAATATTGAATTCAGATTTTTTTAAAGAACGCTAGGTTTTTACAACACTGAAAAACTAATCGTTTTCAGTTACAGTTTGACCAGCTGTTTTAAAATTGAAATATGTTATTAATTTTATATTTTTTATTTTTTAAAGAGAAAAGATAGGCCCTCGACCGGGATTTGAACCCGGAACCTTTGTCTCACCGTGACATCGCTCCGCCGATTGAACTATCCAGGGCCCCTCCCGGTCGAGGACTAACCTTCTCTCTTTTAGGTAGATCCTAAAGCCCCAGTGTGCTCCCGCCATTTTTGCGATGAATACACTAGAACGAAGTTCTTTGAACATTAATTTTAATTTAGGATCTTATTGACTTACCTCATATTATTATTTATAATTTTTTATAATTATTGGTCATTTTTTATGAGTTATAAATATTTTTATTTTTTAAAGAGAAAAGTTATTAATTTTAATTCGTTAGGTTCTATATTTCTTTTTATATAATTCTGCTTTAGTAATTTTTTTTTTCTATAGTCTTCCTTAGATTGAGGTTTCCTTCAAACAAACATTTCCTTTAATTCTTTTTTTTTCCTCAACTTTTTCGTGGTCTTCCTCGCCATTTCCTACCTTCAGTACTCCAATTGAAAATATTTCTTCCTTCATTCTTCTGAGATGACCATACCATTCCAATCTTTTTTTCTCTATATTCTGGAGGATGGTTTGTTGATTTTGCCTTGGTTCTCTAATTTCGGCATTAGTCCTTCTTTCTAGTGTGGATACCCTGGCAGATCTCCTCCAATAGTCCATCTCAGTAGCAAGTACATTTTTTCCTAGAGCAGCGCCTATCATCCATGTCTCTGCTCCATACAGCTATATGCTTTCAATTACGGACTTGTATATTAGCTTCTTGGTATCTTTCGTCATGTTATTACTCCAAAGGACCTAGTTAAGGATACCAATAGCTTTGCGGGTTGTAATTATCCTTTGCAGTATCTCTTTTTTTCCAGAGATGTTCCATTCTTTTCCATTACAGAGCCCAAATATTTAAAATGATCCACTCGTTTTCTTACGTTTCCTTCAACAAGAAGGTCTTCCTGATCATATATGGTGATGTATTCAGTTTTTCTTCTGTAATTTCTTCACTAAAAAGGATAATAATAATATTTTATTTGAAAAGAAAAGATATGACAAGGATCGGGACTCGAACCCGGGTCTCTCACCTCTCCGTGGCGGTGCCTTATCCATCTCGGCCATCCTGGTTCGCTTCTCGGTCAGTCATATCCCTTCTTTCCACTGATCCTATATCTCCGTGTTCTCGCAATTTGCGATGTATACACGGGGAGAATGTTAATTGTACATTACTGTTATTTTTGGATCCAAAGATACCCGGGTTCGAGTCACGGTCCTGATCATATCTTTTCTTTTCAAATAAAATATTTAAAAAAAAATTTCACATAACAATAAAATAAAATACGAAAATAATAATAATATCAATAATAATTAGGGTTTTATAATGCAATTGGGAAAAACCACAATGCAAAGCCTTATGTTTCAAAAATACAGCTACTTACCAGTCGACGTTTCGCCTATTCAGGCATTATCAAGACACCAAAATCAAAAAGAGGGTTATGTGAATCGCATCTCGAAGAAAAAGGTGCAATACATCCCAACGATCAACAGCCCAAACAGGCTCCAAACATGAGACAGCACCCCACCACCAAGAAGTTCAACATACAACTGAACGAAAGTAATACGCGACCAGCTGGGAAGGTTATAGAATCAGCTGATCCCTCGAAGAAAAAGGTGCAATACATCCCAACGATCAACAGCCCAAACAGGCTCCAAACATGAGACAGCACCCCACCACCAAGAAGTTCAACATACAACTGAACGAAAGTAATACGCGACCAGCTGGGAAGGTTATAGAATCAGCTGATCCCTCGAAGAAAAAGGTGCAATACATCCCAACGATCAACAGCCCAAACAGGCTCCAAACATGAGACAGCACCCCACCACCAAGAAGTTCAACATACAACTGAACGAAAGTAATACGCGACCAGCTGGGAAGGTAAACGTCGACTGGTAAGTAGCTGTATTTTTGAAACATAAGGCTTTGCATTGTGGTTTTTCCCAATTGCATTATAATACATAATAGTGTTTCTTTTTGAGTTTTTGGCTCTATTTTAATAATTAGGGTTGCTTTAAATTTTATTAAATTATTTTGGTGTATCATCAGACAAATATCGTTTGGTTTGTTTGTTTGTTTGTTCATTTAACGTCACTTTATGCTGCTATAGCATTTATGGCTAATCGATAAAAATGGGCGATGCTACAGTCGGAGCTCTAAATTTTGCCTATCCAGGTTTAATTAGGATAGGGATTTTTAACGAGTACCTGACATCGTACAGGCTCGGGACCCCCGATTAACGTCCCTTCCGAAGGACGGCGTAACTAAGGATTTTTTACTCCCTTAAAAAAAATCCTAGGGCCACCTGCCGGGATACGAACCCGCGATCTTGGGTTTAGTAGTTTGTTACGCTAACCACTAGACCACAGGTGACCTTAAATAAATATCGTTTGGGAACAATAGTTTCCTATCTATTCTATCATCTCCTCAGCCGTTTAGTTCTATCGATTAATAATGAAAGTAGTGAAGCGTTAAGCTGACTGATGGAAACAAGAACTGGTTTATTGTTTAGATTAAGCGCTTAGTTATTAGCGCGTGTTGTTTGCATCTTCACGGTTGTTGGGTCTCGTGTTGTGATGGCTTTCTGCTGCTACCTTCAAGGCTCAACAGCTCAACAGCTTCAATATTCTCTCCTTTCGATTTGAAATATCTCTTTAAATTTCCTATATATTATATTTCTTGGTAGGTTTCTGTTCCGTATTTTGTCGCTTTGAGTTGAGTTAACTGATGTTTATTTGTTTCATTTTTAATATTTTTTTCAAAATACAAGTAATTGTGAGCATTAGTATGTAATCTTGGGAAATGAGAAAATTTCGGTAATCATTTCATCCAGAAATAAAAGTTTTATCATATTATTTTATTATAATGCAATTGGGAAAAACCACAATGCAAAGCCTTACGTTTCAAAAAATACACCTACTTACCAATCGACGTTTCGCCTATTCAGGCATTATCAAGACACCAAAATCAAAAAGGGGTTATGTGAATCGCATCTCGAAGAAAAAGGTGCAATTCACATAACCCCTTTTTGATTTTGGTGTCTTGATAATGCCTGAATAGGCGAAACGTCGACTGGTAAGTAGGTGTATTTTTTGAAACGTAAGGCTTTGCATTGTGGTTTTTCCCAATTGCATTATAATAAATAATAGTGTTTCTTTTTGAGTTTTTGGCTCTATTTTAGTGTTTTATTATATTATTATATGTTTTTTGAAACTTTCATCCTAGATGGAATTATTACCGAAGTATACACATTTACCATAACTACATTATCTTTTCCATACTAAAGCTTATGATAACTTGTATTTTCGGAAATTAAACAGGAAGCGAAAGAAAAGTTTAAGCTTGTTGTGACTCAATTCGAAGTGACAAACTGCGGAATAGTTACCACTCGATATTTAAATATGTATCGTTCCTTTAAAAGAACAAGGTCTTTTCAGTCTTGTATGGGGATTCCAAGTGAGACGTTTGTCTAGATGGAGTCCTAGGTAACGTATCTGCTCGACAGGGTTCAATGGAATTTGTTGATATTTGAACATTGATAGAAGTTTTTGAATCAATACGTTTATTACATTTAAATTAAAAAACAGTGTTATATTTCGTTTAACGGCTTAAGGAGTGGAGAACAGTGGATTTGTGATTTGTCAATTTGAAAAAAAAAAATATGTAAATTTAATTGATTGGGTACTTGACACTTAACTTAACACTAAACAAAAGGCAATCGCTCGATCCGTTGCTAGGCAACGCCAATAAATTATCTCATCATTAAAAACGTTTTCATTTAATACAGAGAAATGTTAATACACATATTTTTTTTTTCACTTTTAACTTCTTAAATTTAACATGAAGAAGTTTGTTTGTTTGTTTATTTGGGCTTTAAGGCGTAAAACCCCAGGGTCATCAACGCCTGAAATTCGTTTGTTTTTATCAAGATTTGAGAAACTAGTTAAAATATATAGATATTAAAAAAAAAAAAAAAAAAAATATTGAGCTTATAAATGACATACATACAGTATACACATATATACATCAATATATACACATACATACATACATAAAACACATACATAAACATATAGATATACATATTCTATTTATTTTTTACATATTAGATATACATATTTATTTATTTTTATTTATTTATTTTTTTTTTTTTATAACATTAAGAAGTTCTTTTTTCAAACTGATTTCATGTATTGTTAATTTTCTATAAATCTTTTACATTGTTGTTGTTTATTCCTTTAACGTCACTATTTGCTGCTATGGCTAATCGGAAGATGCTACAGTCGGAGCACTAATTGCCTATCCGGGTTTCTTTAACGACTGCCTAAGATCATGCACTCCATTTTACGTAATTTCCGAAGGACGACATAACCAAGATTTTTTCATTCCTTTTAGAAGATCTTAAGACTACCTGCCGGGCTGCAAACCCGAGATCTTTGGATTAAATAGTAAGGTGTTATGAAACCTAAAAACCTTATTCGTGTTCGCATATTTATA
This sequence comes from Arma custos, assembly GCA_037127475.1. Classification (NCBI taxonomy): domain Eukaryota; kingdom Metazoa; phylum Arthropoda; class Insecta; order Hemiptera; family Pentatomidae; genus Arma; species Arma custos. The sequence continues at coordinate 9,079,961 of CM073764.1, forward strand.
ATATATTTTTTATACTTTACCGTTTCAGTTTGAGAATCTGTAGTTAATATATTCTTATATTTTATGTATATAAAAAAAAAACCTGTACCAATACAACCCGTGAAAGGGTCTGGGATTCAGTACATTGTAGAGACGGTACTGTTTCATGGACAACTGTTCTGCAAGGAGATGACTTGTTCTAGGTCACGCTTGACCGCCAGATTCCCCCCCCTTATTTTTGGTACCCTATTTAATATTTTATAGAGGCTAGGTGAGCCCCAGGAGGGTCCTAGATCCCATATGATCCATCTCCCGCCGCAAACAGATTAAATAAAAGTAACTGCCTGCAGCGGGATTTGAACTAGGATTTCCGGCATGGCAACTCAGTGCTCTACCACTGAGCCACTCCGCTCCCCTTATATGTATATAACACATTATTATTTTAAATATGTAAAAAAACAATTTCCATCGTTGCGATTCCTATTAATCCTAATGGATTTAGGTTAAAAATACTTAATGAATGTATTTTTGTGGCCAAGTTTTTATCTTCTTCTGAGAAAACATCTTGTGATATGAATGAAGGGTAGAAGGGTTTAGAAAAACATCCGTGTTGTTAACTTCTTCATCATTATTAACGACCTGACCAATTGATTTGTTCTTCCCTTTAACATCCTCAATTCAAAGAGTCCTATCACATTTCTGGAGGATCAGGAAAACTCTTCCATGAAACCAAGGCGATGATTTTATTTTTTATTATATAAATATAACATGACAGATATATCATAACATGACAGATATGTCTTATATCATTAGCAGGATCGTCGAATTCAATATATATGCAGCTCAATTTAATGAGTGTTTAAGTCGAATTTTGTTCTGAGTGAGTTAATTGTATTAAGGGAAGCGTGTTGTTATTGTATCTTTGACTTGAAATGGAGTTATTGCTTATATTATATCTGTCTTACTTTACCCCTTATTCACTACGAAATTAACAGGATCTCACTCCCCTCTGTCCATGAAACTCGTTTTGCAGAAAATTCGACTTAAACACTTATTCACTCTAGATATAATCTGAGAATAGAAACTACAAACAACAACTAACTCGAACTTGATATGATTTTTTAATTTTGAGTATGCTATGCTGAAGGTTTCGGGTTCAAATCCTGCTTCTGTTAACAGCCATTGACGGACCCTGTGGGATATACAGACTATCCTGGGAGTACCCCTGATCGGGGAGGGGTAAATCGGGGAAAAATCTGACTATGATCTGACAAATCACCTCTCTGCACAGCCGTACTGTCTCTAATACAATAACAAATGCTGCACCAAAAACGCCACTTTGGCTATATTAAATTGAGGTTTTTCCTACACCAGATTTTAAAATATTGTACGTCTTCCACTCTAGTTAGTAGCGTTATAAAGGATGTACTTATGTTATCTTAATGATTTGTGTTGTTGGCTTTGGCGCCCCCCTGATCTTATTCTTGTGGAACCTCCGGTGTTCTCCTGTGACAGACGCCTAAATCCTGCCTCCTTTTCTTTGGTGGTGGGCGATACATACCAACCAACTGAATCATTCTGTTATACTCCATAAAGAAAAATTAGTTACCAAACTTGAGCAGATGGTGGTATTTAAGGGTTGCGCCCTTTTCCATATTTCGCTTTTCCATTTACACAGTGATTCCTCCATAAAGTTTTTCTTCCATCATACAGATATCTCACCTACCTTCTGCCGAGTCCCTTCGGTAATGATTCAAGCCACTTTGCCCTACATTCAGTGGGTCTTTCCCATCATCTTCGCCCTGCTTTCACTTATAATTATTATTTATTTGCGCAATGTCTCAAGTTCAGACTTGTCTGCTCCAGCATCGACCGCCAGATATCCTCATCAAGGTCTGCTGCCTTGTGATTTTGGTTACCAAGCAGAGTCCTAACATTAGTGGCTAAGGAATGTTCCGATCTTTTAGGACAACCAATTCTCCTATTTTCATATTATCGCTCTCATGACTCAAGTAGTATTTCTTCAGGAACTCGTCTAGTTTAAGTACTTTCACAATATTTAATTCTTTGTAAAGGTTTTTTAACTCGTTAGTTGTCCTTCCTTGCCAGGCTAAATTGTTCCGAACATTCTTCGGAGAATTTTCTTCTCAAATCTCAGGAGTCTAATCACTGACTTTGAACAATGGTGTCCGAACTGGAGGATAAAAATAAATTCCCACAAATACTGACAAATCACCTTTTCCCTTCTTTGGAAACCAATGACTTACACAAGACTCATTAACCAATCTTTAAAATCCAAAATCCTTAATGCACATTACTTTTTTTACGAATAAAGCCATCTATAATGACCTCATGTGGGATATAGATAGTCTGGGGATGCAGTCAATAAAAAATACTAAATTAGACAAACTTATTGTAAGTGCCGACGTTACGACCTAGGTTGTAGACCATCTTCAGGGCTATGAGAGAGAAAAAAAAACAAAAATAACTATAAAAAACATTGAAATCCCAGGAAAGAATATAATAAAATCAGAAATTGAAAAGTAAAGAAAATTAGCGATGGATATAATATTAAGGATATACATATATGAATACAATTGTACATTATTTTTCAATTTCTGATATTACTATATTCTTTCTCGGTATTGCAATGTTTTTTATAGTTAGAGAAGAATTGGTTGACTGTAACTTCTAATATAAGGAAGAAATAGTTGGGGGTGCAGTCAATAAAAACACCTTAATAAGTGTAACTTATTTATTGTGTGCCGACGTTTCGGTCTACACTGTAGGCCATCTTCAGGGCTAAGAGAGAGAAACAAACAGAAATATGTAAAAAACGTTGCAGTAATAAGAATATAGTGTCAAGTAATGTAGTGTTACGGGCTACTGGGTATTAAAATGAATTAAACAATTCCTTAATTAAAGATACTAATATTTATTAACAAAAGTGATTAAAAAGATACAAGTAAAGTATTAACAATTAAATTATTGAACTAATATAAATTTATAATAACAATATTCTAAATATTATCATCTAGGCCTAACTCCTATATAATTATTACAATAATATAAGATATTACTAATTCTAGATAGCTTAACTAGTTACAATAGTTTCTATGAATATTATAAAATTACACTACAATTTATAACTAATAATTAACACTTACAGTTCACTAATCCACCGACCGTAGGATTCTTCAAGTATCACAAACTGACACACAGTAACAAACAGAAACAGTTTATTACACTCGCGAGACTGTCACAGTTCACTGATACACTTATTACACGGGCCGGTTCAACACTGACTAGTTTATCACACTGACACTCACTTATTACACTTATCACAGATCTTCACTGGTCTACTCTCAGGCTAAGACTGACTGACTCGAGGTGACGGAAGTCTTTTTATAGGCAAAGCCGAACATTCTAGAACTCGAAGGGGCCAGATAATTCTGGAATATTCTTAATCCTTTGCCGACAAAAGAAGACGATCTAGAACCGTCCTAATCCTATTTAAACGTCTCCCGCTGACGGAGTTAAGCCGCTAATCCCCCGCTTCCGCCTTCCTGCCGGCGCCCGTAACACTGCCCCCTCCTTAAAAGTGCTCTGCCCCAGAGCATAGTCCGGAGAAATCGGGCATTTATGAGCTTCTACTGATGGAGACGCACCTTCTTTCCAGGGGTTGAACGTGCACACCAATATGGCAATTCCAGAGTTGGCGAATGTCTGTTCGATCATGTCCCTGACAATCTTCCAATCCAAGCCGTCGTATCCACAGCCCAACTTCGGAATAGCGAGCTTAGTGACACGCAGTCTCAGAAGCTTACTCCGAAGGTCGTCGAGGCTTCGCCGCAGTGCGTCATATGTCGGCTTCTGATCAGTGGCACGCTTGGTAACCAAGTAAAACAGGTGTCGTCCTTCGTGCGGCTGGTGGAGTGCCTTCCCGACACTTGGTGCTTGGCGTTCCAGCTCCTCAGTTCCGCCGAACTTCTTCCTGAAGACCGTTGCAATCCCTCGAGAAGTTCTCAGATCTTCGGCAGCGCAATGGGCCAGAGAATACTCCATTGGTAACGAGAAGATATCCCTGTAGATTACCTGAGTTACTCCACGAAACCCTGGTAACTTAGTATTTGCAATTGGGTCATTATTTGTCTCCACATTGTTTAGGTACCTAACCTGCTGGTCTTCTGCCGGGCCATGGTCTCCTTTGTACGGCGCCAGTCTATTGAAATGGACTACCTTGGGTTTTCCTTTAGGCTGCTTCCTGATCCTATATATGACGTCATTGATCCTCTTGACGATCTCAAACGGGCCGTCCCAGGAGTTCTGAAGTTTAGGTGAGTAGCCTCGCCTTCTTCGAGGATCATGTAGCCAGACCAAGTCTCCAGGTTGGTAGCCACCCTTCTCAGCCCTGATGTCGTAACGCTCCTTCATTCTGTCACTGGCTCCCTGGATGTTTGTGCGAACCTTCTCGTGGATATTATCCATTCGCTTCCGTAGATCCGAGACGTACTCCTCTCCGGCAATTTCCTCATCAGGCTTGAAACCGAATTTCAGATCACAAGGCAACCGAAGTTCTCTGCCGAATACCACATTTGCGGGAGTCTGCCCCGTTGCCTCACTGACTGAACTGCGGTAGGCCAGCAGGAACAGGTGAAGATACTGGTCCCAGTCTCGCTGATGGTCGGAGACCACTTTGGACAAATATCGACCCATAGTCCTGTTCATGCGCTCCACCATGCCATCGGATTGAGGGTGAAGAGGTGTCGTCCTGGTCTTCCGTATTCCCAGTGCTTCGCACATCCCGGAGAAGACTGCAGACTCGAAGTTTCGTCCCTGGTCAGAGTGAAGTTCCATGGGCACTCCAAACCTACTGACGAGCTGCTTCACTAGTACGTCCGCAACCGTGACTGCCTCCTGATTCGGAAGGGCGTAAGCTTCCACCCACTTGGAAAAGTAGTCCATGGCCACGAGAATATACCGGTTACCTTCATCCGTCACAGGGAAAGGGCCAGCGATGTCGATTGCTATTCTCTCAAACGGTGCTCCCACGTTGTACTTCCTCATTGGGGCCTTCTTTCTTCTTATGGGTCCGTTAGAAGCCGCACAAGTCGCACAACGCCTGCACCAGTCCAACACATCGTCCTTGAGATTCGCCCAGTAAAAGCGTTCACGTACCTTTTCCAATGTACGGTGAACTCCAAGGTGGCCGCCAGATACTCCGTCATGAAGTTCCCTGAGTACTTCGGGCACTTTACTCTTTGGAACGATGAGCTGAAGTCTGCGCTGATCTCCTTCCGTGTTCTCCAATGCCCGTTTCAGCAGCCCGTTGTCCACTAGAATGGAGTCCCATTGGGCCCAGTAAGTCTTTACATTCTTCGACATTGGAGCAACATCCTGCCAGGTTGGTCTTCCTTGCCCTGATAGTTTCCACTGCTTCATTTGTTTCAAGTCCGGGTCCCTGTCCTGCTCCTTTGACACCTCTGCATCCTGCCAACTGTTCATGACTACCGTTGTCCTCAACACTGCTGCCTGCTTCTCTTCTTGTCGAGAACAATGCCCGCATTTTTCGTCACAAGGTCTCCTAGAGAGCGCATCCGCATTTCTGTGACTCGTTCCAGCGCGATGAGCAGATTCAAAGTCATATTCTTGAAGGCGCTCTATCCACCTCGCCACTTGTCCTTCTGGTGACTTGAATCGTAGCAGCCACATTAGAGCCGCGTGGTCCGTTCTCAGGAGGAATCTTCTGCCGTATAGATATTTGTGAAAATGCTCTATAGATTTCACCACTGCCAGAAGCTCCTTCCTTGTGACACAGTAGTTGCGTTCCGGAGCTGAGAGCGCTTTACTGAAATATCCAATGACCCTTTCTTCTCCATCTTGGAGCTGAGAGAGGACGCTTCCAATAGCGGTGTTGCTAGCGTCTGTGTCAAGTATGAACTTGCCCTCGGGACGTGGATAGCTCAGAATAGGAGCACTACTCAACTTTTTCTTCAACTCTTCAAAGGATGCCTGACATTCGTGATCCCAAAGAAAAGTCCGTTTTTCCTCGGTAAGCCTGGTAAGAGGTTTTGCAATGTTCGCAAATCCTTTCACGTACCTCCTGTAGTAGGTGCAGAGGCCGAGAAAACTTCTTACTTGGTGCTTATCTCGAGGTACTGGCCAGTCGGTGATCGCTGCAATCTTCTCTGGGTCAACGGCAACTCCATTGTCCGACACAACATGCCCCAGATAGTTGACTTGCCTTCGGAAGAGATGACACTTCTTCGGGTTCAGTTTAAGGTTCGCTGCACGCAGTCGTTCGAAGACCTTCTCCAGATTCTTCAGATGGTGAGCGAAGGACTTTCCCAGCACAATGATGTCATCTAAGTATACCAGGCAAATTTCCCAAGAGAGACCTCTTAGCACGCTCTCCATCAGTCTCTCAAATGTTGCAGGAGCATTGCAAAGCCCGAATGGCATCACTGTAAATTGCCAGAGTCCAGTCCCAATCGAGAACGCTGTCTTCTCTTTATCTTCAGGTTTCAATCCAACCTGCCAATATCCACTGCGGAGATCCAAGGTAGAGAATAGTTCACATCCCTCTAAGGTGTCCAGGGTATCATCAATCCTGGGGAGCGGATAACTGTCTTTCTTGGTGACGTTATTCAGAAGGCGGTAGTCTACGCAGAATCTCGTTGTGCCGTCCTTCTTCTTCACCAATACAACAGGAGACATCCAGGGGCTACTCGAAGGCTCAATGACACCATCAATCGCCATCTCCTTGATGATCTTCTCGGCGTCCTCCCGTTTGGCTAACGGCAGCCTCCGCGGGACCTGTCGGATGGGCTTAGCATCCCCGGTGTCAATTCTGTGCTGGACGATATCCGTTCTACCCCGTGGCCCTGGGCTGATCTCGAAGACGTCCTGCCATCGGATAATCATCTTCTTCACTTCCTCGCTCTGTTCAGGCGAGAGTTCCCGGCAGGATTCGTCCACAAATCCTGTTAGTTCTTCCGGCAGTCCTCGCAGCTCGGTGGGATGACGTTGCAGCTGACGAACCACTGAGGTAGCGGTTGTACATTCACCTACCGGTGTTCCTTTGTTCAGCGTTACTGGGAAGCTGTTCAGGTTCATTAGCCGAATCGGAGTGGTACGTCCGACCTTGATGAGAGACCTAGCCACCAGTACGCCGCGTCCGATATCCTGTTCTTCTTGTTTTCCAGGTTCAAGAAGCACACATTGACCCTCAGGTAGATGTCCTTCGACCGTCCCCTGTGTTATGATTTGGCTCCGAGAAGGTAAAGTGGTGTCTTCTAGTAAGCGCACTCGTGCGTAGATGTCCTTTCCCTGCCGCAGGATGACTTCTTCGTCTCCCAGCGTCATCACCCCTCTTGCCATATCCAGCTTGATCCCGCATATGATCATCAAGTCCGTGCCTAATATGACATCTTCATCAATATCTGCCACGAGAGCGCGGTGCTTCAGATGTTTACCACCGATGATGAAGTAGGCAACTGTCTCCCCGTAGACCTTCGCTGGCTCTCCTGTGGCAGTCCGTAATGTCCAAATCGTTGGCAACATCTTCTCAGCAGGAACTGTCTTTGAGCTCAAGATTGTCTTGGTTGCGCCGGTATCCAGTAGCAGACTTCGCAGCTGCCCGTTCACCTTCCCATCAACGTAGAAGCTGTTCGTTCTGCTCCCTAACGACGCAACTCTACTGGTCTTCCTGGGGCCTCTGACGTAACGGGCTGATAGTTGTTCCATCCCATCAACCCTACTTCGTTCCTGTGACTTTTCTTGCTTCTTGGATGGACACTTGCTTCTAGGGTGTCCAAGTTGGCCGCAGCTCCAACAGCATACCTCCTTCTTACGGGTCCTTAGAGCCTCCAAAACCTTTGACAGAATATCTTCGACGCTAGGGACCACATTAGGCTCCGCTTCTGCTGCTCGAATACGTGCATGGCCCCGTACTGACTGCCTGACAGCCTCGAACTCCATGGCCTGAGATAATGCGTCTCCCAAAGTCTTTGGCCGGGCGAGCTTCACTGCCTGTTGCGTCTCGGGGTCCCGAAGTCCATCCAGGAATTTGTCGACAGCCAGGCTCTCGTAGACATCATCGGTGACCGATGGGTAAGCATTCCTCACCAGCCGTGCAATGTCTGCTTCAAATTCCTGCAGCGTCTCGTTGGTCTTCTGGATCCTGTTTCTTAGCTGTGAGCGATAAAGCTGGTCCATGTGTCGGTGGCCGAAACGCATCTCCAGTCTTCTAATCAGCTCCCCGTAGTTAGACCGCTCTGACAGTGGCATCCCCTGCAGTACTCCCAAGGCGTCCCCACGCAAGGCCAGGCACAAAGCTGAAGCTTGGGTCTCTTTTGACCACCCGTGGATCGAAGCCGCAGTCTCGAAGAGAGTCATGTAGTCCTCCCACGGCGTCTTTCCGTCGAACACTGGAATAGTGTTGTGATTTGGTGGCGTCCCAGCATTGGCGGGCATAATGGTCCTACAAAGGCTGCCCTCGGAGGAACGGTCGGTATCGTTCGTCGGTGGGTTGCTCATACGTCCCTCGAGAGCTTCTACTCTTAGCCTAAGTTCGTTTTCAATAGAATTCAATTTTTCTCCTAACCTAGATTCTACATTAGCTACCTTATCATTTACATCGGCTAATTTATTATCTACATTAGCTACTTTACTATTTACATCGGCTAACTTATTATCTACATTTTCCATTAACTTAGTCTCTAATGTGCCTAACTTGGACTCTAATGTATCCAATAAATCACTTTTTACAGTACCTAATTCATTGCCTAGCTCATTTTTAACATTGCTTAATTCATTACCTAGCTTATTTTCTACATTACTTAATTCATTCTGTAAATTACCTAATTTATTTTCTACATTGCTTAATTCATTACCTAGCTTATTTTCTACATTGCTTAACTCATTTTTAAAAGTTGCAGACAACCTGCTTAAATCAGTTTCAAACAGAACGTCATCTGGATTTTCCCCTAAATCTACAAAAAATTGACGCAAGCGCTCTTGCAGTACACTTTTAGTTCCGGAACAATCAAGATCACGTTCCTCCAATTCACGTTTCAAATCCACAACTTTTAAATCAATTAATTTAACACTTTTAGAAGCCATTCTTCATACAGTAGCCCAATAATTACAAAATACAAGACCAAATGCAAAATAATAGCAATTACACAATAATCCCACTTCTGACACCAATTTGTTACGGGCTACTGGGTATTAAAATGAATTAAACAATTCCTTAATTAAAGATACTAATATTTATTAACAAAAGTGATTAAAAAGATACAAGTAAAGTATTAACAATTAAATTATTGAACTAATATAAATTTATAATAACAATATTCTAAATATTATCATCTAGGCCTAACTCCTATATAATTATTACAATAATATAAGATATTACTAATTCTAGATAGCTTAACTAGTTACAATAGTTTCTATGAATATTATAAAATTACACTACAATTTATAACTAATAATTAACACTTACAGTTCACTAATCCACCGACCGTAGGATTCTTCAAGTATCACAAACTGACACACAGTAACAAACAGAAACAGTTTATTACACTCGCGAGACTGTCACAGTTCACTGATACACTTATTACACGGGCCGGTTCAACACTGACTAGTTTATCACACTGACACTCACTTATTACACTTATCACAGATCTTCACTGGTCTACTCTCAGGCTAAGACTGACTGACTCGAGGTGACGGAAGTCTTTTTATAGGCAAAGCCGAACATTCTAGAACTCGAAGGGGCCAGATAATTCTGGAATATTCTTAATCCTTTGCCGACAAAAGAAGACGATCTAGAACCGTCCTAATCCTATTTAAACGTCTCCCGCTGACGGAGTTAAGCCGCTAATCCCCCGCTTCCGCCTTCCTGCCGGCGCCCGTAACAGTAGTAAAGTGGTACAAGTGTGGAATTTAAAATAGTGACTAGATATGATGAAATAGTGAATAGATATGATAATTAAAGATAATGAATATAAAAGTGGTTACAGAATATAATAAAATTAAAATAGTGATAGATAAAAATAAAATTATAGATGATGAACAGAAATTAAAATAGTGACAGATATAAAAATTAAAGAATTAAAGAATAATTAAAGAAAGTTCTTCATCTATAATTTTATTTTTATCTATCACTATTTTAATTTTATTATATTCTGTAACCACTTTTATATTCATTATCTTTAATTATCATATCTATTCACTATTTCATCATATCTAGTCACTATTTTAAATTCCACACTTGTACCACTTTACTACATTACTTGTCACTATATTCTTGTTACTGCAACGTTTTTTATATATTTCTGTTTGTTTCTCTCTCTTAGCCCTCAAGATGGCCTACATTGTAGGCCGAAAAGTCGGCACACAATAAATAAGTTACACTTATTAAGGTGTTTTTATTGACTGCAACCCCAACTATTTCCTCCTTATATGTTTTTAATAGTTATTTTCGTTCTGTTTTTCTCTCATAGCCCTGAAGATGGCCTAGAACGTAGGTCGAAACGTCGGCACTTACAATAAATAAGTTAGTCTTATTTTGTGTTGTTTTTTTGATTGCACCCCTAGACTATCTATATTCCACATTAGATCTTTCAGTCAACTATTTTCCTCTCAATCTATAATGTGAAACCTCAGTGTCCCATTTGTTGCTGATTTGACCCGAACCCGTTACCAGTCTTTTCATGAAAAAATGTATTCCCACTCAAACCCACTAGTTTCAAACCTACCTCTTTGATTTCGAACAATCCTCCGAGGTGTCTGAAAAAAAGATGGTCCCGTGACCTTCTAAGTGGAATTTGTTATTATTACAACTGGTTAGTTTCTCTACTTCCCTTTATCCATTATATGTTGTTCCTTCCAATATAATAGGGTGTATAAAAAAAAAAAATGGCCGTTTTATCAAATTCCAGAGTTCAAAAGTCTGTAAATATTTTAATGCTATTTATTATTTACCTACACTTAATAATCACTTTAGAGCATTCTCTAAGCTTGTTTACTAACACTCGATTCTTCAAAAAAAAAGCCTCAGTTTAGTTATTTATTTCAAAGAAAAAACATGAGAGTGTCCTACGAAATTCTCGTAATTTTAAGACATTACAGGGAAAAAAAAATTCACAGCCGCTGAGGCAACTCGTGAAATTATTAAATATGAAGGGGAAGGTGTCCTTGACCAGCGCACTGCGCGGCATTTGTTTCAAAAATTTAGCGACGTTGAAAAGGATGATGGGCTCCGGGCGACCATTAATGGATATTGATGAGGTTCTGAAGGAAGCTGTTGAGCCAAATCCGTCCACAAGTACTCGCGAACTTGTCAGAGAGTGTGGTGTGTCGAAAGATATTGTTCGTCACCATCTTCTCTCCAAGGGGAAGGTGAAAATGGCCTGTAGACGGTCATTTTTTTTTTAATACCCCATTATTTAGTTGTATTTTTATAAATGGTTAATAAATAAATAAATAAATTAACAAAAAAAGGTTCAGAAGCGACAATTCGATTGTTTGAATCATAGTCCACATTTCAGCTTTTTATAAATTCTAAGCTCTTCTACTCAGATGAGAGCTCTGATACAATGATATTTTGGAAGAAAGAAATATCGTATGTTTATTTAAAATATGTCTGTGAACGAGTGTTATATGAGTGAGTGTTGAGGAAGTTTGTCAATCCACTCAAATTTTATCGGAACTGATAAAAACTATTACGAGATACGACAATATAATGTTTTATATTGAATTTGATAGATTGTTATTAATTTGATTCATTGCTTGTTCCTATGGAGACGATCGAATAAGTCTGCTTGTTTGATAAGTAATCACAAATTGTACAGGATACGCATGATGTCATAGGAAGCTCAGTCAAGCCTCAATGTGTTTGATAGTCGAATTCGTATTTATCGTGTTGTATAATGCCATTAAACATTGGCGATTTATTTTATTTAAATCTATAATAGTCTTTTATATTGGATTTTTTTTTTTTTAATATAAGATTTCGAAGTATAGATGACTTATTATAATTTATTTTATTTTTATATTATATAATTCCTCAAGGTAGTATCCTTGGCCCAATCCTTTATACAGTTTATACAGCTGACATCCCAACTCATCCTAATACTATCCTTACCACGTATGCTGATGATACATGTGCATTATCAGTCAACACCAATCCAGTTATTGCATCCCAAAGCCTCCAATCCCATATCACTGATCTTGAAGAGTGGTTTCAAAACTGGAGAATTAAAATAAATTCTCAAAAATCGCATCAAATAACTTTTACCTTACGTCGTAAACCAATGACTTCCTGCCCTACAGTATCCTTTAATAATATCCCACTGTTGCCTGTAGAACAGATCCGATACTTAGGGTTGCACCTCGACAAACGATTAACCTGGAATCCTCATACAAGACTGAAAAGACAAGAAACCGCTCGACGTTTCAGGCTACTTCAATACATACTAGACAAACGCTCTAAGCTCCCAATTAACTACAAAAGACTCATCTACATGACCATCATACGACCTATTTGGACTTACGGAGTAGAGCTACGGGGCTCCACTAAGCCATCGAATTCCTCTCGTATCCAATCCCTACAATCCAAAATCCTTCGTAAAATCCTCAATGCTCCTTATTTTGTTAAGAATAAAGTCATCCATAACGACCTTAATGTCCCTTTTGTTGCTGATTTGGCCCGAACCCTGTATCTATCCTTTCATTGCAAACTTCATTCCCACTCAAACCCTCTAGTTTCAAACCTAGCTTCCTCTTCAATTCCCGATAATGCTCCAAGGCGTCTGAAAAGAAGATGGCCACGTGGCCTTCTTATTTGAACTTTGATTTGAGTACTACCAGTGGGTAGTTTCTCTACTTGTCATAATTGTAATACAGTTGTAAATATCAATAAATAAATTAAAAAAAGAAAAGAATATTATATATAATTTTTTAAATATTTTATTTGAAAAGAAAAGATATGGCCAGCACCGGGACTCGAACCCGAGATGGTTGAGGCGTCACCAAAGAGAGGTGAAGGTCCCGGGTTTGTCTAGTAAATGTTGAAGTAGGCGAAAACTTCGAACAGTTTCTTGTGTTTTCTGTCTTGTATGAGGATTTCAAGCTTTTAAAAATTTTCTAATGGTGAATAAAATAATTTCAATGCCATATTTACAATAGGAATATTTTGTTTTACCAATTACTATTTTTTTAACCCACATGGAACATTCAAATATTTATATTGATAAATTTGGTATTTCGAGTAAAGACATTGTTCTTTTGAAGGAGCCATATGTACGCACACATATCTTTTTTTTATTATTATCTTATATTTTTATTTATAAACAAAAATGAATTTTTTAAGCATTTAGCTTAAGTGTATTTTTATTTATTTATTTATTTATTTTTTAGAAGCACCTAAGCAGAAAAATGAAACTACTAAAACAGCAGCTCAGGAATCTCCGAGTAAAGGAAACGTAAGTGTTTTTTTTTTTTTTACTTTCTTTTTATGAAACACTGTATAATATTTTAAAATTGTAAAACAAAAATTAAATCAAAATATTATTTTAAAATACTACTGTACTATTTTACTGTGAAGTATAATTTAAATTATCTTTTTTCGTTTTAAAATGTTTTTCCATTCTTTCTCTTGATATTGTTCAGATAGACAATAGTTGACGTTGCAAAAAAAAAAAAAACAGTCGTCGCTTTGATTTTGTTTCTTTTCTTTTTTTTTTGTTGTTCCTGTCTGAATCACAGGATCAGTATCTCTGATTCATAATTATTAAAATTACTAGCTTTTTCCCGCGGCTTCGCTCGCGTGGAATTTCGTCCGCTAAATAAAGTTTCGTGACGATCATTTTAAATAAATAATTTAATTTTTTTTTTAACTATAAGTTACTCATAAATCCGAAATTTCAGATGTCTAACTTCAAAACTGACGGATTCCATACAATCTTTGAACCCCTATTTTATTAAGGGGGAAACCCTTGGGGGTGGAATTGTCCAAACTCCTTTCCTAGTACTCATTTAAGCTATACAAAGAACCTATCTGCGAATTTCAAGATGCTAAGTTCAGTGGTTTCTTCTGTGTGTGTTATTCAATCAGGTTACAGTTTTATATAAACTTCATCTGTGTGTTATGTTGATAAAAAGTAGCCTATGTCCTTCCCCAGGCTTGAGATTATCCATATCAAATTTCATCACAGACGGATCAGCACAGCCGTGAAACATACATTGACACTGATTAAAAAACGGAACGGACAGAAGTTACTTTCGTTTACTGTTGTTCGTGTCAGTAAAGGATTGTTATGTAATGTTATTGAATTTATTGAAAAGGATTACTTACTTTAACTTGTCGTACGGCAGCAGCGAGAAATTAAAACTGTTTAGTTCAGCGAAAATATGTAGATTTTGCGACTAAGGGTGCTGGATCCGATGCGATGCGACGCGATCCTTTTCTAACTTCCTACATAGGATGGTGGGCTGAAAAAACACAAATATGTAACTGAAATACGCAGTGAGTGCCTACACTGGATCAGATCCGACACGATTCTATTCTTTTCAATCCGATAGTGAAACTTGTCACTGCCTTCCAAATAAAATAGTATTAATTTTATTCTTTTATTTCTTATATTTTATATATATTATAGTGAAATATAAATATATTAAAAATAATTAATAAATAATCTTAATTTTATAAATTAAAAGAACCAAATGTTATAACAATGAGGTAATATTACTATATTAGAATATTTTTTTCTTGCTGTTTGACTATAAACAAATAATTTAGTTGTTTTTCAATAAAAAAAAAATAGAATTTATTGTTTTTATTATATATTCGTGTGTTATATAATGATTTAATTTTCTCGATTGTGATAATATTTATTTCTTTTGATATTTTGTTGTTCATCTTTGCAAACGAGTATAAAAAATCAGAAAAGCCCTTACCTCCCAGAGTTGCCAACTGTTTAATAAATAAATTAAACATTGCGATGATAATTTTATCAAAAGTTAATGTTTCCAATTTTATTGGACGAATTAAAATTGTATTTAGGTATATTTTTTATGTACATTTCTGATAGATATAATTTTATTCAACGGAAAAATAACCTTCGCTACTATATTTAATGGTTCATGAAGATAAGGAATAAAATATTTTAATGAGAATTGAGAATATTTAATTTTGATTTATGACGGATATTTATATAATAGTTAATTATCAAATTACAATGTACATTTTTTAATAAACATTTTAGACAATAAAGGTTAAGTTGGCACACATGGTAACAGCTGGCTTATCGGATTGAAAACTAATGATTTTGAAATGTGAAAATCGCACCTGATCGTACAGTATCGCATCGGATCCAATGTAGGCGCTTTCGTATAAATAAACTATTTTGATTCCACGAGCGACCAAATCGCTCGGATCGTTTGGATAAAAATGGATCGGATCGGAGCGGATCCAATGTAGGCACTCTCGATATATTTCAGTCATTTGGTTTGCTTCCGAATTCTGATCGTATCGCATCGGATCCAATGTAGGTGCACCCTAAGAAGCACGCGAACAATCATACAAACATTGCCCCCCTTTTTCACTCCCTTGGGGGTAGAATTTCGGAGAATCCTTTCTTATCGGATGCCTACGTCATACAAAGAACACACCCTCCAAGTTTCAGGTCTCTACGATCAGCGGTTTAAGCTGTGCGTTGATCCCGCAGTCATTCAGGACAAAGCATTTTATATGTAAAGATATTAATCTATTAAGAGATATAAACATCACTAAGGCATCCGTGATGTCATTTGGGGAGTGGGGTAACTCAGTCTAGTTAGCACTGAATTGCTAAGCTAAGGAGGTTCCTGATTTGAATCAAGCTCAGACGGATAAGTGATTTGATCTATTAACAGATACAGATTTTGTGCGTGTTGGACTAATCACCCCTCATCACAACTGTTTTCTCAAAAACAGAGCAGTCTCTAACACGTACTGAACCTAAGGCCTTTCATGGCTTGTAGTTGTGCAGGTTTTTAAAAAATATTTTGCAGTTACCATTCCAAAATACTCTATTTGTTAATGGACGAGATAAATGCCGGTAATAATAATAAAAGATAATATTCCTCTCTACATAAAAGATAATATTTTTGTTAAGCTAGATAACCTTATGCTGATTTTAAATATTAAACTGTTTCTTCTAATACAAGTAGTATGTTTATCCCAATTTATTTTCTTTTTTTCTTTTAAGGGATATGGGTTCGAATTTGTTAGTATTCTTCGCATTAATTTTTGATCTTTTGTTAAGTCATTTCGATCTGATGGTGCTTTATGCACAGATGCAACCCATGTTTTTCCTGCCATAGGCATCCTCTCGTTGTCATTTATCTCCTTAACTTAATGACTTATGGCATAACGTTTACTCCTAAGTGACATGCTACCTGCCCGGTGACTAAGCGAGCGACCATTCCTCTTGTTGAAAGATGAACAGAATTCCTAAGCTGAACTGACACAGCTGTTCTCTTGTTTACTCGTGTCATAGGCACGCACTGTTCTTTCTACTCTTGCTATTCTTCTTTTAATATTTCTAGCAATTGAGACGTTTTTTTAATCTTCTAGTCTGTATAATTTCATCAATATACTGCTAAAAGTTGTATTCCTATAGGAATATTTAAGAGATGAAAAAAAAAAAGTTGAATTCATAAGTTGTTAAAAATCATTTTAATCACTTACAGACTATTCAAATCTTTCAGTCAAAATTCCTCCTTCATATTACTCATTGTCCCTTTTACATTACTAATAAATCATAATTACTAAAAATATACGGTCACCTGTGGTCAAGTGGTTAGCGCAACAAACTACTAAGTTCAAGATTGCGGGTTCGTAGCCCGGCAGGTGGCCCTAGGATTTTTTAAAGGGAGTAAAAAATCCTTAAGTAAAAAACGGCGTAAATTCGATTTTACTACTAAATCCTCATACAAGACTGAAACTGACTAGAAACTGCTCGACGTTTTCGCCTACTTCAACATTTACTGGACAAAGGTTAAAAATTATTTTCTTTTTTGACTCTGGGATCTCTGGGATCCTCCTTTAGCTCACCTAGCCTCTTTAAATTGGGTACCCTTATTTAGGTGGAAAAAATGTGATCGCGGACAAATCACCTCCCTGCACAAGCATTATCATAGAAACAGTAGTCTCTGCCACATACTGAACCGTAGACCCTTCTCCGGTTGCATTGGTACAGGGATGTTTTAATATATTATAGCTGGTCTATAAACTTTCATAATTTATATAGATTTACTAGCTTATGTCCGCGGCTTCGCTCGCGTTTCGTGAAAGATCATTTAAAATAAATAATTGTAGTACTGAGTTCGTAGTACTGAATTGTAGTAGAAGAGATCCTCCAACCTATCCTAATCCAGCTTAGAAACCTTCAACCTTAAGGGGCTAAGAAAAAAATAAAATAAAAAAATAAGTAATTTAATTACTTTTTTAAAATATAAGATACTCGTACATCCAAAATTTCAGATGTTTAACTTCAAAACTGACGGATTCTATATAACCTTTGAACCCCCATTATATTAAAAGGTAAACCCTTGGGGTGTAATTATACAAATTTCTTTCTTAAAATATACAAAGAATCTATCTACACATTTAAAGATGCTATGTTCCTGATTTGCCTTTAATTATGTACTATAACGGGGGGCACATGCCCCCGTGCCCCCACATAAAGCTGCCCTTGCTGTAGCCTATGATGTATAACCAATTTTACTCAACAATATTCATCCAAATTCGTCCAGTAGTTTTTGCGTGAACAAACTTTAACATTTATAACATTAGTAAGAGTAGTAGGATATCAAAACAAATAGTTTCACTCATGTTATTTCTGTTATTTTAACTACTATTATCAGGCGATTTGCCCTTAATTATGTCCTATAATGGATTCTCCACAATACCTAAAAAACAGTCGGGGGAGGGGGGGCGTGCCCGCGTGTGCTCCCATAAATCCGCGCTTGCTATAGCTTATGTGTTATTCTGATGTATAAACTATATTACTGTAATGTTTCATCCAAATCCGTTCAGTAGTTTTTGCGTGAAAGAGAGACAAACATACAAATATTCACATTTATAATATTAGTAAGATTAGTACGATATCAAAACTATAGTTTTACTCATGTTCTTTCTGATATTTTAATAATTATGATCATGTGATTTTCCTTTATTTATGTACTATAATGGATTCTCCACAGTACCTAGAAAACTGTCGGCAGGGGGGGGGCACGTGCCCCCTCCCCTTTAAATCCGCGCTTGCTATAACCTATGTGTTATTCTGATGTATAACCTATATAACTGTAAAGTTTCATCCAAATCCGTTCAGTAGTTTTTGCGTGAAAGAGAGACAAACATACAAACTTTCACATTTATAATATTAGTAAGATATGTATTATTTCTCATTTTACTATTTATTTTTTGTTTTTAATAACGGACTTTATCATATCAAAGAATCGGTTTGGGATTTGCATATTTTTTCATCGAGCGGAATCAACAGCTGCTATCTAATTAAACCAGCAATAATTTTAATAATACCAATGAATTTCAATTTTTAACGGAAACACATAAATTTTCATAAAGTTAGTAATATTCCATTCTTTATGCGGTCTATAAGCAATAAAATTGAATTACAAAAAACAACTCGAATTCCAAGAAAAGTGCGTAGAAATGAACAGAGATATTTTGTTTGCCTAGAATTTTTATATTACTTTTATTATTAACTGCATTAATATGTATTATAAATTATTCATACACTATTATTATTAAACATATTAGGTACATGCTGTGTTTTTCTTAACAACCGCCAAAATTCTTACTTTTGATGGATACACTTTTGTTTGAAAAATTTTCGGTTTATTTTTAGTTTTTTTTTTTTTTTTCAATTCTCGTTTTGGGTTTAGATTATATTTTAATAGACGACATGATCCATTACTACTATCGTACCGAACCTTACAGAAAATGAATAGTGTATTGTTAGTTTTGTGGTATTTACTTTTTTTGTAGTATCGCGAGTAGATTTCGGTAATCATTTTATTAAGAAATTGAAGTTCGTGGTACTTAACCATCTCGGCCACCCTGGTTCGCTTCTCGGTCTGACATATCCCTTCCTTTCAATGATCCTATATCTCCGTGTTGTCGCAATTTGCGATGTATACACGGGGAGAATGTTAATTAAACATTACTTTTATTTATTTATTTTTATTATATTTTTTATTAAAATAAAAGTAATGTTTAATTAACATTCTCCCCGTGTATACAGTCCCTGGTCATATTAATGTGACCACTGGATAGATTCGTTCTTGTTACATGTTTGCATTATCTTTTTTTTATGCGTAATGATGTAAATCGAGTTTAAATATTAGTTTTCTGGTTAAGTTAGTTATCTGGTAATAATATGAAATTGAAAAAAATAGTTTCGAAAATAAATCTTTATTATTTTGTGGTGTCATCCTATTTACCACCTATTTTACATATTGATGAAAAAAAAAAAAACTATCAAAATAGATAAAATATTTGATACAAATAATAAATCAATAATAAACTTACCGAATCCGACTTGTATTTAATGAAAAAGAAACAATAAATCCACTAAAATTTCTAACACTAATTATGCACGCCGTCACTCGTAAAACAAAATGGCTGTACTAAAACCAATGCTGCCATTACTAAAAAAAAATACTTTAAAACACTTATAAAAGTGTTGCCATTACTTAAAACAGCAATTTATTAAGACACGCGAAAGTATACAAAAAAAAAAAAAAGGAAAAAACAAAAAGAAAATAATCTTGCTTGGTGGTCACATTAATATGGCCAGGGTCAGTACATCGCAAATTGCGACAACACGGAAATATAGGATCATTGAAAGGAAGGGATATGTCTGACCGAGAAGCGAACCAGGGTGGCCGAGATGGTTAAGGCACCACCACGGATACGTGGGAGACCCAGGTTCGAGTCCCGGTTCTGGTCATAGCTTTTCTTTTCAAATAAAATATTTATTAATAATTTTAATTTGGAGGCATAAATATACTATCAAAGTTTTAATACTGGACAGATAATAATAATCATTATGCCTATCTATCATAACCATGGTTATGATTATGGTTGCAACCACGATAATTAAAATGATTAAAATAGTGCTATTAAACAAAAAAAAAAAAAAAAAAGAGAGGATCATATTGTAAGACAGAAATAGATTTTATTATAGCTTCCATCTTTTATAACATTATAATGGACCTAAATATAAAAAATATTTGCAAAAAAATACACATTTGTGTGTGTGTGTGTAGCGTCATGAGTTGCTATGCTGAAGGTCTCAGGTTTGAATCCGGTTGCGCCTGATAAATTAATCTCTTAACAGCCACGGTTGGACCTTATACGGTCTACAGACCCTCCTGGGGTTCACCGAGCCTGTGTAATTTGGTTAGTCTAAATCAGGTGAAAAAACCCTGTAGTCTTGGAGCATAGACAACTCACCATCTTGCACAATCCATTTTCTCAGAAACAGTCCAGTCTCTACAATTTACTGAACATAAGACCCTTAATTTTATTATAGCTTTCATCTTTTATAACACAATTATAAAGTGGTACAGGATTTATTTAATTTTTAGACGGTCATTATGTTTCAAATTGAACGCTTTGGTATGAATTGAAAGCATTCCAAAATTTTCACACCAAACATTTCAAATCTTTATGCAACTTCAAATATTTCTTTATACAACTTCAAATATTTATGCAACTTCATTCTAATTGTAAGGGAGCGGAGTGGCTCAGTGGTAGAGCACTGAGCTGCCATGCTGAAAATCCTGGTTCAAATCCCGCTGCAGGCCATGATTTTTATTTAGTCTTTTTGCAGCGGGAGATGAATCATATAGGATCTACGACCCTCCTGGGGCTCACCCAGCCTCTATAAAATATTATAAAAATAGGGTACCCAAAATAAGGGGGGAAATCCGGTGGTTGAGCGTGACCTAGGACAAATGACCTCCTTGCAGAACCGTTGTCCATGAAACAGTACAGTCTCTACCATGTACTGAACACCAGACCCTTCATGGGTTGTTGTGGTACAGGTTTTTTTTTTCTAATTGTAAACAGTTATTATTAAACTAGTTTTTTTCTAAATCCTTCATATTCCACCTTTTTTTATATTTTAATCTTCTCATTTTGTATCTTTCTGTTTACCTCCTCATTTTTCTTACCCTTTATATTACGTTTACTTTTGTATCCTTTCTGTACATTTATTTTCTGTATTTTATATTCGTTATCTTTAATTATTATATCTGTCACTATTTTAATTTCTGTTCATTATCTTTATTTTATTATATCTGCCTCTATTTTAATTTTAGTATATTCTGTCACTATTTTAATATTCATTATCTTTAATTATCATCTCTGTCACTATTTCAATTTTCTGCATTACATGTCACTATATTCTTGTTACTGTAACGTTTTTATATATTGTTCTGTTTGTTTCTCTCTCATAGCCCTGTATATATGGCCTACATTGTAGGTCGAAACGTCGGCACACAATAAATAAGTATGCACTTATTATGGTGTTTTAATTGACTGCACCCCCAACTATTTCTTCCTTGCATTAGAAGTTCCAGTCAACTATTTCTTCTCTAATGTAAAGGAGATAGTTGGGGGGTGCAGTCAATAAGAACACAGAATAAGTGATAAACTTATATTATGTGCCGACGTTTCGACCTACAGTGTAGTTCATCTTCAGGGCGATTTTGGAGAGCGATGCCGTTAGATTTAACGGCTGCCTAGTACTTACTTACTGAGTTCTTATTGACTGCACCCCCCAACTATCTCCTTTACATTTGATCATCCAGTCAACTATTTTCATCTCATATTTCTTTCTAACATTTCAAATCTTCATGTTTTGTTGTTAAGGAATAAAAATGAGTTAAGAGATTTCTATTTTGAATAATATTAATTGATCTTATGTCTACAACCCTGTTGAATAAGTGATTAAGTCTAATTTTCTCCAAAATGAGTTTCTTGTACTTAAGTAAGCGGAATCGAGTTATTTTGGTAGTGAATAAGGAGCTGCGTAAGGCATTGGCTTGAAAAGGAGTTATTGCTTATATTACAACTACATTTAAAGGCAAAAACTACGAGAATAATACAATTCCGGTTATCTGAAAGCAGTTAACTCTCTCTGGACAAAATCCGACTTAACCACTCATTCACCGGGGCTGTAGAAATATGTCCCATTTCAAGTGGATCAAATGTTTTTAACTTTTAAACAAAACCAAATTCAGAATAACGATTCAGGTAAAAGTTGTAGTTATTCAGGCCTAGTTTGAAGAAATAAAAAAACGTTTGTTGGTTTTTCACTGTTAATGATAAATTTTGACCTTCAAAAAATGTAGTTTCCTCTTGACCCCCATTTATTTTTATTTTTCTCAAATGTACAATACAAAACATGGAAAAAATCTATGTAACCTTTTTTTTATATCTTTCATAGGTCAAGTAGAAGAAGTATCTGAAGCTCACTACTTCAGTATGCTGTCTTCACAGAAGGTTTTTAAATGTCCAGACATTTTCTGAAAGATTCAAAATATCTCGATTAGTAAGTTATTTCGACTAAAAACTCTTAAAGAAAATAACTACATTACTTTTCCTCGTAAAGGAGGTGTACTAATGTAGTCAACTTTTTACTTAAACTATGAAAGATAGAAAAAAATGTTACATACATTTTTTCCATGTTTTGGATTGTTCATTTCAGAAAAATAAAAATAAATGGGGGTCAAGAGGTAACTACATTTTTTGAAGGTCGATATTGACCATTTAAAGTGAAAAACCAAAACATGTTTTTTTTATTTCTTCAAACTAGGCCTGAATAACTACAACTTTTATCTGAATCTTTTTTCTGAATTTTGTTTCGTTTAAAAGTTAAAAACATTTGATCCACTTGAAACGGGACACCCATATATATACCCATATATGAGGAAGATCATGGGGAGAACTGTTTATTGGAAAGTTTACTTTTTATAAAATTAAACAAGGAGTAACCTATTTATTACAAACAGTAACGTACTATGTAATCATTAAAACTAACTTCAATCTGTTAATAATTAACTAAGTTAATTGTTTATATTATTTATGAATCCAGTATTCATTATAGTTATAACAGTTTTTTTTTGTTTACCATTACAGGTTACAAACAATTGGATTTTTCTTCCTAAATAAAATGAATCTAACTGATAATGCACTTACGAGTATTATTTTGAACAATTATTTTTATTTATTTTTTTTTGAGAAGCATTACAATCTGCCTCTTGTGGAAAATAAGTAATGGTGCTATGTAGTTTACAATAATTTCATAAAAAATCAATGATAAAAACAAAATAAATATATACAAGCGAAAAAATATATACAAAAATAAATTAAAAAAAAAAATATATATATGTAATAAAAAATATAATAATAATAAAAGAAATATGATGTACACAATTTTTTTTTTTTGAACAATTATGTTAATTTTTTTTATTTTTTTTATTTACAGGTGGATAAAGATGTGGCCACCATGATACCAAAAGGCATTGCCAATTTTTTCCAACAGATTACTACGATGCCTGAAGGCAAATGTAATTATTTTGGATAAGTATTTATAATTCATAAACAATAACTGGAAATAATATTTATAAAAAGTCATAACTCCACTGTTATTCAAGTGTTATTTTTAGTAGTGGATCAATCAATTTCATCACCCAGGTTGTACAACCTCAGATTTTGGTAGTACTTCCATTACTATTCTGATAACACTTAAAAATTTAGTTTGCCTGATCATTTACACATTTTTTATTTATTTTTTTTGTGGGGGGGGAGGATAGTTATATTGATCAGGATAGCATAAAGAAAACAAAACAATATATTAGAAATCAGTGTTTCAAACCAATTTGTAGATTTTCATCAGGTCATGTTATACCATATTTATGGTTTTCGTTTTTAATTGTATGCTATCCATAACCTCGGAAATCGTAATGATTCACACGAACCAATTTAAAACTATATCTCTTGGAAACTATTTGATAACTTTGTGTTTGTGTATTAACAAGCTAAAAATGATCTTATTAACGTAGCTTAATCTCTTCAAAAGAAATATATATATATATATATATATATATATATATATATATATATATATATATACTAGCTTTTGCCCATCGGCTTCGCTCGCATAGAATTTGGACTACCGCATAAAGTTTCTTGACAGTGCTTCTTAACAATAATTTAAAATAATAAACAATTTAATTATTTAAATAATTTAATATTTTTCACTGTAGGTTACTCGTACAAAATTTCAGATGTCTAACTTCAAAACTGACGGATTCCATACAACCTTTGAACCCTTATTATAATAAGGGTGGAATTATCCAAACTTCTTTCTTAAATCATACAAAGGACCTATCTGCAAATTTCAAGATGCTAAATTCCTGACTTGCCTTTAATCATGTACTATAATGGATTCTCCACAGTTCCTCTAATACTGTCAGGGGTGGAAAGGGGCACGTGCCCCCGTGCACCTCCCTAAATCCGCGCTTGCTATAGCCCATGTGTTATTCTGACGTATAACCTATATTACTGTAAAGTTTCATCCAAATCCGTTCAGTAGTTTTTGCGTGAAAGAGAGACAAACATACAAACTTTCACATTTATAATATTAGTAAGATATATATACATATATATATATATATATATATATATATATATATATATATATATATATATATATATATATATAATATTATAATGTAATATTACATTAGATATAGAAATGAAGATATCCCGAGGAAGGAAAATCATTAGTATCCTCAACTCAGTCCTTTGAATAAAGGGCTCTCGCTAGAAATGAAAAAGAAAATCATTCTTTTCTTCTGGGAAAACCCCATATGAGGCCGAAACATGAACAGTAAAAAGACAAGATGCCCGTAAACTGCTTGCTCTTGAGATGGACTTTCTAAGACGTAGCTGCGGCATCTCAAGGCACCAACACATACCCAATAGTGTTATAAGAGAAACTATAGGACAAGAGAAGAAATAGAGACCAGGAGGCTTCAATGATTTGGCCATCAGATGAGAATGAGAGACTATAGATGGCCAAAGAAACTATTCCTATATAAACCAGATTATAGAAGAAAGAGAGGAAGACATGGATGGAGGATGTAAGAGAAGGAATGGCTGCGAGAGGAAGAAGAAGATTGGCTGATAGAAAGAATTGGTGGAAAAAAGATTTTGGCTACCATGATAAATTAATTTTCCTTTTGTTTTATAAATATAAAAACCCTTTTTTTGTCCAGGCAATCATTTATTTATTTTTCTTTATATGTAAACGTTTCGACCCATGTGGTCATTCTCAATACATGTTTCCAATCATCGTTCAGTACAGTAGATTTCAATCCGCAAAATACATCTATAGAATATTAAAAAAAAAAAACAACATTGCATTATAAAATTTAACATTATAAAATTTTTTATATAAATATATATGAAAAACATGAATCTTCTTAAGTATTATCATATCAGCCACACCATTATTCATGGCATCATCAAAAATTCACCGCATATAAATTACAATTCTTACATTATTGTTATCCTTACAATAGTACACAGATAGATATACCTTATTTTTTTCCTGGAGACCAACATTTAAATAATGAGAGAAGAAGAAGGCTGGGTGGTCCACCCATAGTCAGCTACTGTAAATAAAAAGTAGAACTGGGACTTTGTCCAGTCTGGATTATCTGAGTAATAATAGCTTGTTATGTTTTATTGTCTCACATTAATTATTATTTCTAGGCCAAAAACACAACTATTACAATTCCAGAATATTCTTTCTATTAATCTATATTGAGAACTATCTTATTATTCTATTTTACAAATATCCAAAAATCATTAATTATTGTTATTATAAAACTGCCAATCAGACAGGTAAAATATAAAGCAGCAGAAATGGGTGTGCTAAAAGGTTGAACTTATTGATGTAAGGAAAATGATAATCTGTAGAATTAATGTTTATTTTTATTTTTATTTTCATTTAATTTATTAAATATTATATAAATATAAATTAATTGTAAAAAAAAAAATTTTTTTTTTTGTTTTAATAACATAGGTTTTGTTTTGCAAAAACCATAATATCTAGAGTCTGCGATACAATAATAAAATGCCAAAATATGTTTTAAATACTGTTAAATGAATAGACTATTACTATTCTATTCTAACAGTGCTGTGGTTCTTGAAGTGCCTTGCCCTCCTCGGCTCTCCATCCCACACATACACACATCCAAATCTTGCAGCTAACAAAATCTTGGTCTACATATCCTTCTTCTTCCACCTGGATGTCCCTCATCATCATTTTAGGGAGTCTTCCAGATTCCATTTTTTGGACATGTCCTAGCCATCTTACTGTGGCCCTCTTTATGGTGGAAACGATATCTGGTGTTTCATAACAGACTATTAGATGGATAAAAAATATGGAATAATTTTTGACATCCTTATTTGCTATGCACAACAAAAGATGTTCTAAAAAACAATAAATAACATTCAGATTTTATTAGGATAGCAATAGAATAAACTGTGCCAGGTTTATTCAAAATCTGAAAAGTTTCCATGTCAATTTTTTTATTTATTTTTGTTTTTTTGATTAATTCCTGTGGAAGAGTCCGTTTTTTATTTTTGTAAGAGCTTCTAACATTCTTAAAACTAAGAATAATATTTTAGTGTATATGCATGTATATATATATATTTTTTTTTTTTAGACAGTAAAGTATGCTTAAAGAAATCAATTAATATATGGTAATGTATATATTAATTTTATCAATATATAATATATCATAATTTCCTTACAATTTATAGATGGAAGAGGTGAGAAAGAAACACAGACTGATGCTACTTTAATCAACACGAATGATTATGTTATCCAAAGGTTGACGGAACAAAATGTATGTCTTTTTTATCAGTAAAGTCTATTTTATCGATCGCATATTTAAAATTATCATTATTGCATATTTATAAAATATATATTTTTCAGGCTCAATTAAACTCTGAAAATGATTCCTTGAGAAGAATGGTAAGAGATTTAGAATCACAAGTTGCTTTAAGTCAAGACGAAAATGCAAATCTCTCGACCGGTTTGGAAGCTTTAGATATTCAACACCAGGAAGCCATTGGTAAGGGTTTACTAACATAATTAAACACTATTAATATTTATATAAATATTTAGAAAACGCTATTTCTAGTTTTCAATTTATTTTCTAATATTTTTTAGAATAGTAGATTGTTATGCTTACCGCTACACCGCTGATCGCCTCTAGTTGTTATTTGTTATCATTTATCTATAGCCCCGTTGAATAAGTAGTTAAGTCTAATTTTCCCCAAAATAAATTTCTTGTACTTAAGTAAGCGGAATCGAGTTATTTTGGTAGTGAATAAGGGGCTAAGTAAGGCATTGGCTTGAAAAAGAGTTGTGGTTTATATTACAACTCAATTTCAAGCCAAAAAGTACGAGAATGATACAACTCCGGTTATCTGAAAGCAGTTAACTCTCTCTCTGGGCAAAATCCGACGTAGATACATATATTGAATAAAGTTGTTTCGAATAAAAAAAGTACATAAATGTATCAGGATTGAGCATGTCATAGACAAAATTTTTATTTTTATTTTTTAGAGCGTTGGGTATGAACAATAATTTTTTAATAAAATAGATTTCCCATGTTTCACTGAGTAAGTTGTATTAAGTCCTACATTCTACTTTGACTTGTGTAATAGGTTCTCTAAGGTAAACATGATATGGTAAGATGGAAATAATAGGCCATTTCGGTTGACCACCAAAACGAAATTGCAAAAAAATTCATCACCCATGTCGTACAATCTCTGATTTTGGTAGTACTTCCTTTACTATCCTGGTAACAATTATTAATTTAGTTTGCCTGATCATTTACAGTTGTTTTTTTTTTTTTGTGCATGGGGTAGTTAGATTGGTCAGGGTAACATAAAGAAAACAAAATAATATATTAGAAATCAGTGTTTCAAACCACTTTGTAGATATGTCATATTTATAGTTTTTGTTTTTATTTGTATGCTACCCATAATCTTGGAAATTGTAATGATTCACACTCACTAATTTAAAAATATATCTCTTGGAAACTATTAGATATCTTTGTTTTTGTGTATTACTAACGAGCTAAAAGTGCTCTTATAAACCTAGCTTAATCTTCTCAAAATAAATAGAATATGTTTAATTTGAATGACATAGGTTTTGTTTTGAAAAAACCATAATATCTAGAGTCTGAGGTATAATAATAAAATTTCAAATATGTTTGAGAATAATCCGAAAATATCATTTTTGATTCGATACAATAGAGTTCTTCAATCAATAAAAATGAGTAAAAACTCAAAATAAGACATTAATTATAAATTTGAATGAATAGGAAAACATCTAAAAAAGCAAAGTCTTACTTCTCTGAAATACTGGAAAAAATTAACCAGTCAACGTTTTGTCAAATAGGGACAGCAACTTTACTCCAAGATGTTCAACAAGCAACTGTGACTAAGACTAAAGAGTCTCTATTTGACTAGTCTGTTTGAACTGTTAAGGGAAGCGGAGTGGGTCAGTGGTAGAGCACTGAGTTGCCATGCCGAAAATCCTGGTTCAAATCCCTCTGCAGGAAAGACTTTTATTTAGTCCGTTTGCAGCCGGAGATGGATCATATTGGATCTAGGATCCTCCTGGGGCTCACCCAGCCTCTATAAAGTGGCTATCCAATATAAGGGGGAAAATCTGGGGTTGAGCGTGATCTAGGACAAATCAGCTCCCTTCACAACCGTTGTTCTTGAAACAGTACAGTCTCTACCATGCACTGAACCCCTGACCCGTTCATGGTTTGTAATGGCACAGGCTTTTTTTTTTTTCGTTTGGGCTGTTGATGTGAGTTGTGCTGCATTTTTTCTTCTTTGATCTGATTTTTCTTTTGGTGTATGTCTTGATAATGCCTGAATTGGCTAAACATTGATTGGTTAATTTCAGTACTTTAGAGTCTTAATGCTTTTTGGGATTTTTTTTCTTAATAAATTCAGTGTTCTTTAATGTATGGCATTAAAAATATACTTTTGAAAGTTGAAAGGCTTAGTTTATGTTTTAATTAGTTATAAAATCTTAGATAAGAACTTGATTATTGTGAGAAAGACCATTTTTTTTTTTAAGTTCATTACCAGCCTTCATAAAGCAATATCGATTGACTAATGTTCGAAAATTTTTATTACAGAAAGGATTTTAACAGTGAGAGATGAATCTCAAAGACAACTAGAACGCATTAGTGGGGAATTACGTCTCAAGAATGAAGAATTCACAAAACTTGTAGAACAAAATAATCTATTGAAAAAAGAGGTAAATTTGCTTTTATTTTGCCATTGTAATATTTATTGTAATTTTTCCTGGCAATTTCTCATTTAGTAGTTAATTAATTAAATCTATTTTTACAATTTCGTGCCTAATCAAGGTTGAAGACTTGAATCAGGAACTCCTGGAAACTGAAAGTTTAGCTCAAGAAAATGCTAGGTTAAGAGATAGGATCTCGGCTACGGCTGTAACTGAGTTAACACCAATCGAGGAAAATTCGGCTGTAGAAGAACACGTCAGAACTTTGGAATCTGAGGTACTTGGTTTTAATATCTCTTTTAATGTTACAAAAATTTAGAGGACAGCTATAAAAAATTACTATCTTTTATGTTTTTATTAATTGTTTGAGTGTTTCTCAATTATCATTATGACTAATGAGCTATTAATACTATTAAACTTTATTTATTCTGGGACAAGTCCCTAAAGAATAACAATACAGGTATTGTAAGCTATTATGTCTTAGAGTGTAAAATAATTACATTTAATTAATTATTACAAGTAATTTAATAAGTGAGAAAGAATAAAAAAATGAACAAAAAAAAAAATGTGAATTACCTACAATAACAGTATTTTAAGAACAGATTAGAAGAAAAGAAAGATAAAAAAATTAAAATAAGTTAACAATAATTATATAAGAGAAACAATTTATGGTCACATATATATCAAATTTATTCAAGAAAAAAACAAAAAAAAAAAATGAAGAAAAATTAAACAATATTATCAGAGATTTACATTTCATCCATTTTTGTCTTTTTTAATATCTATCTATATGACATTAATAATACATATGTACGTGGTTTAAATTCCGCACACTCATATATATGAATACATAATAACACACACAAATGTACATCAAGAAACATCATTCATTCACCGAATAAAGAGAACATTAAGTCAAAACTGATCCCCTACTATTTTTGGGAATTGTGGCATTACTGAGCATTCTGCTCAATTTCCTGCTTTGTGATTTGCCTTTTGTTAAGCATTTTTTATTTATCATTGCACCTATTTCAAGTTTCTTCACATTCTGTTGTGAAACATGGCATTGTCTGGTGTTGTCGTATAAGTCTGATTAACCGATGCATGTTGTTTTTTGATAATTTTTTTTTTCATTACATCAATATTCATGCAGTTTGATTTGATGGTTTCATCTTTGGGTAGAATGGAAAAATGATTTATTTATGAAATAATCTGTATCACCAGTTAAACATTCCTCAATCCAACAGCGACTGGTCTGTTTTTTACAACACCTTTCTCTGAGCGGAGTGGTAATGTTTCTTACAGTGTGGGCTGCCGAGTGTAAAAAAACTCATAAAACTCATTAAAGAATTACAGGAAATTGCGTGATTCCATTTTCATATTTGAAAGCATACTGTACAATGTTTGTAATGATCGTAAATATTATCAAAAAATGCCCACTACAATCTATAAACATAAACATATTTAACCACAGAAGTCCACTTATTCCACTTTGAATTTTAGAAATAATAAAAACAGTCATTTCATATAAAAGGACCAATTTTATAATCATTATATCTAACGGAATCTTACCATTCTTTTATTTGAATTATGATTGATTTTTTCTTGAATTCTTATTTTTTTTTTCACTTTCCTACTTTTATCTGTTAGCACGGAGATGCTTACATTATAGTTCGTCAGATAAGACTTCCAGCTCAGTTCGTTTTTCAACTATCTCTTGTTTTTTTATTTTTGTAGGTTATTGCTTTAAGAGAGTCTCGGGATAATCTTGAAAGAGAAACGACTACCCTCCTTTCCCAAATCAGGCAGAGAGATGCACAACTTAGACAGGTATTTTAACGGTTCACTCATGATTTTGAAAAAAAAAAAAACAACAACATATAAATTGAGCAAAATGGGATTCACTAAATTAATTTATGGTATTTCAGTTAGACGCAAGAGTAGAGGAAATCGTAAACGAAAAGGAGATTAAAGAAAGGGAAATGACTCAGATAGTTTTCGAATGCAATTCTCTCCGACAAGAGCTCGCATCCGCTTTAGAAAAAGGAGATAACTTTGAAAAGTTGATCATTCCATTGCAAGAAGAAAACAAAGCCTTGAAAGCTGAACTCGATGATGCGAAAAATGATCTTTCCGCAATTAAAGATAGCCTCGAAGCAGCAAAGAGAGAAGCTAATCTGTCTAAAGATGAAAGCGAAACATTAAAATCTGAATTGGAATCGTTAAAAGAAGAACTTGGAGGTGAAGAAGCGAAGGCTGCTCAAGATAACAAAGAATTACTTGAATTAAGAAAAATGGTCAAAACAGCTTCTTCCGAGATTGAGGTGTGTATGATTATCTATTAATAATTATGTAAGTTTGTTTGTTTATTTAATGTCACTTTTATACTGCTACGGGTTATTCGGACGATGCTACAGTAGTAGTCCTAAATTTTGCCTATCCAGGTTTAATTAGGATAGGGGTTTTTAACGAGTACCTGACTTCGTACAGGCTCGGGACACCCGTTTACTACATTTAGTGAAGTGGTTTAAATATAATTTTAGCTAATTTTTTTTATTAAAAGTTGTCTATTTATTACATCCAAATGAAAGTAACACTATTATGAAGTGTGATCCGTAATCAGAATTTACAGTAGAACATGGAACAATTTTATTTTAAAAATTATTTCTAAAAAAATTGTGTCGGATCTGGTGGAGATGAGGCAAAAATTTATTGACGCAATATTGATGTGTTACAGAAGGAGCTCTAAATTTTTCCTATCCAGGTTTAATTATGATAGGGATTTTTAACGAGTTGCTGACATTTTACAGGCTCCAAGGATTTTTTACACCCTTTAAAAATCCTAGAGCCACCTGCCGGGCTACGAACCCGCGATCATGGGTTTAGTAGGTTGATATGCTAACCACTAGTCCACAGGTCCCCTTATTAAGTTAGTAATTAGTATACCCTAATACCAGTCAGTGAAAATGTCTTGATCCTTTTTGATTGAACATATTTTTAGATGGATTAAATTGGTACAGTCAATAATAACACAAAAATTAGACAAAACTTGATTTTTATTAACCGTGCCAACATTTCTGCCTACGTTGTAGGCCATCTTCATGGCAAATAGTGGGTGTAGTGACTTGTCACAAAACTCTTAACTGTCAACTGCCAACTGAACCTATACTTTGTTTTATTTTATCCTTTAATTTCACTGAGGTGTTAAATATTTCAACCAAATAATTGATTTTTATTCATGCCGGACCCCACAGTATTTAATATAGAAGCTTATTCAATCAAGTGCTCCAAAGCCTTGCAGAGAGCTAGTTTTTGTTATTCTCAGCAATATTCCTTAAAAGCATAAAAATGTTCTTTCAGAAATTTGAGTTATCGGAAATTATAGTCTTATTTTACCAATATCAGAATGGTAGAGCGTTAGATAAAATAAAGAAAAACCTGTATCACTACAACCCGTGAAGGGTCTGGAGTTCAGTAGATATTGTAAAAACAAACAACAGTTGTGCAGAGAGGTGATTTCTTTTAGATCACGCTCATCCGCTTAATTTTTCCACCTTATTTTGAATATCCACTTTATAAAGGCTGGGTGAGCCCTAGGAGGGTCCTAAATCCCATAGTAACCATCTCAGGCAACTAACAGATTAAATAAAAGTCTGCCAGTGAGCGGGAATAGAATTCAAAACCTTCGGCATGGCAACTCAGTGCTCTATCACTGAGCCACTCTTCTCCCCCAGTCAGATACAATAATGCATTCGATTATTATTGCATTATTATGCAATCAATTTATAGTAGATATCATATAGTATATGCTATAGTACAGTGTTCTTCAACCACTGGTCCGCGGCCCAGTACCGGGCCGTAGAAATTTCCTGCCGGTCCGTGAAAAATTTTGGTCAAATCGTTAATCACCGTGACGTATTATGTATAAAACTATACAAATACAATGTATAATAACAATATAATGGCGGACATATTCAGTCTGCTTAATGATGTTAATATTTCTCTGTAGGGTTCATATACAAATATTTTTACTTTAAGAAATAAAATGGATGCGTTCAAAAAGAAGCTAGCTCTTTGGAATAGTCGCTTACAAGAGGAAGATGTAGAAATGTTTTCTCTTTTGAATGAATTTTCGATTGCTGCTGATGTGAACACGAAAATCATATTTAACATAATAAATCAACATTTAAGAGCATTAGCTGAAAATTTGAATAAGTATTTCCCAGAAAATGAAGATCCTCGTAAAGGTAACCTCTGGATTAATAATCCATTCTCGGAAGATATAAACTCATGTGCACTTTTCTTTTTGATCTTCATGAAAAAGAAAAGTTGATAGAGTTGTCTTCTGATGTCACTCTGGTCTCCAGACATAAAATGCATTCATTGCCTCAATTTTGGATCATCATGATCGCTAGAAAAAGAAAATCCATCTTTGAGTTATAAAGCTATCAAATAATTAGTAAATTTTTCGACTTCCTATTTATGTGAAAAGACTCTTTCAGCCATGTCTGTAATAAAAACCAAACAGAGAAACCGAATAGATGTTAATGCAGCGCTTCGTCTCTCAGAAACAACGCAGAAGCCTCGAATATCACTAATAAATGTAATTGGATAACATATTCTATAATAAAAAATAATATCTACAAGCTTATTGGTTTTTATTTGTCTTAGCTTTCAGTTGGTCCGCGAAATATTTATCATATTTTTACCGGTCCGCAGGTGCAAAAAGGTTGAAGAACACTGCTATAGTAGATATTCTATTTTATATTTGCAGCCCCTGTGAATACGTGGTTTTCATTTATAATCCAGTTTCGTGTACTTAGGGAAGCAGAATTGTGTCACATTCTCCAATTTTATAAGTAGCTAAGTCAGGCATTACCTTGACAGAGAGTTATTGATTGTATTATAACTACATTTCAAGCCAAGCATTATACGAGTCCACTTCATCCAGTACAATTAACTCTCTCTGGACAAAATTTGTTATAAGTACAGTAAAACCACCTCAGTTTGAGAAAAAAAAAGATATATATATATATATATATTGTCTGGTTGCTAAAGTCATAGACGCTGGCAAAGAATCAATCGTTGTGTGTTAACAACTTCGTTTTCTAGAATCTGTTGTTTACTCAAAACCTAGGCTTCCTCGCACACATTTCTCATAAATTAATTATCTCCTCATCTCTACCTAATGTTGCTTCCACAGTTGAACTACCTTCAGTCTTCATTCTTGTCTTACGGGTACTTGTAGTTTTCTTAAAATTACATAATTTATAACGGGAAAAAAAGACAAAGGAAGAGTTTAGATCTCGTTACTAAGTTTGAAATTGTAAAACATTTACGAAAAAGTGAAAGTGCTTCAATCTTAGAAAAATCTATGAAATCCCTCAGACGACAGTTAATGATATTAAATGTGCGGGGGAGCCCTAGAGTATGTCCCTTCTAAATAATCATTTAGTGTTTATTAGGAAGGGGCATACTACGTTTGTGCACGAGGAGAGAGCTATACTCCACCTTTAAATTGATATTAATTTCTCAAGAGGGAAAAATTGGACATACAATGATTGCGCTTTTAGCCATCGATGTACGTAATTATTATTATTTTTTAAAAACATTTTTACTACATATGTATACCTTATTAGTATGTAAATATGTTACGAGTACATATATAATGTCGAATGTTTGAAATATATTGTTCAATTTATGTGTGTGTATATATATATATATATATATATATATATATATATATGCGACATATGACTCACTCCCATATCCGTCTATTTCCCAAATCCGTCACCATCTTGGTCCCATACCCTGACGGATAATCGAGGTTCTACTGTACTTATTCAGCGGGACTGCTGGTATAAGTGTGTAGTGTAGCTTGTGTTCTAATGAAATTTGTTTTATTTTTTTATTTATTTTTTTAAAATTTCTGTTATTTCTATTATTGTTTGAATTCCAGGTTCTTCAGACTAAACTTTTGAATGTTGAAGATGAATACAGCAAAGCTAAAGTCAAATTTGAAACAGATGAATCAATTTTTGAATCTGAGCGACAAACATTGCAAAAAGAGCTCGACTCTCTTCATGACATATCCAGAGAATACGGCATTCAAAAGGACATTTTTAGGGAGAAAGAGTCAGAACTGAAACGCCAGTTGGAAAATGCTGAAGTCGAGCTCTGTAGTATAAAATGTTTACTAGACGAGGAAAAAGAACAAGCGGGAAAAGAGATTGAAGGATTGAAGGAACTTATAAAACAAGCCAAAAGGGAAAACGAAGTTTTAAGGAATAAATTAGACAGCTATGACGAGAAGGATTTAAAACTGCAAAGGTCAGTTGTAAATATTAATCATAATCTTGGTAGTAAATGTATTATTTTATTTTCTCTTTATTTACATTTTCAATAGTTAATGATAAATGGAAGTACATTTAGTTGTTTGTTTGTTCATTTAACGTCACTTTTTGCTGCTATGGCTAATCGGACGATGCTACAATGGGAGCTCTAAATTTCAAGCCTATCCAGGTTTAATTAGGATAGGGATTTTTAACGAGTACCTGATATCGTACAGGCTCAGGACACCCGTTTACTACATTTAGTGAATTGGTTTAAATTTATTTAATATATTTTAAAACCGTGGAAAAATTCTAACGAAAAGCCTTAAGTCTCCAAACTAAAACAGAAATAGAAATAATTTATCCAATATTTCGCCCATTCAGGCATCCTCAGGGTAGAAAGAGAATAACAGCAAAACAAAACATGAATAATGCACCCAAGAAACATCCCACCACCTCGAAGGCTCAAAAGCAACTAATGAACCATAAGGAAGGTTACTGGACCCCAGCTGGTTAAGGTTAGATAAAAGCAGCTGATAGATACTTCAGATATTCAAAATTCAATATACACTTTACTTTTCAATATTAATTTATTTAATATATAATTCATATGATTATAAACTAATTTATTTTATTAAAAGTTGTCTATTTATTACATCCAAATGAAGGTAAATACTATTATGAAGTGTGATCCGTTATTAGAATTTACAGTAGAAAATGGAGCAATATTTTTTTTAAAATTATTTCTAAAAACATTGTGTCGGATCTGGTGGAGATGAGGCAAAAATTTATTGACGCAATATTGATGTGTAACTCATTTCAAAATTTCAAAGAAACTACGTATTTTCTATTTTCTCATCCTCCCCCCCTCCCTCCAATTTATTTTCTTTCCCTCATAACCATAAACATTATAATACCATTATTCTCACTACTTCCATGCTAACGATTTCTGTAAGGCGTTTATTTTATGATTTCCCACCTCTAAGTATCATTTTATGACATTCATCCGAGGTCAACTTCACTCACAATTTTTATCTTTACTCTTCCACATATCTTTGCCTTTTTACATGTATTTTAGTCCAATTATAGCCTAATTATATTTTTATTACTTTATTATTACTTACTTTATTTAAAACATACTGTATTTTACTTTATGTAATTAACAGTCTTTACATCTATGTAAGGTCTCTTTTTACTTATCAATATTAATACTGTATTTTCTATAAAAAATAATTTTCTGGATTTTTTTTATAATTTTACAATTTTCATTTCTTAATGTATTTCTTATAATTTTCTACATTTACCCAAATCATTTTTATCATTTTTTACATTTCCCATTTTATATTCAGTTTTTATTTTTTATCTTTATTACCTTATTTTTTTATTTTTAAACACTTTCTGTTTTATTATTATTTTATTCTTCTTTATGTATTTTACTACCCTCCTGGCACTTCGTTGTTTATAGTATACACTCATACATTTTAACCTTTATATTTACCTTGCTGTGCAATATTTATCATTTTTATTTTCAATTACCTGTATTCACCATACTTTCGATTATTTATATTTACTATGTTTTAATTATTTGTACCATTTCTTAATTGTCTGTATTTTGCATATAGCCCTGAAGATGATCTACAAAATAGGTCGAAATGTTGGCTACTCAATAAAGTTTTCTCCTATTCTATGAGAAATTCTTTGACCTCTACCCTTTTTTCTTCCACATAAGTATTTTATAGTTTTTGAATTTTGATTTGTCAAAAACATCTTAGTTTCAGTGAATATATTAACTTTCGACCAAAGACTCCTCATAAAAGTTTATTGAAAATCATGAGTTTGGTTTAATTTTAAGCAATTCCGCATGAGATATTCAGGATCAAAAGCAGATTATTCCAAAATTTCAAAATTTGACTTTTTAAATATTGTTGCCAGTTTAGTCAAGCACTTTTGTCTGAAATGATAGTTTGCTGTCTTATTTCTCATGGTTCTGATCCTGAAGTTTTGGAATCATAAAGCATTGCTTGACTAAACCAGCAAAAAATGTTAAAAAGTCAATTTTTGAAATTTGGAGTTATTCGTTTTTGATCCTAAACACCTCTTATGTATTAACTTGTTATCAAGCAATTTAAGTATGTATATTTTAAAAATATTTTACATTTCAGATGTTTGAATGAACTTGAAAATCTTCAAAAAGAAAATATAAAATTGATGAAATGTTTTGAAGAAACTAACAGTAAAAATGAATCCTTAATGAACGAAACCTCTTACAGAGAACTTCAGTTATCGGAATTAAAAGTGAAACTCGAATCATTCGAAAGTAATGATATCAGGTACAAAGAAGTAATCGAAGATCTACAAAAATCTCTGAAAATGACTGAAGAGGAATTGAAGAATAGTAAAGAAAAAATTCTTCTTCTTTCCGCTTCGAATAAAAAAATTTCTCAAGTCGATAAATCAACTGTAGTAATAGATGAAAATAAATCAGATCTTATACAAGAGAAGGAAAAGTTATCCTCAGAAGTTGTTTCATTGTCTGAAAGCAACAAACTTCTTCTTAAAGAAATAGAAAATCTTACGAGTCAGATTAATATAATGAAGATAGAAAAAGAAAGCTTGGAAAAGAAAGAAAATATTTCATATCAGCAAAATGAAGGAATAAGTGTAACTGTTGAGAAGGAAACAGAGAAATACTCAAATGAAATTAAATCTATTTCAATTGAAAATGAAGCTATTCGTAAACAATTAGAAGAACTGAAGGAAGAATGTAATAAATACAAAAATGAGAACATATCATTAAACGAGAAATTATTATGTACTCAAGAAGCACTGGAAGTTGTTCATGAGCAGTTGAAAGATTATGGAGGCAGTTACGAGAATGTTGAAAAATTATCTAGCGAGGTTACGCATCTTTCGTGTCAGGTAGATCATTTTAAGGATAAGTTAAAGAGTGTCTATGAAGAAAATGCAAAAACCGCTGAAGAACTTTCAGCTGTGTTGCGAGAAAGAGATCAACTCGTAGATCAAGTTCAACTTCTGCGCAGAGAACTCGACAATATGATCAAGCTTAAGGAAGAAATAGCAAACTTAAATCATAATCTACAGGTATAAATTTGAACATATTTCAAAACATATAAAGTAAATTTACTATTTATGTATGTTTTTTCTTTTATCGTAAATTACAGATGAAGTCCTCTGAGGCAGCTTCCTTCGAGGGAGAAATGAAACGTTTGCAAGCAGCTCTGAGTGCTCAGCTTGCGAATAATGAAGCCTTGCATAGAGAGAAAAATATTTTAAAAGAAAGGTGTGACAACGTATTTGTTGAAATGCAGGTAAGAATATCTGTAACATACACATCTAGACAACTATATATTATTGTAGTAAATATTTTCTTTTCTTTTTTTTCTAAGAATAAAATGGCTTATATTGAAGAAGTCGAAAAGATGAAAAATAAAGAGGTAGACAGTCTAAAGCAAGAGATAGAAAATCTAAAAACACAGCTCGAGTTCGCATCACAACTTCTTCAGGACGTCGAAAGACAAGAAGGAGAGGGACAGCCTTCTGGAGAATCGAATTCGCAGGTAATTTTAATGCTAACAAGGTATTTTAAGAATATATAATTAATATATTATGGAGATGTTAAGGATTGATGAAATCTTGTCTGATCCTAAGTAAAAGGCATAGTAAATAGTGTTTTACTGTTTGGGTTTCTTGTTTCAACCTATTATCCGACAATTTAGAAAACAACATTTTGCGAAATTGGAGTGGTTGGGAGTCGCCATTAGTTACCAGTGTTATAATGTATTATCGGTTATCCAGGTTATATTCCTGTATCAAGAAGTGGGATGCAAATGCCTTCCTCACCAAAACTAATTCAGGTATAATTATAGCCTAACTAGCTTTTGCCCACGGCTTCGCTCGCGTGGAATTTGTTCTGCCATATAAAGTTTCGTGACAGATCTAATCTGGACCAGCGCTGGGGATGCACAAGGGACTCCAACAGAAAAACAATTCAAAGATCCCAAAATAAAGTGTTAAGGGGCATCGCAAGGGGTGCCGACCGTGGAGGAGGTAATCCAAAAATTCGCCCAGACACATCAGGGACGCCTGCAAGACCACGTTAACGCCGAGGCCGCCCATCTCCTCGACTTCAATGCTCTAGTAAGAAGGCTAAAGAGAAGGAAGCCCCATGAACTAATATAAAGTTGTGTTTTACGTTCAGAGCTAGAGACATTTGAAGCTCCTTAACCTCTTAACTTGCACGCTCGAGTTAATTCGAGCGCGCTAAACAGGCCAAACTGTGCACACTCGAGATAATTCGAGCGGCGTTGTATTTGATGCTGCTATAATTTTTCACACTCGAATATATTCGAGAATTGAAAATAACAATGTGAAAGCTAAGAAAAAGAATCGTGTTATTGATATTTATCATTTACATAGGATTGTAAGCTATAATACCTTGCATTCTTGCATTTCTGTACTCGTGACGACTGACTGCGATCCGTCGTAGTATTTTCGTGAATTTATATAAAGGCCATTGTATCTTTTATTTTACTATTTAGACGTGAAATATCAAACACTTGTTTCTGTTGTTTTATAGTTTAGTTCAATAGTTACCTAAGTGTTGTAAACTTGCAAAGATAAGTGTATCTTTATATACAGTCAGTTATTTTGTGATTACAGAAAATAA
This sequence comes from Arma custos, assembly GCA_037127475.1. NCBI lineage: Eukaryota > Metazoa > Arthropoda > Insecta > Hemiptera > Pentatomidae > Arma > Arma custos. The sequence goes on from CM073764.1 coordinate 9,120,400, forward strand.
AATTGGGTATATTGGATATTTATACAATTGGTATGTTTTTTTCATTTTCAAATTATTATTATTATTATATTTTATTTTATATTATATTTTAGTAAAATATATATTGAAAAATGAGCGATTCAGAATCTGAGTATGAATACGCAAATTTGTCGGAAAGCGGCTCAGAAGAAAGTGATAAAAATTTTGATTAATTTTGAATTTTTTTTATTTTTTTGCCAAAACATTGTTCTAAAGTTTGTTTTTTTACATTAAAAAAAATTGATTTTTTTTGCTGTTTTTTTTCAAAAAAACTGTGTGTTAAGGGGTTAATCATGAAAAATAAACCTATATTATGTATATATGTTTTAAGTGTGTTATTATTATTATTATTTTCAGAAAAAAATTGCTAATAAGCTCGTAAAGAGCTTGATTGTAATATAAATAAATAAAAAAAAAATTTGTATACAAACATTGTAGTTGTTTAGCATTTTCTTTTTTTTCAAAGTGAATTTCAATTATGCGAACCACACCTCCTGGCATTAATTTGGATAATCAACGCTCTACTGTGCCTTTTAATATAACATTTGTAATTTTTGCTAACTACTTCTCTTAATAATAAATTTACAAAGGTAATGAAAACATTTTTTCTATTTAAAATATCTATTAATTACAATTAAACTGTTATTTATAATAAGTTATTATAATTTATTTGCAGAAAACTAGTCCCGAACTTCAGGAAGAGTTGACTAGGCTTTCTGCTGCATTACTCAAAGAACAAACTGATTGTAAGCTCATCAAAAACCAGGTATTCACTGATTTTATTATTACTACTATTTTTAACAATACATTTTTATTTATTTATTTATTTATTTATTTATTTATTTATTTATTTAAACATCCTTCCTTGCCTTATGGCAGTACGGGTTTTGACAATGTTAATTATCACACAATAACTGAATTGTCTCTAAACTTTTAACTCTAATTTTCAATTTTTTCACAATGTCTCCAACTGGTCATTTCCATGGGTTCTTCTTCCAAGATTGAAGAGTGTTGTTCCCACTTCCGCTTTCCACTTGTACACAAACTCTTTGAAGTACCGGTAATTGTCTCGGATCATTAACTGAGGGAATTCGTTCTCGGAGAGGATGTAAAGTCCGGTTCCCCTCAATAATATGGATCTTAGAGACTCAAGGCGGTGCAACTTGTGACAATGTGCTCAGCAGACTCCGGAACACCGCAGCTAGGACATAAAGGGTCAATATCCCTTTCGTATTCATGAAGTCCGAAAGCCTCCATGCCCTGTGAGGAATAGCGAAATCCAGTAGCCTAATTAAATTAAACTATTTTTGACAGTAGTAAAAAATCCTTGGTTATGCCCTCCTTTGGAAGGAACGTTAAGCGGGGTTCCCGAGCCTGTACGATGAAGGTACTCGTTAAAAATCCCTATTCTAATTAAATCTGAATAGAGAAAATTTAGAGCACCCGCTGTAGCATCGTCTGATTAACCATAGCAGCATAAAAGTGACGTTAAATAAACAAACAACTATTTTTGATACTTATATATTACAAAATGTTATTAATGTTAATCGCAATGGTATTTCTTGATATATTGAGATTTTTCATCATCACCTGGCGCTTATCTTCTAGTTTTCTCTCACCTGGCTTTATCATTAACAATATTTTTATGTTTGTGCCTGTAGTTCATTTATTATTCATATATTCTTAAAAAAAAAAAAAACGGATTGTACTTGGACAACTGTTGTGTGGAAATATGGATTTTCATTTACCAAAGCTCGGAGAATATCATCATCGAGAGTAGAACTTCTTCATGGCTTTCTTTGTCTTCAAAGCTCATGTCTTCCTCTCTAAATCTCTTGAACCACCGTTAAACTGTGCTCTCACTTATACTGCCTTCGCCCCAAACTTCGTTGGCCGAGTTTGAACTCATAAAACCAAATTATGCATAAATCATAAATCATTCTATTTGGAGGGGTATTTTATAGAAAACATAGAATCCTGAATTATTTTTTGGACAACCCAATATTATATCATATATATTGTTGAAATCTTGATTTTTAATTTTGTCTAGCTGGAGGATACTAAAGAAAAACTAGAGAAAGCAGAAAATCAACTTAAGACATTAAAAACTCATCTTGTAAATGTTGAAGACAGTTACATTTCCGAATTATCTTCAGCAGAGGAAAAGTTAAGGGAATCGCAGACGATGCTCCAAGCCGCTGAAGAAAGAGTTAGAACTTCCTCAACTGCTTATACTTCAGCCAGGTAATCGATTTTTAATGCTAAAGATTATGAATTTATCATTATTTAGTTAAATAGGTACTTGTGTATTAGCTGGTATGCAGTGACTGTTATCCGCCTTTTTTTATAGCCTACCTTCTTATTTTTATTAATGAAAATTGAAATATACAAAGTGTAGTAATAAAATACTAATTCTATACCCCTGGGGATAATCCCCACAATCCTAATAAATCCCTGGGGAGCGGAGTGGCTCAGTGGTAGAGCACTGAGTTGCCACGCCGGAAATCCTGATTCAAATCCCACTGTGGCCATGATTTTTATTTAGTCTGTTTGCAGCGGGATCTAGGACCCTCCGGGAGCCCATCCAGCCTCTATAAAATATTATAAAATTAGGGTATCCAAAATAAGGGGGAAAAATCTGGCGGTTGAGCGTGACCTAGGACAAGCCACCTCCTTGCAGAACCGTTGTCCATGAAACAGTGCAGTCTCTACCATGTACTGAACCCCAGACCCTTTATGTAGTGGTACAGGTTTTTTTTTTTTTTTCTAGCCACATTCCTCTTCTTCTATAAATTTTTTTCCCTTCACTTTTGATGAAAATATCTCCATTTCTACCCTTGTCAAAATCCATTTTCACTCCACTTTTTCACATTACTTCTTCTTTGGAATTATTCCGAACTTCTGCAAGTAATTCACAGCTTCTTTTTTTAAAGGCTTGGCTATTCCTGAAGTATTATTCTGTCCATTTGAAATAGGAAATAAGAAAAGGAATAAGACAAATACACAAAAATTAATTTAATAAACAATAAAGAAATCTAAATAAACAATAAACAAAATTAACAAAACAAAAGCATTAAAAAAACAACACAAGATAAGGGGTTAGGTTTCATGCAGACCTGGTAATACACAAGTATTGTTAAATATTTGAAAAACTAGAAAAATTACTTTAAAAATATATTTTATTTCTCAGTATAAGATCTAATCAGCAAGTGGAGGCTTTGAGGGAACAGGTTAGACTTTTAACGGAACACAAGGAGAAACTCGAAGCTGAGGTATCAAAGGCTGAAGATGCCGCTATGAAGCAGTCAGCTACAGTCACCAGGCTTCAAGCTGTTCTCCATCAATTCCAGAGGGGTAAGATCTTTGATTTATTTTATTTTACAACAAATTTTTTATAAACCATTCATTTATAATCTACCTTTAAATAAATAAATTATTTAAATTACGAAACACAAAAAGAAACAAAAATCAAAAGCTCCAAGGCCATGACAGCGCCTCTACTGATTTATGGAAGAGAAAGCTGGGCGAACACTAAACAAATATAACAGTATAGATGGTATTCAGTAGAAATGTTAAGGGCTTCACATAGATTTGATCTAAGATAACAAAATTATACTTAACGAACTGAATATATCAACAGCTCCAGTAAATAAGTGCTTAAGTAGATTTTTTCCTGTACCACTACAACCCATAAAGGGTCTTGGGTTCAGTAAATTGTAGAGACTGCACTGTTTCTTAGATAACAGTTCTGCAGGGAGGTTAATTTTTTGAGATCATGCTCAACCGCCAGAGTTTTCTCCCAATTAAGGGTACAACTGCTAGCAGATCCCTCTGAGCTTAACCACTCCTTGATTTTCTTCTAAAATGGGTTAATTGTACCGAGTGAAGCAGATTCGAGTCATTCTCGTACTTTTTGGCTTGAAATGGAGATTCAACCGCTTATTGACTATGAGAATTACACAATTCCACATCCCTCAGAACAATTAACTTATTTTGAACAACATTTGAACTAACCACTTATTCACCAGGACGGTGGATATATAAACTTAATTATAAAATAAATAAGTACAGAGATAAGTAGAGACATAACATTAACAGTATGACGAATACCATACTTCCCGATAAAATAATTAACCATAAGCTATGAGGAAGGAAGGGTTTAGGAAGACCAAGAAAAATATGGTTGTAATATTTTTTTTTTTTAAATCGGAACAGGCAAGAGCTTAATTCCTATTGGGGAGAAAAATATGACAAATAAATGCTGAAAACCGTCTTACAAATGATTGTTCTCCTTTGTTGTAGTGGTTAGCATTACAGCCTTATATATCCAACATCATTCACACCCCAACAGGTGTCCTTATAATTTTTTAAAAGGAATAAAAAATCCTTGGTTATGCCTACCTTTCAGAGGGACATAAAATGGCAGTCTTGTGCCTGTGCGGTATTATATACTCTTTAACGATCTCTAACATAACTATATACATGGATAGGTGAAATTTAGGATTTCTACTGTAGCAACGTCTAATTAGCCATAGTAGCATTCAACGATGCTAAATAAATAAACAAACATATACTTGGTTTGAATTTAATTATTATTAAGTATCTGTTAATTATATATTATATTTTTCAGACAAGCAACAAGATATTGAATTTGAAACCGAGAGAATCAGGAGGGATTTGGAACTTACTAAGAAAACTGCTGAGGAACGTGCCCAAGAAATAAAAAAGTTGCAGGTGAAATAAGATCATCAAAAACTTATTTCCTTTTAAATAGCTCTAGTTATCGCATTTTTAAATTGATTGAAAAAAAAAATTGATAAATTAATATATATATTTATTTTCTGTTTTCAGGAACAATTAAATGAGGCGAAGATGGGCCTTGTTGCTGGGCAAAGGTTAAGTGAAGAACTTGTCAGACAGCAAGAGTTGGTAGCACAATCGACAGCACAAGGTTAGGAAAGCTTTTATTATTATATTAATGTTTTTTTTTTCTTATTATTTAAACTAATTATTAATAGAATAACCTTTAAAAAAATGGTTATTCTTTAAAGTAAGAAAAATTAATTAGGAAATATTTTTTTTTTTAAATTAATTAGGAAATATTTTTTTTTTTTCTTAAGTGGGTAAATCTCAGAAGGGTATTCTAAAATTATCTATTTTTCAGTCCATATAGACTGTTTTCTGTTTTTTGTGAATAAAATTCCTCATGTCTGTAATGCAAACTATAAATGAAGGGTCTAATTTTAATTTTGCTGTAAATTTAGATAATTAAATTACAGTAAATTTTCATCTATTGAATCTTAATAACTATAAAACCTTTATCACTACAAACAATGAAGAGTTTGGGGTTTATTACATGGTAGAGACTGTATTGTTTCTTAGACAACGGTTGTTCATGGAGGCGATTTGTCCTAGATCACGCTAAACCGCTAGATTTCTCCTTCTTATTTTGGGTACCCACTTTATAGAGGCTGGGTTTGCCCCAGGAGGGTCTGCAGGTCCCATAGGGTCTGTCTGTGGCTGTTTACAGATAAAATTATTTATCTGTCGTAGCTGGATTTGAACCTAGCAACTCAGCTCTCTAAAAATTGAGCTACCCCGCTACATGAATATTCAATAAGTTTAAAAATATTTATCCTTTGTAATTATAGAGAGGGAAAAAAGTAAATTTAATTTTTAAAAATCTTTCCTGTAGCTATGCCCTATTTAAATTATAACTAAGGCTCTCTAAATTCCCAGAAAATTTTGATTTAACATTAATTTTATCGCATGCTTTAAAGTGCTTCCATTTTATTCTTTATCTATTACATGATGATAGTTGTCCATGAAACAGTACAGTCTCTATCATGTACTGAACCCTAGACCCTTCATGGGTTGTAGTGGTACAGGTTTTTTATCATATGATTATTATACATTTATAATTCTTTCACTAAAATAGAGCCAAAAACTCAAAAAGAAACACTATTATTTATTATAATGCAATTGGGAAAAACCACAATGCAAAGCCTTATGTTTCAAAAATACACCTATTTCTTTATTTACTAATGACTTTAAGTCCTGAATAAAATTAAAATATAATCGATCCATTAAGTTGAGTTGTATGTTGAACGTCTTGGTGGTGGGGTGCTGTCTCATGTTTGGAGCCTGTTTGGGCTGTTGATCGTTGGGATGTATTGCACCTTTTTCTTCGAGATGCGATTCACATAACCCCCTTTTTGATTTTGGTGTCTTGATAATGCCTGAATAGGCGAAACGTCGACTGGTAAGTAGGTGTATTTTTGAAACATAAGGCTTTGCATTGTGGTTTTTCCCAATTGCATTATAATTTATAACTCTTTGATAAATGAATGAGTTTTGAAATCCCATTTTGCTTGTTAGTGTTATTGCTCGCCGCTCTAGTTTGTGGATATGCACGATTATTCATTATATCATATTATCATTATGCAGCCATTAATAAAACTAAATAAGTTTACCCTATTTAGTGTTATTAATGACTGCACCCCACACAAATCGTATCCTTTAAGGATTTTCTTTTTTACCAAATTAAAACAAAATGGTTGCAGTATAATAGTGCATTGTTATAATATATTTTTAATTCTAATATTCATTTCATATTTTTAGTGCTCAAAATCTATTACTTAAAAAATAAGTTTTTTTTTTATTCTTAATATATTTAGAAATTATGATTTTTTTTTTTAAATTCTTTCTTATTCATAATTTAGCTTGTTAATAACTTTGAAATTCATTCAGCAATATGCTTATTGTGTATACTTGTATATAACTGCATAAAAAACTTTAAACTTAAAGAAATTTAATTTTAATAATTATTAAAATAATATAATATGTAGTATTGCAATTCAAGCAATAATTAAATTTGATGTGATTTTAATCACCTTTTGGTGCTTTTGAGTTGTTTTTTTTAATATTTTAATTTGCATGTATTTTTTATTTTTATACCATGGCTTGTTTTTCATGGCAATTTGTGTTTTATTTTTGTTATCAATAATTTTTTAAAATTCTTTCTTGTTAATATATATATTGTAGTTATATTACTCATCATATAGAATTAAGGTATGCATTTTTATTATAAATTTTAAAAACTCCTACTTGAAATTTGAAAGCGATATTAAATATTAACTATGAATTATTAGCCAATATCTGCCTTGAAGGGTATGGGCAATGGGGTTGCAAGTGGTATATGGGCATAATTTCATTATCCATTTTTTGTTTTTTTAAGAAAAATTAGTTGAGTGTTTTCCACTAGGTTTTTAAAAAACTCGACAAAAAGTAAAAACCCTTCAAAGGATAAAGTGTTTGCTTCTATTTTTCGGAGTCTTTAAAATTGGAAAGGCTTGGTTGAATAAAAAGGCTCTATGCTAATAATACCAATCTTACAAACTTACGTCGAGGGACCAGCATTCAATCCAAATCCACCAGATCACTCTTAACGCAATACTCTCACCTATGCCTCGAACGTTCGGCAGTCTGCTGAGCGCTTATTAGCTTTTCTTGGTAATTATTTAGAACGTATTAGAAATCTGGTTTGTTACCAAGTCCTACAAGTTTACAAGCCCTCTTGTATTCTCTATCTTTGGGATGCTATCACTATTAACGGGGTGCATCTGCTAAATTCCGCAGTAGTCTCTTCTTTTTTTAAACAAAAAATTACTAGTCGTGATTGCATCAATAAACGCCGATATTCAAGAAAAACGACTTAAATATTTGCCTTTGTGATCAATTATGGGATTTCTTTTATTTAATTCTTAAATTAATCAAAAATGATAGAAACACGCAATTTCAAGTTAAAAATGCTTTTAATAGGCTTGAAAACGAATATTTCTTTTTAATTGCAAAAAAATGGGTGAAGAAATAGCATTTGTAATAATAGTTTTAATATCCGTCGTCAGATAAAATAAGGGAAAGAAAAATAAAATAAGCAATCCTCTTGGTGCTCTAAGAGACAAAAGATTATTTTTAAATTTCATTATTTGTAGTCAAATACGCTTTACACATCTTAGTTGGTATATTTACTTTTAAAATGACCCATTTAGCATTTCTTTCAAATTTTGATAAGTAGGAGTAGTATATTAGTAGATTTAAATCTTTGATATATAGTTTAATGATTCTTGTAATTTGAAGGTAAAAAAAAATTGTAAATTATTTCTATTTATATATTTTTGTAAAGGAATTAGCCTTCTGCTGCATGATTTTGCAAATTTAATCATTATAGAAACTATACCTGTATTATTTTAGAGGATCCACATTATATGCGCTGGCTACCAGTCAAATATCAGCTGGTAATTCTGAGCCTGCATGTGTTCTGCCCAGGTTGCTTGCTGGTATGAGGCTGGTTGTTCGGCTTTCCTTCGATTGCTGTATTCATCACACTTCAAAATAATATCAACGTTTTATTTCATTTTAATCAAAATTATTTTTTCAACAATGAGGCAACTTATTTATGTAGATAAAGAAACAATCTGATATCAGTCAAACAGATAATTAAATTTTAGTTTTCAAATTAAAAAAATTAAAACAATTGCATATTTTCAATCTAACTCTTTTCCATTCAATATATTTTTAAAAAAATGTATCTCTACACTCATGAAGGGGTTCAGTACATAGTAAAGACTGTACTGTTTCTAGGACAACGGTTGTGCAGGGAGGTGATACTTTGTCTTGGAACACTGTCAACCACCAGGTTTTTCCTCCTATTAAGGGTACCCACCTTATAGAAGGTGGGTGAGCCACAGGAGGGTCTGTAGATCTCGCAGGGTCTATGGCTGGCTCTTAACAGATTTAATATCCTGTTTATCGTTGTTAATAGAGCCAAAGTATTAGAAGCTGTGCAATGCCTTGAAGATATGTTTCACCACTTAGTAGAACAGCGGTTTGAATGTTGTAGATAATATTGTATATTTTGGATATATGTCGTTGTTGCAAAAGATAATATATTACAATTTTTCAATAATTTTCCTAGGATAATTTTTGGATTCAATAATAAACTTGTACCATTACAACCAATGAAGGGTCTTGAGTTCAGTATGTGATAGAGACTGTACTGTTTCTTAGGGACTGTTCTGTTCAGCTACCAGATTATTCCCCCTATTTTGGTTACTCATTTTATAGAGACTGAGTGAGCCCCAGGAGGGTCCCAGATCCATCCCCGGCTGTTAAGAGATTAAATAAAATTGCCATAGCTGGATTTGAATCTAGGGCTTTATGCATAGCTAATCGGAGCTGAGCCATTCTGCTCCCTGGTTAAAAAAAAAATATACCAATGAAAAAACCTTGTAAATTTTTTTTGGGAGAGGGATTCAGTTCTAAAACCATCTCTCCCTTGGATCCCGATAAAAATTAATTTATGCGTTTTTGAAAAAAAAAAAAATTAAAATTAATGGTGGAAAGGAAACAAAGTTACATGTAGGATCATATGATCTGCAAACACTTATTTATATACTACCTGTACCAACATAACCTGTGAACCCTTATATAACCTTATTGAAGGGTCTGGGGTTCAGTATTTCAGTATTTATGTGGGGTAGGGACTGTACTGTATCTTGGACAGCAATTGTGCTGGGAGGTGTTTTGTACTAGATCATGCTCAACTGCTAGACCCCCCCTCCCGATTTTGGTTACCCACTTTATAGAGGCTGGGTGAGCCCCAGGAGGGTTCCTGATTCCGTAGGATCCATCTTCAGCTGCTAACAGATTAAATAAAAGTCTTCCAGCGAGTGGGATTTGAACCCAGTACATTTGGTATGTCAACTCAGCGCTCTACCACTGAGCCATTCTGCTCCATAGTGCATATACAAATATAGATGTATATATAACTTATTTATATTTGTTTCAATTTCAATAAAGTAAATTTAAATTAATTAATTTTTTTTTTAAATAAGTTGCTTCACGGTTGTATTTCAATGAAAAAACTATCTTTAATGGGACCGTTTTTTAGTCGAATCCAGAGAGGGCCGGTGTAATCTCATGCGGTAACTGTGAGAGGAAATGTAAGTCTCAGACTACCGCATGGGCCTTCACTGACTCACTCAATTACTGCATTGCTGCACCTCGTACCATTCAAGATTTTTCTATCCTTATTTCCAAATAGTTTTATTTTTATTAGCTGTAGTTGGTTTTATAAATATTATGGTAGATATTTAGGCTACAGCAAACTCCTTCTGTGGTTTTCTTTTTTTTGAATATAGATAGCCTTATATAAAAAGGACAAAAAAAAAATATTATTGATTGTTAGATAAAATTAATCGAATGATCATGAAAAACAACATCATAAGTCCTTTTTCTTAAATAAACGTTTTAGAAATGTAAATTCTTCTACTTCCGAATCTTCCTAATCTTTTTCCCTTAGACTGTGATCAGTGTTGAGGATCCCATTTGTAAAGACTGATCCATGTATATGTAATTAATATATGAAAATTAACATGAAAAAGTATTGAAGATTTTTTTTAAAACTTGTCAAAAGGAAAAAAGTTAAACGAATAATTAAATTAGCTACAATAAACACACTTTATCTTTACAATATACACGCTTCGAAGATCTGCCTTATACTCTAGTATGATTGTTTGTTTATTTAGCATCACTTTATCCTGCTATGGGTAATCGGACAATGCTACAGTGGGAGTCCTAAATTTTGCCTATTAAGGTATAATTAGGATAGGGATTTTTAACGGGTATCTGTCACTATACAGGCTCAGGACCCCCATTTAACGTCCCTTCCGAAGGACGGCATAACCAAGGATTTTTTACTCCCTTTAAAAAATCCTATTGCAACCTACCGGACTACGAACCCGCAATCTTGGGCTTAGTAGGTTGTAATGCTAACTACAAGACTACAGGTTGCCCCTCTAATATGATTGTTATTACATTATTAACATTTTATAATATATTAATGCTCATTGTCTTCTTTAAAAAATATGTTTACTGTTTTTAATGCGTATAAAAAAAAAAAAACCTGTACCTTTACAACCTATGAAGAGTTTTGGGTTCAGTACATGGTAATGACTGTACTGTTTCTAAAATAACGGAGAACTGAGAGAGGTGATTTGTCTGACATCACACTCAACCACCAGGTTTCCCCCCAATTTAGGCCACCAACTTTATAGATGAACCCCAGGAGGGTCTGTAGATCTCTCAGGGTCTGTTTGTGGTTGTTAAAAGGTTACGTAAATACTCTACCACTACCTTATTTGAACCTGAAATCTTCAACAAAGCAATCTCAGCATACTGAGCTAATCCCCTCCCATATGCGATATATCCCATATATGAAAAGTTATAACAAATAAAAAATTGTTTTTCAATTATTTATAATTTAGCCTATTAAAAATTGAAAATTGTTTCTAAATCTTTCATCTTAACATCAAAACCTGAGGGAGTTTGCTACTTAATTTAAAAACCATTTCTTTATTGTATTTTTTTTTACATTATTATACTCAAGAATTTATTTGAATATCTTTATTATATTGAGCATGGATAAACTTATTTATATGACATAAAGAGTAATTTGAATTTTTATTTTATTTTATTGCATGAAGTTCAATTTTTTTATATTAGCACCAATTTTTTTTTTCAAAATTTGATTATTTTAAATTTTGTTTTATACCTTGAATTAAAGTTTCTTATTCTTAGAAACAGCTTGAGATTTAAATATAAATTAACTTGAGTCTTATCAAACACAGCTATCCTAATTTTAAGTTTTAAAAGTTTTTTCAGATTTTAATTTAAATTAGAAACACTTAAAAGCTCTAAAAACTATAGATAATTAAATTACTTGAGAATTCTTATCTAGTTGTTTTCCTTGAAATGTCAATATTTCAGGAAAACGTTGATAAAATGTAAGAGGATATAATTTAATTGTATTAACTAATAAATATGTTTAAAATGCCCTCCTTTGGCTTAATAAAATTATTTTATTAATTTAAATTCAAGAAAAGCTTTGGAAATATTTTCTATCCAATCACAAGTTTCAAATTTGTCTCTTGAACGACTTCATTGCAGTGTAAATTCTTTTGATAATTAGTTATTAAATGATAATAATTTTAGGTAGATATTCTATTGTCTTTAAACTTGTAGCATCTTAAAGTGTATTCTTTATTTCATCGTTAAGTTCTGATCATTATAATTGTTATGTAATTTTAAGTTTAATGCCAGCAAGTAAGTGCATGGCTGTTTGTCTAGATTATTTTATAATTGCCGCATGTTTTTTTGTTGTTTTTAAATACTTGTTTGCACGCATATTTATGGGCAGGCATTCTTATAAAGAGAAAAAGACCAAATATGGCTTATCTAATAATAAATGGATTATTACAATTCCAAATTAATGAAAAAAATATGTAAAATTCAAACCAGTACTTACAAAAATATTTTTAGTTTCCATTGAAAACCCGATTTCTTTTAGTTTCCATCTGCTGTCTCATTAGATGCTAAACTTGAAGTTTTAAAAGTTCCTGCGTGATTGATTATTATAGCAATGAATTGTTTCGAGTTGATTACTGTATAGAATTGTCTGGAAATTAATGCAAGATTTTGATTTTTTTTGCTTTATTCTATTTTTTATAACCTTAAAGTTTCTCAATGCATTTCTATTTATACCAGTTTGTGTAAAAAGATGTGATTTCCTCATTATTGAATTACTGTGCCGTCAAATTCTTTGCCGACGATCCACTAACCATACTGCTACCTTCTTCATGGTTTAATCTGAGACTTAACTTAATTAAATTATTAGTATGTTGAAAATAATTTCCAGACAACCACATTTACCCACTGTTGCAAACTTTTGTCATTTTTATATTATCAAGCCTGCCTATAAGTATCGTTAATCGTTGTAAACTTATTAGAATTAGATGAATCAAATTCAAGTGTTCATGCAACCCTTGAGTTTGAGTATTACATCAGGTGCTGGCATAATAGTTTCACCTCGGCCAGTACCTGGTTAATACTTGAACCCAGTTTTGCAATTCTTCAGCCTGCATCGTCTCTGAAATTGGATATGTAAGATTTTTTTTTTATTGTTTATTTTGCATGCTAAAATTTTGTTTTATAGCCTTGTTTTGTTTTATTATTTATCTTTTGTAATTTATTTATTAAAGATACAAAAATAAATTAATTTAAATAAAAGAAAAGAAAATTACTATTCGGAAATTATTGGAAGATTTTGAAGAAATCCTCAACTTCTGCAAGCAGTTATATATTAGTAAATTATATATCAGTATTGTTTCCTCCTACTATATATATATATATATATGGTTAACAGTAACTATCAGTGAATCAATACGTGGGGTATACAATAGTAATTATATGAAGATAGGCTATAGGAGATAGCCATTACGTTCCGTCTAGAAGATTACATTCTCTCGTTAATTCATGTTAACTACTAGTTAAACGTAGTCTTTTAGACTGAAAAGTTCTGGTATAGTCTAAATTAGGTCTATAATCCAGAACAGTAATCCCCTTGACACGTTGAAGAGACACCTTGACGTTGGTGGACCGGCTTGCTCGTACTGAGAATGCCTCATCTATCTTACTGCTGCAGACATTGGGTTTTGCTTCACTCATACCCATATACAGTGTAGCGTCGATTATCCAAACGTTCAACTAACGGAACTGGTTTTTTTTTTTTTCAAATTTAATTTTAATTACATTCATCAGATCATCCAGTTACTTATTTGTATTGTTAAAATTATTGTTATTTCAAATAAAATTTTGACGAAAAATAAAATGATTTTTTCCATGAACATCAATGAGGAGGGCCTTAATCATTTCTCGGGAACTGCAAAAAAATGGACTTAGACTTCAATACTATTTGTTTACTAAGAACTGTAAATCTAATTAGGTAATTTTATTTGTTTCTCTGAATCCCTTCCTATTTATTTGGTTGGTAATAGGCTGCTCATCTTCAGTTTTAAATCACTCTTTGTGAGGTGTATATCGCATTTGTGATCACTTTTTTTTTTTAAATTGCAGCATGTCAACATTATATATTTTTTTTTTAGTGAATTTCGATTATCCGAATTTTTTATTATCTGAACCACCCTTGACAACAATAGTTCGGATAATCGACGCTCAACTGTACATGTATATATAATCAAAAGAAGCAATATATATATATATATTTATATATATCACTCCTTCAAAGAAGTGTTGTCCTCATTGTCCTCAAAAGAACAACGAAATAACTCAAAATTTGGCATTAGATTTAAGCCTTCAGTAGCAATTGTATTGATTAAAGATTTTTAGTTCAGGAACGACATATTTGATATCCTGTTTCTGACTTTTTTTTTTTTTTTATAAAATCATATTTTGAGTTGTACATGTTTCAACTTGAAATTTTATGGGAATAATAATAAAAGTTAAAATAAAAAAAGTTTCAAGCTTTTAACAAATGTTTAATGGTGAATAAAAGAACAACAATAAGACATAGAACTTTCAAATTCATCTATTAAAAATTAAGTCGTTGCTCTTTTGAAGGAGCGATATAAAGCTTGATTTTTATTGAAAATAAAATTTGATTTAAAATATGTTATTTATTTTTTCTTTTGCATCTTGAAGCATTAGTCTGTAATTGATTTTTTTCTTTGTAATTGAAGAAAAAGGCATGGTTTATTTGAAAATAATGTAGAATTTTTTTTTACAGTCATCGGTTAACTGAATGATTCATTGATGTTTTTTTAATTTAACCAGTATAACGAACATTTAAAAAATTTATGTTTGTTTGTTTGTTCATTTAACGTCAGTTTATGCTGCTATGGCTAATCGGACGATGCTACAGTGGGAGCTCTAAATTTTGCCTATCCAGGTTTAATTATGAAAGGGATTTTTAATGAGTACCTGTCATCGTACAGGCTCGGGACACCCGTTTAACGTCCCTTCCGAAGGACGGCGTAACTAAGGAATTTTTACTCCCTTAAAAAAATCCTGGGGCCACCTGCCGGGCTATGAACCCGCGATCTTGGGTTTAGTAGTTTGTTACGCTAACCACTCGACCACAGGTGACCTTGATTTAAAAAATTTAAATAGATACGTTTCTTATCTATTATTTACCATACTATCGATTGAATATGTTTAGGATTTTTGATGTTAGGATTGTTCTGACTACTACATGAACTCATTTTAATTACATACATGATCATTTAATATATATTAGTTTAATTTTACATTTTAAAGCATTTCAATTAATGTTAATTTTAACTTATTTCTTAAAACTTTAATGATAATCTATTTTGTGAGCAGTTGCCGAACTGACTGAGAAGCTTAAAGCTAAAGAGGAGAAAGTAAATGATCTGAGCTGTGACACCAAAGTTGATAGGTATCTTAAGATAATTTTTTTAGATTTTTTTAACCATTTGCATAGAATGAAATTAGATTAAACTAGTATTTTATTGATCTATTATAAGGTATCTATTCCGCAGGTTGTCGCTTCGAGTTGAATTACAGCAGATTTTAACTGTTTATTCTTTCAATTATTAATATTTTCCAAAAATACAAATTATCGTGAGCTTTAGTATGGAAAAGGGAATGTAATTATGAGTAGATTTTGTAATGAATAGATTTCGGTAATCATTTCATCAAGAAATGAAAACTTCAACTAACATTTCGAAGTATAGATGATATATGTTTGTTGAAATGATTACCGAAGTATACACATTTCCCATATCTATAGGGTTGGCAACTAAGTTATTGCCGTTTTTGTCGATAGATTCACTCTACACTTTCTTTTGTTTTGTTAACGTGGCCAGAGCATCTAACCTATATTTTTTTCTTACTGTATGGACTTCTACGTTTAATTAGTAAAAAAATTTTTTTGATTAGTTCTTTAGTTTTGTTTTTATCCCAATTTAAAAATGGAAGAACAGGACGTGCATTTCCGACACATTTTATTGTATTACTTCCGAAAAGGCAAGAACGCATCGCAAGCACAAAAGAAGTTATGTGCCGTATATGGAGATAAAGCCTTAAAAGAAAGGCAGTGTCGAAATTGGTTTGAAAGATTTCGTTCCGGTGATTTTTCACTGAAAAATGCACAATGATCTGGCCGCCCAGTCGAAGTGGATGAAACCCATATCAAGGCCATTATCGATTCAGATCGTCACAGCACAACACGAGACATTGCAGAGAAGCTCAATGTGTCGCATACATGCATTGAAACAAAATTAAAAACCCTTGGTTATGTCAAGAAACTTGATTTATGGATCCCTCACCAGCTAAAGGAAATTCATTAGACGCAACGGATTAGCATCTGTGATTCGCTACTGAAACGCAATGAAAATGATCCATTTCTGAAGAACCTAGTTACTGGCGACGAAAAGTGGATAGTTTATAACAATGTTACTCACAAGAGATTGTGGGTGAAGCAAGATCAACCAGCCCAAACAGCATCAAAAGCAGATATTCACCAAAAAAAGATTATGCTGTCAGTCTGGTGGGATCACAAAGGAATTTTGTATTTTGAACTCATGCCGCAGAAACGATAAATTCAAATGTGTATGTTGAACAACTCGACAAACTGAAGGATGCAATTGAAGAAAAGCGGCCGGTATTATCAAATCGGAAGGGTGTTGTTTTCCATCATGATAACGCAAGGCCCCACACATCTTTGGTTACTCGGCAAAAATTATTGGAACTGGGTTGGGATGTTTTGTCACACCCACCATATAGCCCTGACCTTGCGCCTTCGGATTACCATTTGTTTCGTTCCATGCAAAACTCTTTAAATGGTAAAATTTTTAACAACGCGGATGATGTCAGATCACACCTAATTCAGTTTTTTAATAGCAAAGACCAGACATTTTACGAACGGGGAATTTTTACGCTGCCAGAACGATGGAAAAAGGTCATCGACAAGAACGGGCAATATCTAATTGAATAAAGTTATATTTTTAAACAAAAATCTGAATTTGCCTTCTTATTTGAAATCGGCAATGACTTAGTTGCCAACCCTATACATTCATGTTTCCATACTAAAGCTCATGATAACTTGTTTTTTGGAAAATATTAAAAGGGAAACAAATGAAAAGTTAAAACTTGTTGTGACTCAACTCGAAGCGACGTGAAGAATAATTATCTATTATAATTAGAACATATCTGAAAACATAATTCTGTTTTATTTATGACATACTTAAGGTAGATTTTGTTATTATACAGTGTTATGATGATTATGATTATGGATTTCAGGCAATTGGTCAAAAATCTGATTGTTGGCTACGTGACCTCACCAGCAGACCTCAAGTCACAAGTCCTCGGGGTTCTCGGGCAAGTTTTGTCTTTGAGTAAAGAAGAAAGGCAGAAAGTTGGATTAGAACCAGGAGGGCGACAGCAGGTAGAATCATATTTGTTAATTTTTATTCTTGCTATTATTATGATTTAATTTTTAAAAAAATGTATTTATTGATATTTACAACTGTATTACAATAATACAACAAGTAAATAGGATAAGTGGTACATAATGACAATTAGAGAAACTACCCACTGGTAGTACTCAAATCAAAGTTCAACTAAGAAGGTCACGTGGCCATCTTCTTTTCAGACACCTCAGAGGATTATCGGGAATTGAAGAGGAAGCTAGGTTTGAAACTAGAGGGTTTGAGTGGTAATGAAGTTTGCTATGAAAGGATAGATACCCGGTTCAGGCCAAATCAGCAACAAAAGAGACATTAAGGTCGTTATGGATGACTTTATTCTTAACAAAATAAGAAGCATTGAGGATTTTATGAAGGATTTTGGATTGTAAGGATTGTATACGAGAGATGGCTTAGTGGAGCCCCAAAGCTCTACTCCGTAAGTCCAAATAGGTCGTATGATGGTTATGTAGATGAGTCTTTTGTAGTTAATTGGGAGCTTAGAGCGTTTGTATAGTCAGTGTTGAAGTAGCCTGAAACGTCGAGCGGTTTCTTGTCTTTTCAGTCTTGTATGAATTTTTCAGGTTAATTGTTTGTCAAATCTGTATCGGATCTGTTCTACATGCACCAGTGGGATATTATTAAAGGATACTGAAGGGCAGGAAGTCATTGGTTTACGACATAAGGTAAAAGTGATTTGATGCGATTTTTGAGAATATATTTTAATTCTCCAGTTTTTACACCATTCTTCAAGATCAGTGTAGGCTTCAAGGGATCGGAGGCTTTGGGATGCAATAGCTGGATTGGTGTTGACTGATAATACACATGTATCATCAGCATACATGGTAAGGATAGTATTAGGATGAGTTGGGATGTCAGCTGTATAAACTGTATAAAGGATTGGGCCAAGGACCTTGAGGAACACCAGCAGATTGGGAAAAGAGGGCTGAATAGACATTATTATGGTTTACTTGGAAAGTTCTAGTTGTGAGATAGGATTGAAGGATGAGAAAGTACACGTATGTAGGGGGTAGGAATTTACGAAGTTTGTAGAGCAAGTCCGGATGCCAGACTATGATTTAAATTAAATTTGTAAATATAAATAGTTGACTGGAACTTCTAACGTCTAAATATATAAATAAACATGGATTTATAGAACTTCTCAGTGGGGTTTTCTCGATATTGATTCTGCCAACTTTCTTTCTCTTCTAATTTGAAAAATTTTATTTTCAATGTTTCATGCGATTGTAAAATTAATATTTACAAATTTTAGGAAGAAATAGTTAGGGGTGCAGTCAATTAAAACACCATAATAAGTGAATACTTATTTATTGTGTGCCGATGTTTCGACCTAAAATGTAGGCCATCTTCAGGGCTCAGAGAGAGACAAACAGAACCAAAGCTGTTCTGTTTGTCTCTCTCATAGCCCTGAAGATGGCGTATACGTAGGTCGAAACGTCGGCACACAATAAATAAGTATATACTTATTATGGTGTTTTAATTGACTGCAACCCCAACTATTTCTTCCTAAAATTTGTAAATATTAATTTTACAATCGCATGAAACATTGAAAATAAAATTTTTCAAATTAGAAGAGAAAGAAAGTTGGCAGAATCAATATCGAGAAAACCCCACTGAGAAGTTCTATAAATCCATGTTTATTTATATATTTAGAAAATGCGGTTTCCTTAAGCAAACAGTAAAATCTAAACAGTATGTATAGGGTTAGGAAGAATCGTGTAGTTTGCAGTTTTGTACTCATTTATAAAATAAAAATAATAAAATAAAAATAAAGATAAATAATGTTTACGGGTCTTGGACTCATCACATAGTAGAGACTGCACTATTTCTAAGACAAGGTTTGTGGATTGAGGTGATTCCTTCGAGATCTCGCTCAACTTGCAGTTTTTTCCCCAATTATGAGTGCCCACTTTACAGAGGCTGGGTGAATCTCAGGAAGGTCCATCTGTGGCTGTTAAATCATTAAATAATTTATCTGCCAAAGCTGGATTTAACCTTCAGCACAGCAATTCAGTGCTCTACAAACTGAGCTACCCTGCTTTCCATGAAAGTAATGAAATACAAAGTAAAAATAAAGTAGATGATAGCATGGCTAGACATTAATTATGGGAAGAGGAGAAAATTAACAGGAGAAATATAAAGAGATACTTTAGGGTGAATTCAGTTTAGAAAAACTTCAATTTTAAAGAAATTTAAATAAAAAATTTGTGTGGTTTTATGAAACCACGATGGAAGTGAAACTTTTTTTCGGTTTATGGGCATTAAACTAAAAAAATTTGGAAAATTATCCAATTTAGGGTATTAAAATTGCTTTTTTAACCGTAACTTAAAAGAGTAGACAAAATATTCAATTATAAAATTTCATTTCAATTTTCGTATTAGATTACGGAATACATAGTTAATATAATCATTTATACGATAAACGCATATTAAAAAGTAAGAGCATTATTTATTTAAATCATCATCAATATCAATAACTTTATCTTCGCCTCGAGCCTCACAGTTTATAAATGTAATTAACATTTTATGGTAACTAAAATAAGTAAATGCTTGCATCTCGACTCATAGGTACTCGTATTACTGCTGCTCGTGCCTTGATTAGAACTGGCGCCCGATTTTAGCCGTTCCCATTTCATACGTTATATTTATAACTTATAGCATATTGTGAAGATGACTGAAGGCCTAAATAAAATTAAATATATTGAATAAACCGGATAAAAATTAAAATACTTCATCAAATATGAAATAAGTTAAAGTAAATTTAAGCACTCAAAGTTAAAATTAATGAACACTCTGATAAAAGGATTTGATAGTCTTTGAAGAGATTTTTTAATAGTAAACATTAATATTTAACGGTCAACTGACTGGGCATCGCCATATTGGCCTTGGCTGCTCTGTTATGCGCCTTTCACTTTACCCCTTCTCCAGGTGTAACGTCATGCGATAGATGGATCAAAAAATTTGGGGCGATAGAATAAAAGTTTCACTTTAATAAAAAAAATTAACTTTAAAATTAAATAATAATTTTAATGTGGCTGCCACTGGACTAAATATTAGTAAATATTTTATTATTGTGATAAAAACCTTTTTTCAGTCAAATCTCTTTATTATTATCTCTCTTTAACTTATGTATTTATTGTATTGTTTGTTGTTTTTTTTTAATATTGTTTGTGTTCTTAATTTACCGATTCAATAGAATGATAATTCAAATTAATTGACTTGTAAGTAGTAGAAGTAAACTTATGCAAAAAATTGAAAATGACTCTATAGATAGTCGAAACGTTTTTTTAAAATAAAGGAGATTCGACTGGAAAAAGGTTTTATCACATTAATAAAATATTTATTAAATAATAATTCACAAATGTTAAAATTAAGAATACTAAAAAAATATGAGGATAAGATATAATAAGCAGAAATAAAGTTCAGATCTTTTTTATATAATTTAGTCTATAATTATTAAAATTAATCACTGTTAACAGCATAATTTTATATTTTTCAAAATAATGATTCATTTTTATTTATATATTTCATAATTATTTATATATTTTCATTTTATTTTATTAGTCATTGTCGGAAGCATTCGTCAGATTTCTGCAGGCTGAATCCCAACCTCGCCCCGAAGTTATATTACCGCTTTCTGTACCCTCTGAACCACCATCAGTAAGTCAATGAATTTTTTTATACTTTTTAATATAAATTAATATTATAATTTGAAAGTATAATAATTAATATGATATTACAGTCGAGGAAGAGCTCTCTACTAACTCAAGAAGTTCCAGTGCTCCCGCATTTTCCCGTCGGGAGAAATCCCGGCTCGATATTGAAAGATGTACTGCAAGAGAGGAGACCTGAATAGTCTTAGAATATATTTTTTATAAGATTCCTAAACAAGATCGTTGAAATGTATACTCATTTGTAAAATATATCAGGTTTTATTAAGTATATAACTGTTATTTAAACATAAATGTTTGAAAAAAAAATTTAATGGAAGTGTTCTATAAAGAAACTTCATGGTTGAGAGATGTAAAACTTTACTTTGCTTATGTACTATTTATTTTTTAAAAAACTTATATAAAATGTTAATATTTATATAAATAAAGAGTTATAAAAGCTTTTATCTGTATTTTGTCTCTTTTTTTTTTTTTTTTACTTATCTCAGAACCAGTTAATGGATTTCGTTGTAATTAACGGTAGGGCCTTTCCAGTGGATTAAGCAAGAACGTCAAAAGGCTGTTTTAGAGAAAGGCAACGAAGTAGGTATTAAAAAAATTTACCAAATAAGAGAAGAATAGGTAGTTATTTCAGGGGATTTGAGAATAAGGAGTGCTGTTGGAAAAGATGAGCGATGAAAGGAAATTGGGCTGGCCAATGACTGCATTTGTTAAATATATATATATATATATATATATATATATATATATATATATATATATATATATATATATATACAGTAGAACCTCGATTATCTGTCAGGGTATGGGACCAAGATGGTGACGGATTTGGGAAATAGACGGATATGGGAGTGAGTCATAGTCTCATATATATATATATATATATATATATATATATATATATATATACATAAATTGAACAATATATTTCAAACATTCGACATTATATATGTACTCGTAACTGATTAACTTACTAATAAGGTATACATATGTAGTAAAAATATTTTTTTAAAATATTAATTACGTACATCGATGGCTAAAAGCTCAATCATTGTATGTCCAATTTTTCCCTCTTGAGAAATTAATATCAATTTAAAGGTGGAGTTTAGCTCTTTCATCGTGCACAAGCGTAGTATGCCCCTTCTTAATAATCATTAAATGATTATACAAAAGGAACAATCTCTAGGGGTCCCCCGCAATTAACTGCCGTCCGAGGAATATCATAGATTTTTGCTATGATTGAAGCATTTCACCTTTTCGTAAACGTTTTACAATTTCAAACTTAGTAGCGAGATCTAAACTCTTCCTCTGTCTTTTTTTCCGATATTATTATACGTACTTTTAAGAAAACGACAAGAAACCCCTAAGACAAGAATGAAGACTGAAGGTAGTTCAACTGCGGAAGCTACATTAGGTAGAGATGAGGAGATAATTAATTTCTGAGAAATGTGTGCGAGGAAGCCTTGGTTTTGAGTAAACAACACATTCTAAGAAACAAAGTTGTCAAGACACACCTATTGATTCTTAGCCGGCGTCTTTGACTTTAGCAACCAAACGATATATGTACATCTTTTTTTTTTCTCAAACTGAGGTGACGGTAAATAGTAGTGACGGATAATAGAGGTTTTACTGTATTGTTAAGAATCTAATATTTTAATATATTTTAGATATATAATGTAATATTGTGGATAGTTAATTAAAATCAACGTTAATTTTATTACAAAATTTAAGTTATTACAAAAACAAAACAAAACAATACTTGATTGAAATGAAATCTCCGTGGGTCAATGATAATTATTTTAAATTCGGGATAACTAGAACAAATCTTAAGTGACAAACAAAATTTTTAAAGTACAATAACTCAAATAAACACTTACAGATATATCTACCAATCTCTGTCTTGAAAATCCCTCTGAATCAATATATAATACCGTTCTTCTTGACAACTTGACGATCCTTGCACCCAGGCTGCCACTGGTAGAATAGAATAATTTGGGAGATCCTCTTCCCTGAACGTATTTGTAGCGAGTGATAATAACTGGAGAGGTCCTGTCTTCTGGACGCCTCGTACTCGAGAAGTGATGAATAACTGGAAGGTCCTCTTCCCTGGACTTCCTTGTCACGAGTGAGTGGAATATGGCGGAAAACGCCGGTAGGGAGCGGCAATGCCATTTGTATAATATTCAAATCAAGTATACTCACAAAAACTGTGTTTTAATTGAACAAACCGAAGATTAAATTAACAAAAAAGTATTTAATAAGTTTTAGAATTATTTTTATTTACTTAAATAAACTGCTCAGAAATCTACGTTAACTTTACGGTGGTCTGATTGATACGCTAAACATCGATAGTTTTTGATTTATTTTTAACATATTTTTTGAACCTCAACAGTATATATATATTTTTTTAATAATTTAATGGAATTTACAACTGTATTAAAATACCACAAGTAAATATAATGATTGCTAAATATTAGCATGAAAGGCAAGTAGAGGAACTAGTGTAGTGGCAGTACTCAAATAGTAAGTTCAACTTAGGAGATCACGAGACCACCTACTCTTCAGGCGCCTCGGAGGATTATCAGGAATTGAAGAGGTTGCTAGGTTTGAAACTAGTGGGTTTGAGTGGAAATAAAGTTTGTCATGAAAAGATTGATATCAGATTCGGGCCAACATGTGGGACATAAAGGTCATTATGGATTACTTTGTTCTTTACAAAGGAGCATATTACTTAAATAATGAATATACAAACATGAAGTGGATTTTTTAGTAAATCATCGGTTAAGTAAACAAACAATAATATTTATTTATATTTTACAATTTTATATACACTTTTACAAATATACAACTCAGATGAAATATCTTCCATTACTATGGATATATATAATAGTATAATTTAAAGATATCTGACTATGACTAAAATCTTGATAGTTCAAGACAAAATTAAGAATGAATACATTTAATTTCTACATTATGGAAGAATTAATTTTTAGTCTGTACCAAAAAGTTTTATGTGTGCTGTTCTTTTTACATCTTGTTCCACGATTTGTAGAAATCTCCTAATTGACCTAAAAAAAAAAAATATATATATAAATAAGCAATAAATAATTGCAGTTTAGTACAAATACATGCGATACACACTAATAATATAATAAACAAGAAAAACATTTGTGACCAAAAAAAAAAATTAATTATAATAAAATAAAATATATCTATAACAGGTGGTTCAATTCTTTGTGTTATCTGAAAATTCCCTCTAACCACATCCTTCTTCTATTGATTTTTTAGACATTAAAAGTTGTAAGTGTGAAAGACTAGACTTTAAAAGGCAAATATGAAAAAGGAAAAATAGAGGAGGCGGTGAAGGGATGATGATTATAAATAAATTATTATAATTAACCCTTTAGCGACCGAATACGGCCAAGTCAGAGCGGGCTGCCTGGACTGAGTGGTAGACAAGTCAACCATGCCCGCAGAACCGATTACTTTTTGACTCTGAAATAATGTTTTTTTATTTAATTCCTTATAGTTTCCCATCATCCTTTTTGATCCGGACTTGGAATGGTGAATGAACTGGCACTGGTGAATTTAAAAACATATTTTTTTTAATTACAGTTAATTAATTTTAATTATTTAAAAAATTATACAATTATATACTTTATTTTTTTGAAATGTCTATATACAAATTTATACATATACTTTATTTTTTTGAAATGCCTATATACAAATTTATACAATTAAAAATTCTTTTGAGTGTGATAAATGCCGAAACACGACAGACACACTTTACGAAAAATAATATAGCCAAAAGTGAATTCGCACATCTGTTGTCAAGAAAAAGTATTTCAGCTTGTCATGCGGACGCCTAGATGGCTCTAGGAACTGAACTACTACT
The DNA here is from genome assembly GCA_037127475.1 of Arma custos. Classification (NCBI taxonomy): domain Eukaryota; kingdom Metazoa; phylum Arthropoda; class Insecta; order Hemiptera; family Pentatomidae; genus Arma; species Arma custos. The sequence goes on from CM073764.1 coordinate 9,145,350, forward strand.
GTAGCTCACGGTCTAGAAACGCCGGAGAAGCAAAACTATTATAATAGTCCATAGTCCGTGGAGCCCACCTGTACACACACCGAACTATTATAATAGTCAACGGTCCCCATGGCACGGCGCGCTCGGACTATTATAGTAGTTAACGGTCGCTAAAGGGTTAAATTGAGAAAGCAGTGGGTGCGGGGGTCATCAATATAAATGAGGGTTAACTATAAAATTATTTATTAACAATGATTATATATATAGAAAATAAATAAATTATATAGGAGTGACGTGTGGCCTAGTGGTTAGCGTAACAATCTACTAAGCCCAAGATCGCGGGTTCATAGCCCGGCAGGTGGCCCTAGGATTTTTTAAAGATTAGGTATTTTTTAAAGTAAAAAATCCTTAGTTATGCTGTCCTTCAGAAGGGACATTAAACAGGGGTCCCGAGCCTGTAGGATGTCAGGTACTCGTTAAAAATTCCTATTCTAATTAAACCTGTATAGGCAAAATTTAGAGCTCCCACAGTAGCATCGTCCGATTAGCCATTGCAGCATTAAGTGACGTTAAATGAACAAACAACAACAATCAATTATATTAAATAATTTATTTATATGTGCAGTAGTAAATCGATTATCATAACTGGCTTCACGGAAAAGATACACGGAGGGGTCAATATTGCGATTCCTATAAAATATGTTTGAAGAGTATTTTCATTGAAATTAGATTTTTTCAGAAGAATAATGAAGCTCCAGACCTGTTGTTTTTGTTGTAAATTCCACTTTTAGCAGCATGAGGCATGTTAGTTTTTTAATTAAAAAAATTTGGTGAGGCAGGCAGTCAATATTTTGTAACTAGAAATTGTTACACCGCTGATTACATGACATGTGTAATACATAATAAGTTTTTCTTTATATAAACATAGTTCATTGTTTGCCATTTTCTTATTTCGAAGCGAATTTTGATTATCTAAACTTTTAATGATGAACTAAGTGTTTTACACCTTTAAACACCAACAAACAAACAATTTGGTATCATCAGTTCGAAAAATCATTGCTCTACTATATTTATGGATGGAGCTTGATTAAGGCCCAAAGACTACCTCAAATTAATGATCTGTCAAGAGAAAAAGGGATTTTGAAAATCGGACAGGTAATTCCTGAAATTAGAACAACCAAATACTAGCCTTTCAATTTAATATAATAAAATTAATTTAGAACAGGACACTCAAATCAAGTCACTGCTTATTTTTATCCTTAAAAATTATATTGAAAATATAGAAGAGCAAAAGCTCAATTGAAACATAAAATACATGTTAAAGCGTTAGTGGAAAAATCCAAAATAAAAAGATTCAAGTCTCAAAAAATAAAAACAGAAAAATGAACACACATGTTGATATTTCGCCAGCAATGGCGTTAATCTTTTATTTTAGAGACTTAAGACATTTTTTTTGGGTTATAGTAATTCCATAACTATATTGAAAATGTTACCTTCATCAAAATTTATGAATTCTTCATTTTTTGTCGTTGATCCATCCGGCATTTTAATCGTGGTAACTATATGCTTTCGATCGCCTATCTGACGTGACACTGTAACTTCTTCTTTACCATCTTTAATTGACTTCCGCTTTTCTTCAATACCCTAATAAATAAACAATATCTTTTATTAATAGTACAATTTTTCTAATTTTAAAGAGAGTAATACTGAATTTTTATTATATTTTATTAATTATTAGTTTTATAATTAGTTTATATTTCTTAATATTTATTGTTTCTTTCTTCTTGTCAGCATTTCTGGATAAAGAAGAAACAATAAAACAAAGAAATAAATTGGGATTGTGGTTAAGGTTGAGCTCACTTTTTTGTTTTTCTGATGCTTTATTATTTTTATTTACTTCTTGTTATTATTTATTTATTATAATAATATTATATTATATTATAAAGTATAATTATTATTATATTGTTATTTATCTTATTTTATTATACAAAAGCATTATTAGATTTTAAATGATTTATTTATCATAGTTTAAAGAGATTATTATTGAATATTTTTATTTATTCCTTCAAAAGAATACTTAGAAATTGGTGTATTTGACCCATGCCTTTTGTGTATATTTGCATTAGGTTGTGTCTCTATTAAGACAACTATTAACTCAAGTACATATTAGCATTTATGGGATTTATTAACTTTTTTTAAAGGCAAATCTGCCTAAAGCTAAATTGGATATGATGATGACGGTATTAATAGTAGCAATTCAACAATGTACTGTTCTTGATAAATAACAATACTGATGAATTGGATTGGTTTTTATATAAATAATAAGATACAAGAAATATTGTAGAAGAATGTAAAATGGTCCAGGGGGTGCCGTCAATAAATTATACGAAATAAGTTAGGACTTATTAAATTTGTGCTTATGCTTCGGGCCATCATCAGGGCTGCGAATAAAAGAAAACAGAAAAGTATATAAACAATGCAGTACCAAAGATATAAAAGGTTATATAAACAATGCAGTACCAAAGATATAAAAGGTTATATAAACAATGCAGTACCAAAGATATAAAAGGTTATATAAACAATGCAGTACCAAAGATATAAAAGGTTATATAAACAATGCAGTACCAAAGATATAAAAGGTTATATAAACAGAAATAATAGAAATAACTAGAAGTACAAAGAATGGAAGATAAATCATGAAATAACTGATAAGAAATAATAAGAATGGAAAGAAATCTAGAAGATAATAATAGATAGTAAAATTACAAAGAAATGATTTTGTAAACCAAATATAATGAATGCCATGTTATTAGTGAAAGATGAAAATGGGTTTGAAATAGATACTGTTACGGGCTACTGCCTGTTAAAATGAATTAAACTAATCCTAAATTCAAGATACTAATATTTATTAACAAAGTGACAAAAAGAATACAATGAAGTTACAAACAATTAAATTATTAAACTAATACAAATTTACAATAACAATATTCTAAATATTTATTATAACCTAGGCCTATTTAATTACTAAAATAATATCAGATATTACTAATTCTAAATGACTTAAATATTTACATATATTTGTACAAATACAATAAAATTACGCTACAGCTTATAACTACAAATTAACACTTACACTTCACTAATTAAAGTCCACCGGCTGTAGGATTCTCCAAATATAACAAACTGATACACAGTAATAAACAGAAATGGTTTATTACACTCACAAGACTGTCACAGTTCACTGATACACTTATTACACTGGTCGAGAGGGTATTTAAATAGGCAAGGCCAAATATTCTAGACACACGGAGTGGGGAGTTCTGGGACCTTCCAGAACAATCTTCTTAATTTCTTCGGCCAAAGGGCTTAAGACATTAATCCCTTCCACACGTATTTCTCTCTGTGACCGTAACACTACTATTAAAACATTTACACTCTTCTAAAATATATTCAGTCAACCACTTCCCCGTGAATAAGAAAAATCGTAAATAATATAAGTAAGGTCCCTTCTTTTCTTCAAAATAAGAGACTGCATAAGAAAACTGGGAAGATTATGTGCTTAAGATCTATAAAAACAAAGCATACCCCATAAAACTTACCCCATTTGGAAGCATTTTCCTCTGATGAGTTGTCACCATGCTCCTTGAAATAAACGGGCTTGGAGTAACTTGGTTAGGTTCTTCGTCTAACAGTTTTCCAAATACTTTTGGTGCATATGACCTGTGTTTATAATTAAAATGATACAAATAATAAGTAACATATACTGGTAATGGAATAGGAAATTAACAAATTTAATAATAAAATTAATTACGATAATTAGCGTTATCTTACTCGTTATCAATGTCAGAATCCGGTTTGATAAAACCTTGGGGATGTTCGTAAGACGGTTTGAAAAACTTATTTCTTGGATGAACGAATTCCTCAACTCGTCCAGGGTTCTCATCAGGAAGTCCAAAAATATCACCTGAAATATAGATGATAAATAATTTAAAATATTTTTATTTTGAAGAGAAAAGATTTGTCCTGGCCGGGATTCGAACCTGGTTCGTCTGCATATCTAGTGCAGTGGTCTAACCACTGAGCTACCAGGTGATGTATCCAAGCCAGACAAATCCATTCCCTTCACCGATTCTATATTTCTCGCAATTTTTGCAATGAATACACGGAGAAGAATGTTCATTGAACATTACTTTAAATGGGATCTTGTTGACTTACATCAACTTTATATTTATAATTTATTTTTGTTTATTGTTATTTTGATGGTGAATATTTTTATTTTGAAGAGAAATGATTTGTCCTGGCCGGGATTCCAACCAGCGTCGTCTGCCGAATGCCGTTCAATCTGGTTCGAAACCCGGCCAGGATAAATCTTTTCTCTTCAAAATAAAAATATTCACCATCTTTTGATGGTGATTTAATGATAAACTTTCTTTATTTTTACATATTTCTTCATTTTCATTTTTATCACCTCTATTTTTATTACTTGATCTATTATTTACTGTATTGTTTATAATTTTTTTTATTATTACTTTCCTTGTCACTTTGTTATCAATACTCTACATTAATAAAAATAAATGATAAATAAACGGGGGGATAAAGCGTGAACACGGGAATATAGGATCAGTGAAAAGAAAGGATGTGTCTGACCGAGTTGCAAGCCAGGTTAGCTCAGTCGAGAGAGCACCACACTAGAGACGTGTTCGAATCCCGTTCCTGGACATATCTTTTCTTTTCAAATAAAAATATTTAAAAATTAAAACAATTAATAACAAATAAAATAAAATAAATTATAATGATAAATAATTTAGTATATAATGATAATTATTTATTAAAGGCCATCTCTTCTTATTATATCATACAAACGGAAATACTTATGAAAAATAGGAACTAACTCGAGAATAGTTAAAATTTTCATGTTAGAATACAAAACTTGTATTTTAATACAACTTTGCCTAAGACGGAATAGCCGCCACTTTACAATTTATCAAATTGCTCATTTAATTGTACCAAATAATTGTACTTGCAATAATTATGGTAGGTTTTTAACCTTTTAGAAGAGGCATTTACGCCAATATTATTCTAGAAATTGAAGATCAGTTCAGTACTTTTTGTTTACCCCCTAGTGTGTTTATTAAACTAAGAGCACTCACTAAGTATTGTTTTGAGATATTGAGTATTTTGTATTACATTAAATAATGAAATATTTTTATTATTTTATATTAATATAATTTATTTTATGATATAATTTTTTAAATATTTTATTTGAAAATAAAAGATATGACCAGGACCGGGACTCGAACCCGGGTCCTCACCTATCCGTGGTGGTCGAACCATCTCAGCCATCCTGGTTCGCTTCTCGGTCAGTCATATCTCTTGAAGAGAAAGGAAGGGATATTACTGACCGAGAAGCGAACCAGGATGGCTGAGATGGTTAAAGCACCACCACGGACAGGTGGGAGACCCGGGTTCGAGTCCCGGTCCTGGTCATATCTTTTATTTTCAAATAAAATATTTAAATTTAGTTTGTTTTAAAGATTGAAAAATTATAAATAATTCATAATAAAAATGTCTGAATAATATTTCACTACATTCTCTGTTTTTGAATAACATTCCTAAAATCGAAATATTGGAATAATATTTAGCTTGTTTTAATTTTTAAATTGATGCGTTTCATTTAAATTAAAAACAGTGCAATATTTTGTGTAACAGCTTGTAGAAGTCAGAAACGGCGACTTCGTGATTTGCCAATTTTTTAAAATATTTATGATTTCACTAATTGAGCACAACAAAAGACGAAACGAAAAGTGGTTCCTCATTCATTACATCACTAAAAATTTGTTCATTTGAAAGAGGGATTGCTTCGCTTCCATGAGTTTGTTTTAAATTTACTCAATATTCATAATTATTGTTTTCAATTCCTTCCCTGCCTTCGTTAATAGAAACTAGGGATAAAAAATAAACATTGATAATTACTATAATTGTACAGTACGTACCACTATTCATTCTTTTTTTTTGTTATCTTTGTTATGAGATGATGTAAAAAAGAAAGGATTCCGGTAAAAAATATTTCTTTCGATCGACCAGTGAAAAAAGATTTATAAAAAAAAACTTACCAAATAAAAATTAAATTTTAAGAGTAAAAATTAGGTTATAAACAAAATAATGTTTTTTACCTCCATCTAAACCAAAAAAGGACGAAGAAGAAAATCTTTTCATGATGTCATCAATCTGCTGTTCGAAAAATTTGTGAAATTCTAACGGATCACTAGAAAAGAAACTGCTAAAACCGGAGTTCCTGTTTTGAGGAATTTGACTGAAAAATCAAAAGAATAATTCCCTTAAATTTAAAAATCATTACATTGAATAAATTAAAAAATCGCAATCAATGGAACAGATAAAATAAGAACTAACACCGCTTGCGAATCATTTCCGCTATAAGTCCATGAATCAATTCCATGTTGTTCGTGAGATGGTTTCAAAAATTTGTTTCTTGGACTTTCGGCTTCTTTCGTTTCAGGATTTGCAGGAGAATCACCTTGGTCAATCGCTCCAAAAAAGCTGTTTGCTGTAATCAAAATAGCATAATAGTGTATTTTTTTTTAATAAATCCACCTAAATTATTAATATAAATATTAATATTATTAAATTAATCAGTTTCAAACGTGTAAGTATTTTATTATAATATATATTATTACAAACTATCAACATACTTACTGCCTGGATTATGAAACCAAGGGCTTTCAAAATTTTTAATCATATCATTCATCTGTTGCTGAAAATATCTATGAATATCATTCATATTGCCGGAGAAAACGTTGAAACCGAAAGGTCCTTCATGTCTAAAAAAATCAAAAATGCATTTATTACGAAAGCGGAGTAATAATAAGGAATAAAGTGACATTTATGGGTTAATAAAATAATGTATGGGTTAGTAAAATAATAAATACACAGACGAGGAGTACTGACGCGGTTTGGAAAGCGATTGGATGGGTGATGTCTATCCAAACGACACCTGTACGCATGCTCAGATAATTGATGTGACACACCGAACTGAAGTGACGGTACAAACGGTCATTTTGGACTGAAGTCAGTTAGGTGTGTCACACCGAAATGATGAATTTCCATCAGTCCGTCAGTTCATTTTTTTTATGTGAGCTCACATCAATTTTGCCTACACACGGTCATTTCGGTGTGTCAGTTCTATGTGAACACACCAAACTGACACACCGTAATGACCGTGTATAGCGGGTCTTTAGTGTATAAGCAATAAAGAGTATACAAAATCTATATAGTTCGTTGCTTATTTCTCCCTTATCAGATGAAAAAATATGGCCCTTCATACAACACTATATCAAGCAGAAATGAAAGCCGCCTTATTTTTGCGGTAAAAACCTCAATTAACCAACTTTTTCAATTATATAAAGTAACAAAAAATAAAAATTTACCTATTTTCATCAAAGATAATAATGTCATCGCCATAGTCATCTTCATCATCCTCATCTTCATTATCTCCAATAATGGTAGGTTTCTTAAACCAATTTTCATTTCTCCTAAAAAAGTAGTTCAATATTGCATATATATAAATAATCGTAAAAAAAAATCTGATTTTGACATGTTTATAAGGAAAATGCATTTAATGATCTGTTTATTTAATTTTCGGGTAGTCTGAAAACTAAAAATAAAAGTATAAAGCAATGGCAATCGATCCAGGAACTCAAAAACCAAAAATTCAGTTAATTTTTATTCCCATATTGAACAAATTCTCTGGTTTGCGATAAACTCTAAACAGACAACTCCAAATAAAGTTACATTTAAAGAGATCAACAAAAACATATAAAATAAATGTATTAGACAAACAGTTTAAATTATTGTTATATTTAAATATACAGCATGGAGGTTACAGAAGTCTGATACATTGGTAACACAGGCAATATTAATGGAAGAAATACAAACTTAAAAAACATTTTTTTGATACAATGAAACGGGCTAATTTTTAAAGCCATGTCAGTTTACTGTTGTTATCACCGAGGATTCTAACAGGTACCCCATAAATTTTCACATAAAGAAACCATTGTAGGATTGACAATTCAATAACTTGGAGGCAAATGAGTTGATTTTACTGTAGGTACGAATTGTTTTCTTCCATTACATTTAGTATAACTAAGGTGGAACATTTAGTATGACATAGAACCTATATGTCACCTTGCTATGGTTAGGTTTTAAAATATAGGTGATAAGTGATGAAATTTTGGGTTATAAGACAGTTTAATTCATCAGTCCATAAGTTACATCTTAAAAAATAATTATCAAATGTCAAAACTGAAGTTAGACTTACTATCAGGAAATATTGTTCACATATTTTTGACATAACTGGCAATAATTTTGTTGTATTACATTATATTACAACAGAAAATTAACAACATACCTTTCTCTTGATGGAAGCCCTAAAATTCCCCTTATAAAATCATAAACAGACATTGTGGATGTGAAATTTGAAATTGGAAGTTCTTTTTGGTAACAAGTCAGATTACATGATAACACAAAGAGGTCACAATGACAGATGATGCAATATTACCTATAAATAAAATAAACATTATTTTTATGTAAGGAAAAGAAATACTTTAATAAGTATAAATGTTTAATTTAAAGATTTAATATTAGGAATTTTAATAAAATAGCAGATGAGACGCGTAGTTATCCATGAGATCGTACAAATTGTAAATCAATAGGCAATGTCCTAGAAAAAAAATCAGTAACTTAATGAAGCTTCTGAAAATTTAACTTATTCCATCATTTATTTATTTGATAACATCATTCTAAAATTAGTTTAAAGAGGCAAAATGAATAAGTCTTGTAAGAAGTATTCAGAAGTAGTGTATCTTAACGAGTAACTTAATATTACAGAAGTGAATTTAAGTACATTTAGTTCGTTGGTGTAGTTATTGGAATACGTTTGATAGAATAATTGTAGTAATAATTAAACAATAGTAATTAGGCTTTTTCATTCATACATAGAAGATTCAGGGACGTTGATGATGACACATGACAAGAAATCTTCGACGTGTTCTGCTGAAGCGAATTTCGTGAAGAAGCTACTAGAAGAGAAACTTTCATTTCAGCTCTTTTTTTTTTTATCGTTTGAGTTTCTTTTCTACTTTATGCTAAAAAAATAGGCCTTTTAAAAGAGGCATGTACATTTGTTTCATCCATCGCGAAATAAATTTGAACCCCGACCAGTTTGTAACGAGCGTCGCAATAGACCTTCAGCTAAAGGAATGACGCTTTAACACACCGTGGTATGAAGACCAAATCTCGTACAAGAGAATTTTTGGGGGCTTATCATGTTTTCTTACTGATGCATAATGGTAAGACTTGTACTTAGGATCTCTTTTCCAAATAGGAACCCTATTTATATTACATTGTCGGCATTAACGTAACTAGAGTTGATTCATGGGGGGGGGTATCATTTCTATCCCCACCAGTCAACCATTCCAACATATTACTCCCTTCAAAAAAGATGCCTCGTAATATGGGTATAATTTATATTATACTATAATCATGTAGCTTCAAATTAAATAAATAGATTATAATTTTTTATAAATGTTATTTTCATGATAAATGTTATTTTTGGAAGGGCAATCAAGAAGTAGCTTTTAAATAAAAGTAACCCTATTTATTGGTTACAATAACAAACTATACTTAATTGCATAGGGAACTTTCTAGACCCATCCAGACTTGACTTCTAGATTCAAAGAATTGTCTAAACTGTTCTTCTCACATTTGCGATCTTATTGTTGCCGCTAGATGCCACTACTGCCGCTATAATAATATAATTAATTGTAAATAAACAGGGTTACGTTTTGGTTTGTCATTTTAGTGTACCTTTTACTCATTAAAATAGCTGTGTTTGCACTTTCTTTGTTGTGTTTTTGACATTATTGACCCTTACTTCTGTAATCCCGCAATAATAACTTTAAAAAAGTAAAATCCTTCAAATTTTTATTTCTTTTAAATTGTTACTTACAATTTTTTTAAATTTCTTCTAAGCAATGGGGGGGGTACATCCCCAAGAACCCCCCCTCGTTACGTCTATGATTGTCGGAACACATTTCTATTATTTGTTTAAAAAAAAAAAATCTTCAGTGAGATATATGATTCGATTCAATTTTTGGTGTTTCTATAACGAATAGACATTGTCAGCATCTTTCAATCTCAATTTTACTCCGGCTCTTTTTAATTATGTACAGGTCTACGCCTACGAATTTTTTTTTTTTTTACCAAAGATATAAAAATTCTTATACTAGATATAACAGTAGGGCGAACTAGGTCACGGTGAGCACAAACGGCGAGTGAAGCGAGCTAGGTAGTAGGGGATAGGCTTCTCTGCACGACCTGCCTGAAGGTTACTTCTGTTTGTCATCCCATTTAGTCATATAAACATTGTTTTCGTTTTAGTGACTAATGGATATAAAAAGGTTTTCAATAGTAACGCTGTTTATCATGAATAATAGTTAGTTGAATGTTTGGTGGAGGCCAAATAAATTATTCCTTAAATCGTGATAAACAATTCATTAGAGTATGTTAGTATGTTAACATGTTCAACGATAAATACGGAAGAGTCATATCGCTCTAGTACTTCAAAAGTGACACGACTCTAAAATCGGTGCTTTTTCGGAGGTGAGTTATGACCAGGAAAGAAATGGATAAATATCTCTTTAACACTCTTCAAAACTATATCAACCTAGCTTCAGAGCTTGTCCGCCAGGTGGCATTTTGTCTCTTAGTATCCTAATGCTATCCCAAGCACACTAATAGTTTTTCCAAAAATTTGGGTTTTTGACTTAAATCACTTTAGAAATACTAGTGTGATTATTGTAATTAATTAATGAAACAAATATATAAATAGCTACATTCATACATATACACATGTATAATATTTCATAGGGAATATAATATTAACTAATATTTAAAAAAAATATGTAGACATTTTCTAAAAGCATCGCACGATTACAATTTGTAGAAACAATTAAGAACAAGAGAATTACTCATCCTAACATTGCGTGACAAGATTTGTTATTGCCTCAGGCGCTAGATTAACGACGATGAATAGTCTGCTTTAAATGTTGGAACTTCTGTTAGTATTTTCGAGAATCCATCAAGATCGATTTAATGCTTGAAGTTTAGGTTTCTAATAAACGTATTTTAGAAGATGTAAATTATTTATGTTAAACACAACTGTTATATCTAATACTGTAAACTCAAATTTTCATTAGTGGCTATTCATCCATTTTTTATAAGTAAATACCAAGAAATGTTTTACATTTTATAAACTTAGGGCAAGTAAATTTGTCTAAAAAAGTTGTTTATATATATTTACATTGTTTGTAATATATAAAAAAAAAAGTAGTCTCTGGTTTTCACATATAATTCCACTCCGGATTATAATCATATAATATATAGATTTTTAAGTAAGTTATTTATATATCAGGACATATGATGGGCTGCATAAGCTCAATACACATCATCAACTATTTAATCAAAACAATAACACAGACCAACGATGAAAAAACTTTTGTACTGAAAATACCTTATTCCTATAGTTTTTAGGGTGCTGAATCCAAATATGATATTAAAAAAGCTCTATCACCCACAATTTCTTCACATTTTATAGTTAAATTTATTAAATTAAGCCATTTTTAAGAATTGTACAGCTTTAATATTTAAAATAAATAACTCAAAAGCTAGGTCTATTGGTGTGGATGAAGTTGGTAGCACTGCTGAAATACGTTTGATGGCCAAAAATGGTTGATTCTTTTTTCTTTTAACAGCTGATGTTTTGTTTACTGTCAAACTAACCTCACTTTCACGTTTCCTTTCATGTTCTCAGTACAATGTCTAATCGCGGTCAAAACTCTGCTGACAGTTCTTGTTATATTAGTGGTGAGTTTGTGATTAAAAAACACCAAAGAAACATTACAGACTTTGTCAAAAAGGTTTATCTATCATACTTTGGAACTAAACTTGGCGATCAGCATAAATCTTGGGCCCCGCATAAGGTATGTTATGTATATGTCGAAGATCTAAGAAAATGATCGAATAAGGAGAAAAAACCTTTGAGTTTGCTGTTCCTATGATATCGAGGGAGTCAAGAAATCATTCCGATAATTGCTACTTTTGCAGTGTCGATATTACTGGTCATAACTCAAAAAACAAGAAGGTAATAAGCTGCCCTAACCATTCGTCCGCCATCCGACCAATAGGGCACGGTATAGATTTACCGGTCCCTGAACCATCAGATGATTTAAATTCTACTCTAACGGAAGTATTTTCTGATGTACAATCGGAGATAGATGAACAAGATGATGGAGAATTCCAATGTTTTACAGAAAATGTCGAGCCTAAACTGTTTACTCAAATCGAGCTTAACGACTCGGTTAGGGATTTCGTCTTAAACAAATAAAAAGCTGAATTGCTAGCATCTAGACTAAAATAAAAGAACTTGTTGGCAGTTGGAACCAGCATTTATGTGTACAGGAAGAGAGAGCACCAATTTTCCTAGTTTTTTGAACAAGAAGGTGATTTAGTGTACTGATCAGACATTCCTAGGGAAACTATGGGTGATACAAAAGACCTCAGGCCAAATTTAGAATCAGCACATAAAAATCTATAAAGATCAACTATTAAAGTTAAAAAAGTTTTCAAAAAAATGTTTTTTGTTGGCCTGTGTAATTAATATGTAGTAATATTATTTATAGGGAGCGGAGTGGCTCAGTGGTAGAGCACTGAGTTGCCATGCCGGAAATTCTGGTTCAAATCCCGCTGCGGGCAAGGCTTTTAGTTAGTCTGTTTGCAGCCGGAGATGGATCATATAGGATCGGTTGAGCGAGGAAATCTCTCTCTCTCTCTCTCTCTCTCTCTCTCTCTCTCAACAGAGTAGACAAATATATGTTATTGCTTCCTTCGTTATTTACTCATCTCCAAGTCTATTTTGAGGAAGATCTATTTTCGTTGAAATTTTCCATTATTAGGATGATATTTGTAAACAAGGAATTAAAGACAATTGGAGAGACTGCTAAATGGAAAACGATGGAGATGACATTTGCATTAACAACAAGATTAGCATTCATCTTTATGATAATGAGAGTACGATCGAGTTGCAATCTCATCCTCTGACGTTGTTATTAAACGGTTTTTATTTCAGGGAGAACAGCTTGCCGTTTCAGGCTACTTCAACACTTACTAGACAAATGCTCTAAGCTCCCAATTATTTACAAAAGCCTCATATACATGACAATCATTAGACCCATCTGGACTTATGGAGTAGATCTTTGGGGCTCCACTAAGCCATCGAATTCCTCTCGTATCCAATCCCTACAATCTAAAATCCTTCCTAAAATCCTCAATGCTCCTTACTCTGTTACGGACAAATTAATCCGTAATGACCGTAAAAGGTCCCTTTGATGCTGATTTGGTCCGAATCCAATATCAATCTTTTCATGACAAACCTTATTACCACTCAAACCCACCAGCTTCAAACCTAGCAACCTCGAAAGTGACATCAAACAGCTTTACCGCTCTAGCTAATTTACGACCAACTGAGGAACCTATAGCGGCCCCACCGAAGATGATTCCTCCAACTATAATGGGCCGAGAAATCTTCACATTAGAAATACATCTAAAAACTCGCGGTATTGGGTACCATAGTTTTGCACCCAAAAACACGACAAAACTCTCGAACAAATTTTTGATAAAAAATCTAGATCTTTCTATTCCCATATCTAATGACAGGAAGGCATTTGTACCTATTAAGGCTTTGGACACAAGAAGTAGTGTTACAGCCACAGAGAGGAAGACGGAAGCAAGGGATTAGCGCCTTGAGCCGTCGGCGGGAGAAGTTAAGATGGGATTAGAACCTTTGTTGGAATATGTCCTTTGTTGGAAGGCATTAAGAAGGTTCTAGACATTCCCAGAATTTCTTCCCAACTTCCGTGTTCTGGAATGTTCGGCCTTGCCTATTTAAATACCTCCCTCGCTTCGAGCGAGTCAGTCTGAGAGTAGACCAGGCACGGTGATGATCTGTAATAAGTGAGCGTCAGTGTGATAAACTATTCAGTGTTGAACCGGCCAGTGTAATAAGTGTATCAGTGAACTGTGACAGTCTCGCGAGTGTAATAAACTGTTTCTGTGTGTCAGTTTGTCATACTAGGAGAATCTTACGGTCGGTGGACTAGTGAACTGTAAGTGTTAATTAGTAGTTATAAATTGTAGTGTAATTTTATAATATTCATACAAACTTATGTAAATAGTTAAGTCATTTAGAATTAGTAATATCTTATATTATTGTAATAATTAAATAGGAGTTAGGCCTAGATAATAAATATTTAGAATATTGTTATTGTAAATTTATATTAGTTTAATAATTGTTAATAGCTTATCCGTATTCTTTTTATCATTTTGTTAATAAATATTACTATCTTTAATTTAGCAGCAGTTTAATTCATTTTAACACCCAGTAGCCCGTAACAGTACGAAAAAGACTGCACCGGACGGAAAGAAAATGGAATTATCATCTATAGTGATAACTGTTCCACAAGGTATCACTATAAAAGAGATACAAGACAAATGCTGTTCAATCGGAAATCTCTTTCCTGATTAAACCTTTAAAATTTAGAGCTCCCACTGTACCATCGTCCTGTGCTATCAGCCATAGCAGTATAAAGTGACGTTAAATAAACAAACGCCAGAACTTCAGATTTTAATATCTTGTTATCTTATGTTTGGTACCGAATTTCTCAAAGTTATAAAAAAAAAATTTAAAAAAATCTGTACCACTATAATCCGTGAACAGGTCTGGGGTTCACTACTTTGTAGAGACTGTACTGTTTCATGGTCGATTCTGCAGGGAGGTGATTCGTCCTAGATCACGCTCGACCGCCAGATTTTCCCCCTTATTTTGGGTACCCTATTTTTATAACATTTTATAGAGGCTGGGTGAGCCTCCATATAATCCACCTCCGGCTGCAAACAGACTAAATAAAATGTAAAGGAGATAGTTGGGGGGTGCAGTCAAAAAGAACACTGAATAAGTAATAAACTTATAATTATGTGCCGACGTTTCGACCTACAGTGTAGGTCATCTTCAGGGCTATGAGAGAGAAACAAACAGAACAAAAAATATAAAAATGTACAGTAACAATAATATGGTGACAAGTAATGTAGAAAATTAAAATAGTGGCAGATATGAAGATGGAAGATAACGAATATTAAAAAAGTGACAGAATATAATAAAATTAATCCATCATATGTTGGTAATCAAGAGTTCATATTTTTAAGCACTAATTTTAATTTTTCAAATTCATTAATCCTATCTACTATTTTTCAAACAGTCATTGTACACTATTGTTACTGTACAATAGTATTTCACTAATTTTAATTTTTCAAATTCATTAATCCTATCTACAATTTTTCAAACAGTCATTGTACACTATTGTTACTGTACAATAGTATTTCTATTATTCACATTAGTTAGTGTGCATACAGTTCCATACTTTTCTGTAACATGTAACATCTTTAAGTCCGTTATCATACATTTTATATCTTTATTTTACTAGTTTTTCTTTATTCTTCATGTTCCAACCTTTTTTTGTACATGTGAACATTCTCATTTTGTTTCTTTTGTTTACCTCCTCCTTTTTGATTTTCCTTTATATTATTTTTACTTTACTATCCTTTCTGTACATTTATTTTCTGTATTTTATTTTATATGCGTTATTTATAATTTATCATTTCTGTTCATTATCTTTAATTTTATTAAATCTGTCTTACTTTATTATATCTGTCATTATTTTCATTTTCTTTTCATTATCATTAATTTTGTTATATCTGTCTTTATCTTAATTTTATTATATCTGTCACTATTTTAATTTCTTTTCATTATCATTATTTTTTTAAATCTGTCTATATCTAAATTTTATTATATTCTGTCACTTTTTTAATATTCGTTATCTTCCATCTTCATATCTGCCACTATTTTAATTTTCTACATTACTTGTCACCATATTATTGTTACTGTACATTTTTATATATTTTTTGTTCTGTTTGTTTCTCTCTCATAGCCCTGAAGATGACCTACACTGTAGGTCGAAACGTCGGCACATAATTATAAGTTTATTACTTATTCAGTGTTCTTTTTGACTGCACCCCCCAACTATCTCCGTTACATTAGATCATCCAGTCAACTATTTTCATCTCAGACTAAATAAAAGTTTTCCCCGCTGCGGGATTTGAACCAGGATTTTCGGCATGGAACCTCAGTGCTCTACCCCTGAGCCACTCCGCCGAAAATATCTATAAGGTTATTTATACTTCCGCTGGATTTTAAAACAGGAACCGGTCGTCCTTGGAACTACTTTCTTATAACTAGTAATTATCTCAATACGTCATGTTATTCTGAAATGCAGGACAAATATATTGCATTTATACTAAAATTAATATTTCTTCCTTTAAGTATAGAATATGATTCAAAGAGATTATATTTCAGTGGTAAATAGTTGACCGGATAATACTAATGATGGATTGAATTGGTGAGGGTGTGCAGTCAAAAATGATACAAAATAAGTGAAACCTATTTTTAATTGTGCCAACGTTTCGGAATACGATGTAGGCTGTCTTCAGTGCTATGAAAGAAACAGAAAATGATTATATAAATCATTGGAGTACTATGGAAAAATTACAGAATTTATATTAATGTGAAGATATATAGAAATACACAGAGTAAGATAACATTATAATAGAATTTAAATTTAGTAATTTTTCACTAAAATAGAGCCAAAAACTCAAAAAGAAACACTATTATTTATTATAATGCAATTGGGAAAAACCACAATGCAAAGCCTTATGTTTCAAAAATACACCCACTTACCAGTCGACGTTTCGCCTATTCAGGCATTATCAAGACACCAAACAAAAAGGGGGTTATGTGAATCACATATGGAAGAAAAAGGTGCAATACATCCCAACGATCAACAGCCCAAACAGGCTACAAACATGAGACAGCACCCCACCACCAAGACGTTCAACATACAACTCTATTGTATCGAGTTGTATGTTGAACGTCTTGGTGGTGGTGTGCTGTCTCATGTTTGGAAGATTACCTTAGGATTTTTTAAATGGATTAAAGGTTATGCTGTCCGTTATATGGGACGTAAAATGGCGTGGCTATGAGGTATCAGATCGTTAAAAATTCTTAACTTGTTTGTACTAAAGACAACATTTAGGAATCTCACTGTATTTTTCAAAATCACATAATCAAATTTTCGGGTCTGCTTCGGAAAACGCATGAAGATTACTTATGTGAAATAACTTCATATGTTATCAGAAATTTAACACGCAACCTAATTATAAATCCTAATACGACCTGGGACAACAATCTCTTCTAATTGCTGGAAGGCCTATAAGGGAATAAAGCAAATTGTTGAATTCGATGAGTCCTGCTTCTCCAAAAGGAAATGTATTGTGGGAAGGATATATCCGCAATAATGGGTGTTCGGAGGCTTATGCAGGGAAACTAGGGAATGTTTCCTATATTCTGTCCCATCTAGAACAGCTGAAATGCTCTTGCATTAAAGATGCAATATGACCTAGGACAACAATACATTCTGATTGCTGGAAGGCTTATAAGGGAACAAAGCAAATTGTTGAATTCGATGAGTCCTGCTTCTCCAAAAGGAAATATAATGTGGGGAGGATATATCCGCAGGAATGGGTGTTCGGAGGCGTATGCAGGGAAACTAGGGAATGTTTCCTATATTCTGTCTCATATAGAACAGCTAAAATGCTATTGCATTAAAGATGCAATATGACCTAGGACAACAATCTATTCTGATTGCTGGAAGGCTTATAAGGGAATAAAGCAAATTGTTGAATTCGATAAGTCCTGCTTCTCCAAAAGGAAATATAATGTGGGGAGGATATATCCGCAGGAATGGGTGTTCGGAGGCGTATGCAGGGAAACTAGGGAATGTTTCCTATATTCTGTCTCATCTAGAACAGCTGAAATGCTCTTGCATTAAATATGCAATATGACCAAGGACAACAATACATTCAGATTGCTGGAAGGCTTATAAGGGAATAAAGCAAATTGTTGAATTCGATGAGTCCTGCTTCTCCAAAAGGAAATATAATGGGGGGAGGATATATCCGCAGCAATGGCTAATCGGACGATGCTACAGCGGGAGCTGTAAATTTTGCCTATCCAGGTTTAATTAGGATAGGGATTTTTAACGAGTACCTGACATTGTACAGGCTCGGGACCCCCGTTTAACGTCCCTTCCGAAGGACGGCGTAACTAAGGATATTTTACTCCCTTAAAAAAATCCTAGGACCACCTGCCGGGCTACGAACCCGCGATCTTGGGCTTAGTAGTTTGTTAGTATAAGTAACAGATATCTAAGTAATAATATGCATGCGTTTTCCGAAACAGACCCAAATTTTCTCCTGTAATACTCCACAAAGAAGGGTTATTCGATTATTACCTTTCTGGAAGCAATTTTTTGATATCTATCTTCTGTTACTAATATTTTCATATCTTGATTCATATCCGCATTGTTTTAAAATTGTTTCCTTCGAGAAAAAAAACTCGGTAGGTGCTAGCCGGAAAAGAACATGACGGTCATGGTCAAGGTTTCACTCAGGTGAGGCAAGACTTGGATTCTTTCCTTCTCTTCACATTTCGATAGGAACAAGATGTCAGGTAAATGGGATCTGTAGTGCAAAGAAAGTCCGTGTTATCAATTATCAATCTATTTTATAATATATTTTATCGCGTTGCCTAGCAACGGTTTGAGGAACTACTTTTTCTCTGATCTTTTGTCGTGCTCGATTAGTAAAATTATAAATATTTTAAAAAATTGATAAATCACAAAGCCACTGTCCCTCAATTATTTAAGCCGGTACACAAAATACAGCACTTAAATCACTTAAATCAATTGAAGAAAATGGAAAACATAGATTTATTTTAATTAAATGAAATTTACAACTGTATTACACTAATACAAGTAAATAGGATGAATGGTACATATTGGCATGCATAAAGACAACCCAAGTGGTAGTACCCAAATAAAAAGTTCAACTTAGAAGGTCACGAGGCCATCTTCTTTTCAGACGCCTCGGAGGATTATCAGGAATTGAAGAGATTGCTAGGTTTGAAACTAGTGGGTTTGAGTGGGAATAAAGTTGGTCATGAAAAGATTGATATGGGATTCGGGCCAAATCAGCAACAAATGGGACATTGAGGTCATTATGGATTACTTTGTTCGTAACAGAGTAAGGAGCATTGAGGATTTTAAGAAGGATTTTGGGTTGGAAGGATTGAATGCGAGAGGAATTCGATGGTTTAGTGGAGCCCCAAAGCTCAACTCCGGAAGTCCAGATATAATGATTGTCACGTATATGAGTTTTTTGTAATTAATTGGGCGCTTAGAGCGTTTCTATTGTAAATGTTGATGTAGCCTGATATGGCGAGAATACACCGATTTAAAAAATAAAACAGGCAACATATTATAAAACAGGCAACATATTATAAAACAGGGTACATATTATAAAACAGGCTACATATTATAAAACAGGCTACATATTATAAAACAGGCTACATATTATAAAGCAGGCTACATATTATAAAACAGGCTACATATTATTCTGATATTTCGATACAGAGAATGAAGTGAAATAAGATTTCATATTTTATAAGACATTTTTGTCTATAAAAAAATCCTAAAATATTTATTTTTTGTGATATTTATTTCATGCAATATATTCAATACTTCAAAAGAATAATAGATTGCCAATCATATTTTAATACCTCCCTAGGTAACAATGCAAGAACTAAACTTCAATTTCTGGAATAATATCGGGAAATAATTGTTTTTTATTTCATTATGTACTAATATTGACAGCAAAGTAGTTAGGGATACATTTTTACGCCTGGTTGAACATTTTTTCTTTTAGATCAATTTATTGATATTTACAACTGTAATAATATTACAACAAGTAAATTTGCTTATATGAACAAATGACATGAAAACAAAAAACACTTGTGGAGAAACTACCCATCGGTAGCACTCCGATAAAGTTCTGTAGTAGAAGGTCTCGAGGCCATAGTAAGTTGAGAGACTAGCGGATTCAAGTGTGTATGGAGCTTGTCATGGAAGGATAGGTATCTAGTTTGGGCCAAATCAGCAACATATTCGATATTAAGATCATGATGGATGAGTTTGTTTGTGACATAATAAGCAGCATTGAGGACTTAACGAAGGATTTTGGATTGTAAGGATTGGTTACGAGATGAATTGGATGGTGTAGTAGAGCCCCAAAGCTCAACTCCGTATGTCCAAATAGGTCTGATAACTGTCATGTAAATGAGTCTTTTGTAATTGATTGGGAGCTTAGAGCGTTTGGCCAGTAAATGCTGAAGTAGGCGAAAACGTAGAGCAATTTCTTGTCTTTTCAGTCTTATATGAGGATTGGTTGAACATAAATTAAAAATCAATCAGTTAACATATTATATTATTAATTTTGTTAATATTCCCTTAAGAATGGTCTTAAACACGATGGCACAAACCTTAAAAATAAAACTGTAATGCAAAATACCTATTGTATGTTAATGGCAAATTAGGCAAATAAAAACCTTTCATTTAAGATAGAATGTCAACAGATCGATTATGGCTAATACGATGTACTTATCTTTATCAACTGTTATGGCATGACTGAATAATCAGTATGGTGTCTACGTAATGAATCTGTCGTCAAGGATACCGAAAATCATAAAATGGCCGAAAATTAATTAGTTAGCTGATCTTTATAATATTAAAAAGATAAATGTCATAATTATTTTATTCGGGTTTAGATTCTGTTTTTTTTTTTTTTTAATATTCAAGAAGCAACAGTTCTGACAACCAAATCATATTGACATTGCAATAAATTAAAAAAAAAATCACACCAGAGACAGTTCTTAGTATGGAAACTATCTCACAAGGTGTATCTCGTTCATTTTATGTATTTGGATTTTGTAAAAATTAAAAGTAATCATTATAATATATGTGATACATACTATATATATAATACATTGTAAAAAAAATACAATGAATGTATAATGGACTATTATTCTAGCGATAACGAGACTGGAATAGTTTTTGTTTAATCTTTCGTCATCTCGAAAGATGACAAAAAGTATTTTAGTTAAATTCAGTTAAATTGTAAATATTTAAAAGAATTGGTATTTTTTTTTTGCGCTGATTTAAAAAATGACATGGTTTTTTTTTTTATCACGGCTTGCCTATAAAATAATGTTGAAGTTTTTGGAAAAAGTACAAAAAAAACGAAAATTTTGGATTATTTTTTATTATTTTAACATGAAGTAAAAGCAAAAAAAACAAAACAAGAACGATACCTAGCTAGAATGAGCATAAAAGTGATGCACGTGAGTTGTAAAGTTATTGCAAGTCTTTGTAAAAACGTTTTCTTTTTCCATAAAACTTTTTCGGCTGTGTTCTTGTGAATTATCCCTTTTTAACATCCAACAGTAGTCTGCCATCATGTTGGTATTCCATCGACCTTGGTATCTGAGCTCCATTTCTTTTATATCTTGATGGAAACGTTCTCCTTGTTCCTCACTTACAGCCCCAACATTTTATGGAAAGTAGTCCAGATGTGAGTGAAGGAAATGAACTTTGACACTCATGTTGTAGCCCAAAAGTTTATAGTTTTTTAACAATTCGGCAACCAAAGTTTTGTAGTTTGTGTCTTTTTTGTTTCCAAGAAAGCATGTTACAACATGTTTAAATGAATTCCAGGCATTTTTATCTTTAATTTCCATTTTATTGACAAAGCTTTCATCTTTTAAAAGTTTTCTAATGTCAGGCCCAACAAAGACTCCCTCTTTCAGCTTAGCCTCGGATATACCAGGAAACTGTTATCAAAGATACTTGAATCACTCTTCTTCTTTGGGTAATGCTTTCAAAAACCGTTTCATTAGCCCCAAATTGATGTGAAATGGTGGAAGTAAGATCTTTTTAGGATCCACTAAACTTGTCTTTCAACATTTTTAACTCCAGGAATAAAAGTTGAATGACTTTCTGATTGGCCACGTCTTCTTGACATAGTGTTGTTCCCTCTCACGGCTATCCCATTCACAGAGGAAACATGGAAACTTTGTATAACCATTTTGTTGACCTAGTAACATAAAAATAACTTTCAAATCCCCACAAATGGTCCATTTATGGTCAGTGTAGCCGAACTTATTAAGAACCAATTCAAGATTTTCGTAGCATTCTTTCAAATGGACTGAGTGTCAAACAGGCACAGAAGCATATCGGTTACCATCGTGAACAAGTACAGCTTTCAAACTCCTTTTTAATGAATCGATGAAAAGTCTCCATTCCTCTGGTTCATACGTGATTTTGAACATTTCCATTATTCCAGGTGCATTGTTGCAGAAAAATAGGTCACTCTCTTGTTTAAATAGAAGGACCAATTCCTTTCCTCTTTGAAGGGTCGAATAATAAAAATAAATTTGAAGAAAAAATAAAAGTCTATATTCAAATAAAAAAACACTTGTATGCGAAATGATAAAGAATTGCTGCACTGCAGGTTACAAAAAGAAAATGATTAAATTAAATTAAAGGAAATAATTATACTTAAATAAAGTCTTAAATTAAAGTTCTCAAATAGTCTTCTAAAGCCCAGTCACTTGCTTGCACCACGTTTTATTCTCCACCAACTCTCGGCAGGTTATCTATATGGTTATGTCAGTGTTGCTAACAAATATTGTTAATAAATTAATTGTTTGATCACTGGCAACACTGACTGTGCTGGGTGTAACCTTCCCCAGTGACAGGTCAGGTTATGTTTTATTCTCCACCAACTCTCGGCAGGTTATCTATATGGTTATGTCAGTGTTGCTAACAAATATTGTTAATAAATTAATTGTTTGATCACTGGCAACACTGACTGTGCTGGGTGTGACCTTCCCCAGTGACAGGTCAGGTTATGTTTGTGTTGTTACACCTCTTTATCGGTACATGAAAATAAAACACTGGAGGCAAACATATGGTTTTCTTTAAGTCTAGACCCTAAAATTTCCGCTGAAATTTGTGACTATCCAGGGGTGACTGAATTTCACTATTTTTTCCGTAATCAGCACAAAAAATACTGTTTAACCCACTAGTTAAATAAATATGCTGAAAATTTTTCATCACAGACCTGTGTAATTTAATAGGCTCATTAGAGGGTACAAAAAAAGTACCAAAATGAATTTCGAATTTTGGAATAATATCGGGTTTCTTCCCCGATTACGTTATGTATCTACTGTAGTACAGTTAAGTGAACATGTGTTTAATTTGTAAAATGTTGATTGGTCCGCTGTTAGGCGTCGGGTACCCCCCAAGTGATAATAATTGGTTATGCAACTGCTAATAACCATATGAATTAGAACAATAGCGTACAAAGATCCTGCAAGAGTCCACAATATTGACCTTGTGTTCTGAAAGCATACAACCAAGATTTCGTAAGGTTTTGTTTGAGGCCTTACAGGAATTACGGCCAATGAACTGGCTGCCGAAGCATCAAAGGCGGGACAAACGTTATGACCTTGTTAATTCCCTTTTATGACCTCGTTAATTTCTCTTTAATGAGCGGAGTCGGTAATTATTAAAGCTCTTGCACAGGACGAAGGACATCCACCATAAATATGAAATACAACTCTACTTTTAATGGTGATAGGTTCAAAAGTTTTCTTTAAATCAGTTAATCTTTTAAAAAAAAAATAAGAAAATTAATAATAATAAAAAATATTTATTTAACAAATCATACAAATGCCATTTGGCACATATTGTATTTTCGATCTTCTTTTGAAAACCTCCACTAAGGGATTCTCGTGAAAGCTTGTATGGAGAAACCTCCCATTGAAGGCACTCCTAGCGTGGTTCATCTCACTGTAGCAGATCCCTGCTCCAGAGACGTTTCTGTCTCCTTGTCGGATTATGTGGCAATGTGTCAGTAATTATTGTACCAGTAAGTTTGGGTGTCCAGTAAGTGAGACATGAATTTTTTTGTATTTTTTCTTGATTGTGTCAGCCACGAGTGGTATGTTGAGATCTTTGTGTAATGTCAACGTAAAAGGGACTATGTGTAATATAACGAAGGAATTTTGATTGAAAAATTTGAATGGTCTGTAAGTGGGATTTTTTGCATGACCCCCACACTTGCGAGGCATAGGTCCATATTGGTTTAAGTAGCATGTTGTATATTATAATTTTGTTAGTTAGTGATAGTTTATTTTTGAGGTAAAGCAGTCGCCTTAGGAGTGAGAGTCGGTGATTTAACCTTTTCTTCAAATTTTTGTTGTTTGTTCATATAACGTCACTTTTTTCTGCTATGGCTAATCGGACGATGCTACATGGGGAGCTCTAAATTTTGCCTATCCAGGTTAAATTAGGATAGGTATTTTTAATGAGTACCTGACATCGTACAGGCTCGGGACCCCAGTTTAACGTCCCTTCCGAAGGACGGGGTTACTAAGGATTTTTTACTCCCTTTAAAAAATCCTAGCGCCACCTGCCAGGCTACGAACCCGCGATCTTGGGCTTAGTAGTTTGTTACGCTAACCACTAGACCACAGGTCGTCCCTTTCTTTTCAAATTTCAATCTTCTGTCCATTATAAGGCCCAATTATTTAGTCTGGACAATGGTGTTAGAAAGGAGCAGTCTGAATGTCTAAATGTAAACGCCATTTGGTTAGAATTTTTATTTAATTTTTATAGGCCATTTATCGAGCCAATTTTCTAATGAAATTAAGTGTGTCTGTAGATTCTGAGAACCTATGTTCGGATTAGTACTGGTCGAATGTATGAGAGTATCTTACGCATATGTTCCCGGCGTCTATGGGATGTCGTAGCTGTATACAGAGGATAGAACTGGGCCTAGAATATTGTCCTGTAGTAAGAACATTAATCTTCTTTTTTCTTAAAGTTATTATTATTAAGCCTAAAGTGCGATTGCAGACCTTAGGCTCCTGGGAAATATGGAGAACAGCTGAGGAAGATCGTTCAGAGTGGAGTGAAATGGTCGAGGAGGCCAAGGCGCCAAGACACCGTGTCGAATCCCGGCCAGGACAAATCTTTTCTCTTCAAAATAAAAATATTTAAATAATCACCATCAATTAAAAATAAATAAAATATAATTTATAAATATAACAAACTAACAAAATTATTATTATCTATTAGGGGAGCGGCGTAGCTCAGAGCTGGGTTGATATGCTGAAGGTTCAGGATTCGAATCCACTTGTAGCATTAATATGGCACAAATTGTTTAATCTGTTAACACAAAGGGTAAACTCTGTAGGATCTGAAAATCCTCCTGAGACTATCCCAGCCTACATTAAGTGGGTAAATGAGTGTAAAATAAAATGAGTACCCTTAATTGGGATAAAAACCTATTGAGCGTGATATCAGACCAATCACCTCCCTTCACAACCGTTGGCTTAGAAAAAATGCAGTCTCTAACACTTACTGAATCAAGACACTTGTGGTACACTCTATCACGGGTCCTTGTGGTACAGGCTTTTAAAAACTTTAAAACGCTAGAATGTTTCGATGGAGATCCGCATTGGATTCTAACGCAGTCGAGAGCAAGAAAAGTTTTGTAATACATTACTAGAGAGCTACTTCCTGTTGCATTGCGGCAGACCAACCCCTTTCTTATTCCAATTGTATAAGCTCCATTGTTGTATAATTGTTTATATATTGTTGTAAAGATTGTATATATTTCTGTCTAATGAAAGAACAAAAAAAATATATTTAAATAATTTATTATAATGCAATTGGGAAAAACCACAATGCAAAGCCTTAAGTTTCAAAACCAGTAATACACCCACTTACCAGTCGACGTTTCGCTATTCAGGCATTATCAAGGCACAAAAACAAAAAAGGGTTATATGAATCACATGTATGTTGAACACAACAACAGATGTATGTTGAACGTCTTGGTGGTGGGGTGCGGTCTCATGTTTGGAGCCTGTTTGGGCTGTTGATCGTTGGGATGTATTGCACCTTTTTCTTCCAGATGTGATTAACATAACCCTTTTTTGTTTTTGTGTCTTGATAATGCCTGAATAGGCGAAACGTCGACTGGTAAGTGGGTGTATTACAGGATTTGAAACATAAGGCTTTGCATTGTGGTTTTTCCCAATTGCATTATAATAAATATTAGTGTTTCTTTTTGAGTTTTTGGCTCTATTTTATTGATTGTATTTAAATAATATTTCTTCCCTTTTAATTAAATGTTTACGACATTTAATAAAAAGGGAAGAATACATTTTTATTATTCCGCTTTATATTTAAAATAAAATACTATTCACTAAAAGCTTCTTTATACAATAGAGAGATTTTAAAAATTCTGGGGGGGCGACTGAGCAGGCTAAAGAGTGTTCAATAGATATTCGTAGTCGACCTTGGTGAGTACCTGAATATAAATAGGCCGCTACAGTTAAATTATCTCGTAGAAATTCGGGTATACATATCGCTATAATAACATATTTAAAAAAATGTAATTATTGTAATTTAAAACTGTATTGTAATAAAAGAACAAGTTATAATATTATTAGTGATATATAATGTCAAAGTAGGCAAATAGAGAAACTACCCACTGGTAGTACTCAAATGACATATTTAAGTTAGAAAGTCACAAAGCCATCTTCTTTTCAGATAACTTTCAGTTTGGATTAAAGTTTATCATGAAAGGATTGATATCGGATTCGTGCCAAACAAATTGGTCATTATTGATGATTTTATTCGAACAGAGCAAGGAGCATTGAGGATTTTACGAAGGATTTTGGATTGTAAGGATTGGATACGAGAGGAATTCGATGGCTTAGTGGAGCCCCAAATCTCTACTCCGTAAGTCTAGATGGGTCTTATAATTGTCATGTATATGAGTGTTTTGTAATTAATTTGGAGAATAGAGCGTTTGTCTATTAAGTGTTGAAGTAGCCTGAAACGTAGATATTACCTTCGAAATCTGAAGACACTAATACATTTTTTTAAGTTATTTATTTCAGTACTTGGTAGAAACTGTACCAATGTTTCTTGGACAACGGTTGCACAGGGAGGTGATTTGTATTAGATCTTTGGGATATTGTACAGGATCCCAGATCCCAAAGTAACCGGGAAGTCTGTATATTTTTGACATATGTAATGGCATAACAAGCCCTGAAGAAGATCGGCAACGTGGGTCAAAACGTCAGTTTCTAATAAATAATTTATCACTATTTACGGAATTATTTATTGATCTTCATCCGGACTATTTTCTTCTTCTTTTTTTTTGTTTTACAAAATATTTTCCATTTTTTGGCAGTGAGTAGGAATGTTAAGATAACACATAAAGGATTTTTCTGTACTTGGTTCAGTACTGTATCGTTTTATTATAAATGGTTAATACTAATTTATAATAATTTGTTAACTAATTACATTAACATTTATTTAGTAATAATAAATAATTAATGAGTGAGATGAAAATAGTTGACTGGATGATCTAATGTAAAGGAGATAGTTGGGGGGTGCAGTAAAAAAAAAACACTGAATAAGTAATAAACTTATAATTATGTGCCGACGTTTCGACCTACAGTGTAGGTCATCTTCAGGGCTATGAGAGAGAAACAAACAGAACAAAAAATATATAAAAATGTACAGTAACAATAATATGGTGACAAGTAATGTAGAAAATTAAAATAGTGACAGATATGAAAATTAAAGATAACGAATATTAAAAAAGTGACAGAATATAATAAAATTAAGATATAGACAGATTTTAAAAAAATTAATGGTAATGAAAAGAAATTAAAATAGTGACAGATATAATAAAATTAAGATAAAGGCAGATATAACAAAATTAATGATAATGAAAAGAAAATGAAAATAATGACAGATATAATAAAGTAAGACAGATTTAATAAAATTAAAGAAAATGAGCAGAAATGATAAATTATAAATAACGCATATAAAATAAAATACAGAAAATAAATGTACAGAAAGGATAGTAAAGTAAAAATAATATAAAGGAAAATCAAAAAGGAGGAGGTAAACCAAAGATACAAAATGAGAATATTAACATTTACAAAAAAGGTTGGAACATGAAGAATAAAGAAAAACTAGTAAAATAAAGAAATAAAATGTATGATAACGGACTTAAAGATGTTACAGGTTACAGAAAAGTATGGAACTGTATGTACAATAACTAATGTGAATAATAGAAATACTATTGTACAGTAACAATAGTGCACAATGACTGTTTGAAAAATAGTAGATAGGATTAATGAATTAGAAAAATTAAAATTAGTGAAATACTATTGTACAGTAACAATAGTGTACAATGACTGTTTGAAAAATAGTTGATAGGATTAATGAATTTGAAAAATTAAAATTAGTGCTTAAAAATATGAACTCTGAATTACCAACATATGATGGATATACACATATATATATATATATATATATATATATATATATATATATATATATATATATATATATATATATATATATATATGGATACACACATATTTTATTAAATCTGTCTTACTTTATTATATCTGTCATTATTTTCATTTTCTTTTCATTATCATTAATTTTGTTATATCTGTCTTTATCTTAATTTTATTATATCCTGTCACTTTTTTTATATTCGTTATCTTTCATCTTCATATCTGCCACTATTTTAATTTTCTATATTACTTGTCACCATATTATTGTTACTGCACATTTTTATATATTTTTGTTCTGTTTGTTTCTCTCTCATAGCCCTAAAGATGACCTACACTGTAGGTCGAAACTCCGGCACATAATTATAAGTTTATTACTTATTCAGTGTTTTTTTTTTTACTGCACCCCCCAACTATCTCCTTTACAATAAATAATTGATATTAATTAATTAAATATTTTAACTCGATAGATGAATATTATAAAAGAAATGAAAACTTAAAATGTTACTTTAAAAAATAGTTCTATTGTATTAAAATAAAACATAATTTCAATATTTAGCTCCATTGCCTTCGTGCCAGTGATCGGATTTCAGTAGGTTTCCACCAAACGACCTAGAGACATCGACCTTGTGAGCGACGAACCTAGATTTCATGGTGATTCATGGGTTAACTGGGGCAGAATATTCGATATTTATATTTAGCTAGGCCGTTCGCTTTTATATATCAAAGTGATATAAATACTTTTATCACTACTGATATAACTGATAATGTGTCGTTCATGATTGATCACTAAGTCCAGATCCTCTTTCAGTATTATAGGAAGCTCATAGTGAGGTCGTTGTCAAGGTTACCAACCTAACGTTATCATTCAATATAAGGAATTAGTTAAGGTTAGAATTTTGTTTATCAATTCTATATATATATATACAGTAAAACCTCGAATTAACGGACAGCCCTGGTGCAAATATTTTTGTCCGTTATTTAGAGGTGTCCTTTAAAGGGAGGTTTTATTTTTTTATAAATAAATTAATTCTCTCTTATTCAATTTCCCATGTGTTTAAAAGGTAAGTAGAATAAAAAAAAAACATCGCACGGTTTTTGAGTGTTCCCGAAACTTGTGTCCTACCGATATTGAGTCTTTCCGCTAGCGCACGTACCCTTAACTTTTCAAGGTCATAAAAGTCGATTACATTTATTTTTTGTTCTAAAGTGAGTCTCTTACGTGAGGGAGACATTTTCAGCCGCCTGCCACGAGGGTTAGAACAGAACTAAATTTTAATAAAGCAAGTCCGAGAATAAAAAAAAGTATTTATGTGGAAAACCTTTACTCAAAAGTAAACACAACTGTCCCTGTTTCCTTAGACCGGAAACAACTAATTGTTTCCGAGAAACGGGGAAGGGATAAAGTCATACTGTCCGTCTTTTAGAGGTTTTTTTAATCGATTTCTAACCAACATAGCCTGTCCGTGACCGTTAATGAGAGGTTTCGTTAAATAGAGGTTCAAATGCCTTAAAAATTGTATTAAAATGTTGGTGCAAAAAAAATCGTCCGCTAATGGGGAGTGACCGCTATTTAGGGGTGTCCGTTAGTAGAGGTTTTACTGTATAATATTTTCATTAAGTACAAGGATTAGTGGATTGCTAAAACATAACTTTATTAGTGGAAGAAAGTGGTCCGGGTAGAGGTCACAATGAATTTCTCGTAGAATTGGAAAAAAAAATTTATTGATTAGCCAACGTTTCGACCTAATTTGTAGGTCTTCTTCAGGGCTGGGGGGTTAGGTCCTCACTAGTTTGAAATTAGTTTAGTTTGCTTATTTAACGACACTTTATTCTGCTAGGGCTAATCGGACGATGCTACAGTGGGAGCTCTAAATTTTGCCTATCCAGGTTTAATTAGGATAGGGATTTTTAAAGAGTACCTGACATCGTACAGGCTCGGGATCCCCGTTTAACGTCCCTTCTGAAGGACGGCGTAACTAAGGGTTTTTTACTCCCTTAAAAAAATCCTAGGGCCACCTGCCGGGCTACGAACCCGCGATCTTGGGTTTAGTAGTTAGTTTGAAATTCATACTCAAGCTAGTGAGTCTCAATATGAGTTTCAAGCTAGTGAAGACCTAACCCCCCCCCCCAGCCCTGAAGAAGACCTACAAAGTAGGTCGAAACGTTGGCTAATCAATAAAGTTTTTCTCCAATTCTACGAGAAATTCATTGTGTCCTCTACCCGGACCACTTTCTTCCACATGTATTATCAAGGTCAACAATTATCATTCAATAACTTTATTCGATTTTATAAAACATAGTATACAATTATAAATATAATAAAGCATAACTAAAAACATAAAAATTTATTTATTTTTATTTTATTGTTAGATGTTATAATTTTTTTAATAATTTTAAATATTTTATTTGAAAAGAAAATATATGGCCAGGACCGGGACTCGAACCTGGTGTATACATCGCAAATTGCGAGAACACGGAGATATAGGATCAGTGATGTCTGACCGAGAGAGAACCAGGATGGCTGAGGTGGCTAAGTACCACGACAGATAAGTAGTCTGGGGGACACGGGTTCGATTCCCAGTCCTGGTAATATCTTTTCTTTTCAAATAAAATATTTTAAAACATAAAAATTTATTAACAGTTGTTTTGTACCGCTGCTTACAATAATTAAACAAATGACAATCAGTCACCTGGTAATAAACACATCGTTCTGGTGTTTCTAAAGTGACACAGCTCCAAAATCGGCGTTTTTTCATTGAATAATTATGACCATTAAAGAAATGGGTAAATATTAGGGGATGAAACCGATATATTTATATTTTTGCTGCTCTGAATGAAACCATTATTTAAGGTAGCAAAAATAACGTTCTTTCCGAAAATGCTCTATCCGCAAAAGATGCTTTATTCTGCTCCAAGTTTGATTCAATCCCGACCAGAGCGAAATTTTTCCATCTTTTGAGGATTCGATCTGGGCCGGAACAATAAATATCGATCCTTCGTTTTTACTTTCTCGTCCTTCAGATGAAGAGAGTATTGAAATCGTCAAAAATTCGACTTCGATATTTTACTGTTTCTTGACGTTTCATAGGGTGTAGAATCCAAAAAAACATAAAATCTCAGTGTTGTCGGTCCGTCCTTCCGGAAAAGTTTGTTCCAACCAATGCTCGGAAACTACAGTTGATCCTAAAGAAGACCCGATAAGGATCGGTTAAGTTTAAGGTAGTAAAAAAAAATATATTTTAGTTCTCAGAATTTTTTTTTTTAAGGATGAGAAAGTACTATGCCTCTCTAGGCATAACGGCGGTTGACAAACAAACATAACCAAACAAAATGATATCGTTAAAGTCCAGACCGGAACGATTTTCCTTATAAAATATTGCTCCTGCTCCGAACGATTTGAATGAGATCGATTAGGAACGATTCTTTGGGAACGAATCTTCGACCCCTGGTAAATATTTATTTATCATTCATCAATATTGTATCAAGGATCGCCTTTAACCTAGTGGTTAGCATAACAACTTATTATTCCTAGGATTGCGGGTTAATAGACCGGCAGGTGGTCCTAGGATTTTTTAAATGGAGTGGGGTCCTGGATTCAGCATATGGTAGGGATTATACTGTTTCTAACAAAACGGTTGTGCAGGCAGGTGCTTTGTACAAGGTCACACCCCGTCACTTTGTTATTCCCCAGTTCATACTCCCACTTTATAGAAACTGGGTGAATCCCAAGAAGATCTGTAGATCCCACAAGGTCCATTCATGGAACCGTATATGAGTATCGTAACTGATTTTTCCATGAATGGATTATCCTCCTCATAGTAGTCATTTCTTTGGCATGCGATGAGTCAGCATCGGGTATTGGTTCTGTTCTAGTACGACTTGTCTGCACATTATCCAATACCTCGTTGTGAAAGCGAGGAAGTTGAAGGTCTGGAGGCTGTTTCTGCTTCTTATGACGTAAGCAATGTTCCGCTTACCAAGACCGTGTTCATTGAGGGATATAATACTCGTCAAATGCAGGAGCATTATTGTTTATATCTAAATAATACAATAAGTTATAATAATGTAAATACAAGTTCGAAATGATTCGAAATGAAGTGCGCAGTCAATGTTTTTTCCAAATATAAGTAAAACTTATTTTATTTCGTGCCAACGTTTCGGCCTATTATTTTGGATACGTCACGTTTGAGAGAATAAAACGAAACTTGAAGAGTTTCTGTACTTCTGGATTTTTGTTACATACATATTGACTTTTAAAAATAGGTATCCATGTACAATAATTGAATAAAAGTCCTTCAAAAATAAAAAAAATATATAAGTTTGAATGAAATACTCAGTTTTATATTGGCGAATTAGTAGAGGAAAGTGTTACGTCTCTTGTTTTGAAGGATGGAAACAATTTTACTGAAGGATTTTTGAAATATCATTTTTGAAATATAATTCCTCCTTCTAAAGAACAACCACATAACTCAAAATTTGGCATTTTTCTGTTAAGGTTTTCAGGATGGCGATTAAGTTCACGTATCAAATGGAAACAAATCATATGAAATTACTGGGCCGTTTTTCATCTCTAAATGAGTTTTACTGTCTATTTAAGAAGTTAACCTGCAATAAGAAATGAAAAGAGGCGAATCTCTTCAACATTACCTAATTGTTGTCTTACTCTTTTTCTTCTGGCTAGAAAAAAGATTCGCCGACCAAAAGTAGAGTGAACATGTTGGACAACTATTTTTAATGTTTTTGTTTTGGGGAAAAAACGGAAAAACTATTAATGAGCTTGGAATGAGCATTAGGATACTGATATTGACACAAAACTGCTAGGTCGAAACAGTTTTCATGGGTGATAAAGAGATATATACACATTTCTTTCATAACTCAACACGGCATCCTTGCTGATTTGGCCCAAACTAGATACCTATCCCTCCATGACAAGCTCCATACACACTTGAATCCGCGAGTCTCTCAACTTGCTTCCCATACTATTCCTAATAACCTTCTGAGGCGTCTGAAAAGAAGATGGCCTCGAGACCTTCTGCTACAGAACTTTATAGGAGTGCTACCGATGGGTAGTTTCTTCACAAGCGTATTTTTTCATGTCATATTGTTCATATTAGCAGATTTTCTCTTTGTAATATTATTATAGTCGTAAATATCAATAAATTAATTAAATAAAAAAAAAGAATGTTGTGTATTTGTGAATTTCTAAATTTTTTTTAATTTCTTGGATCCAGCCTGTAGTTAATTTCTTTTTCCAGAGATAATTATAGATCTGCTTTGACAGCCTGTTATCATTTATTCTGTATAAGTGCCCAAAAACTTGTCGTTTCTGTTATTTTTTCTATGTTTTGATATATCTCACCATTGCTTCGTAATTTCTAGGCTTCTGAGCTTCTTATGGGATTTAAAATTTTCCTCATAATTCATCTCTCCAATAATTCTAGTTTGTCTGACCTGAGAGATTGTTTGGCATTCGCTTGCGTAGAGGCATTCTGGTTTCACTACGGTGGTGTAATGTACATTTGCTTTATAGATACAAAAAATTACAATTTTTCTTAATCTTATTTCACTGCATCATCTGTGTGGAAATAACTGTCCTAAAATCGAAATATTTGAATAAAGTGTAGCTTTTTTTATTATTTAAATCGAAGCATTCCATTTTTTTCCTTTTTTTAATGTTATATTTTGAATAACGGCTTAAAGAAGTCAGGAACAGATGCTTTGTGATTTGCAATTTTTAAAAATATTTATATTTTTAACTATCGAGAACGACAAAAGACTAAACAAAAAACGATCCCTCGATCCGTTGCTAGGCAACGCTGATGAATTATATTACTAAAAACGTTTTGTATTTAATAGAAAAATTATATCTATCAATCAATCGTAGCGTAAACTAAATATTTTATATAAAATATCAAAGTTATGAAATTCATTTTTTTTTCTTATTAATTTATTTATATTTACAACTGTAATAATATTACAACAAGTAAATCTGCTAATATGAACAAATGACATGAAAAAAAAAAACAATTGTGGAGAAACTACCCATCGGTAGCTTGTCATGGAAGGATTGGTATCTATTTCATGATGGATGAGTTTGTGACATAATTTAGTGGAGCCCCAAAGCTCAATTCTGTATGTCCAAATAGGTCTGATAACTGTCATGTAAATTTCTTTGTTTAAAATGTAGGATATTTAATTTCTCAAATCAATTTTGAACAGGAATGTGGACTATAGGGAATAAGTATACCCTAAATTTTAAACAAAGACAATTTTTTTAAAAAATAATTTTTATTATTGAAAAAAATTTATGAAGGTATCTATCCTCTTTTCACTATTGTTTGGACAATAAATATTTTTAAAACTGTATTTTTTAATATTTTATTAACGAAATTGTTTTTGTCTTAGTTTTTTTTTTACGGAAAATTCTGACTTTTAAATTTCTATATTTATTACGTAATGGTTTTGATGCATAAACCCAGAAATTATTTGTGATTGAAAATGACACTATAGTCGAAACGTCTCTAAAACTAATAAATGAAGAATTTATTTGTACTGGATAATGGTTTTTTCCTTCTTTTTATGAAAAGTTATTAAACTTTAGTAATACTAAAATAGAGCCAAAAACTCAAAAAGAAACACTTATAATTGCATTATAATAAATTTTAGTAATGTTTTTGATGATAATGGTAACTTGAACTTCCCCCACAATCAGTCAAGATAAGAACTTAAATATAAATATTTTTACACTTATAGATAGATTCTGTCAATTTATAACCGTTAATCTATAATGCGTAATATCTTATTGATAAAAATAAGCACTTTCAATTGATGTAATAATTGAATCGGGGTATACTTTTTATTTATAAGTCTTAATTTCATAATAATTTCTCCACTATGTAAAATAAGTGATGTTCTAAACTATTTTCTGTATTTTCCATATTACACCCTGTTAGTTCTTTAAGCATTATTTTTTCTCATTTGTATGTTATGACAGAGTTGAGAAGAAAAATAAATTAAAACATTCATAATAATACAGACAAAAATAGAAAAAATAAAAATTATATTGCATAAAAAATGATAAATAGTGAATAAAGACCTATTTAAACTAGCATTATAATTTATTGATTTTTGGTTTTATAAATAGTCATTTCCTCTTGTAGGTTTATGTGTTTTTTTTTTTTTTTTGTATATTGTTGTTTACAGGAAAACTATATCACTTTTGGCGGTTTTTGGCTGACACATGACTGATATCTATGAAAGAAACTACTCCCTGATAAATGCATATCCTGTCATGATTCACTTCATTTATTTTTATTTTGAAGAGAAAAGATTTGTTTTGGCCGGATCGTTCGGATCTCTAGAGCGGTGCTCTAACCATCTGAGCTACCAAGGCTCGTAACCAAGCCAGACAAATCCATTCTCTTCACCGATCCTATATCCTCGTGTTCTCGCACATATACCATATACAGGATCGGTGAAGAGAATGGATTTGTCTGGCTTGGTTACGAGCCTTGGTAGCTCGGATAGTTAGAGCACCGTGTTCAAATCCCGGCCAAGACAAATCTTGCCTCTTCAAAGTAAAAAAGTTTTTTTATTAATTTGTTTTTTCACTAAAGTTGTTTTTTTCTTCTTTTTTTTTCACCTGTACCAATGCCACCCATGAAGGGTCTTGGATTAATTACAAGTATCTATCTTTATGCTAAGTTAATAGGGTATATACTGTACAGTTTCTAGGATAACTGTCGTGCAGGGAGGTGATTAGTCCAAAATCACCGTCAACCGTCAGTTTTTCAATCAATCAATCATTCAATCAAGGGTACCCACTTTAGTTCATACGTGGCTGTTAATAGGTCAAATAATTAATCTGCTACAGCTGAAATAGAAGTTGGACAAACTAGGGCTATAGATTTGCTATGTTTGCTTCACTGCTCAAGCAGCGATCTCAAGGAAAAGTCAGATCCATTGATCTGAATAATTTTTTTTTTTTTTTTTTTTTTGATATTTACAACTGTAATAACATTACATCAAGTAAATTGGCTGTATGAACAAAGGACATGAACAAAAAAATCACTTGTGGAGAAACTATCCATTGATAGCACTCCAATGAAGTTTTATAGTAGAAGGTTTCGAGGCCATCTTCTTTTCAGACGCCTCGGAGGGTTATCAGGAATATTATAGGAAGCAAGTTGAGAGACTAGCGGATTCAAGTGTGGCCAAATCAGCAACATATGGGCTATTAAGATCATGATGGATGAGTTTGTTTGTGACATAATAAGGAGCATTGAGGATTTTACGAAGGATTTTGGATTGTAAGGATTGCATATGAGATGAATCGGATTGTTCAGTAGAGCCCCAAAGCTCAACTCCGTATGTCCAAATAGGTCTGATAACTGTCATGTAAATGAGTCTTTTGTAATTAATTGGTAGCTTTGAACGTTTGTCCAGTAAATGTTGAAGTAGGCGAAATCGTCGAGCAGTTTCTTGTCTTTTCAGTCTTGTATGAGGATTCCAAGTGAGACGTTTGTCCAGATGGATTCCTAGGGAATAATATTTAAATATTAAAATGGGATGCCACCCTGAGATCGCTATACTTGAGATATAGAAACTCTATATCGTTAATGAATAATAGACAAATCCCTCTCTTCTCTAAAGACTGATGTGGTTGACTGACTAGGAATTGTTTAGTAAATAAAGCTCCTTTTTCATCTGATTGAATAACATTATATTTATTGCTTGCTGATTATAGTTACAACTTAACTTATATATCTACTCACTAATAAAAAAAAAAAGACTCCTTTGCTAGATGTGACAGTCTACTTGTTGAGTTGCCCGCTTCTTGTCTACAACTTACGCTGTTCTATATCTTAGGGGTACAAGTACCGGGTACCTGGTCAATGAACCTTACTCTGTTTATTTAGATACTCCCAATGTTCCAAATAATGTAACATATAGCAGATTCATGAGAGACTACAACCTCATGTACGGTAGAGTCGGAGCTTATTAGAACTTTCTCATAGAACAGAAGAAGAGGATCTACAGATGAAGAAGTTTGGAGAGAATAAAATAAAAAAAGACTAATCAACAAGACAATGGTTTCCCGTTGTCCAATGTAGGTCGAAATCGAAGAAAGGTGAAGAATGCTGGTAATGGTCGTCTCGAAACAAATGTGAGATTATAACTTATATAATATACATTTATAAAAGTTTTACCATAAGTAATTGAGATTCAGTCGTATATCCATTAAATTATCTTTTGGTGACGTTTCGAGACAATATTGTACTCACAAGCTAGCCATTACAAACTCGCAACATCATCAGAAGATAGCTTAACGTGTATACACCTGAATTTCAAAGACTGAAAGTAACTTCTTTTATCGATAGTAAGGGAAACAAAATATTAATATATACATAGTAGTGTTAGCTATACAGCGTAGGAAACTGTTCGCTTCGATTTGTCTTCGACGCCCCGAGGAGGTCTCATGTGTCCCGCCGTTACTTTGAGTTAAAGTGGCTCTTCACTTCTATCCGTAGACTCTATTTCTTAGGTTCTTACTTATATCAAACTATCAACTCACAACATCCATCTTATATCTATAGTCTCCTACAATTCAAATCCTCTATCCAATCCCAGGGCACAAGATCTCGCCCTTCCGATCTTCATATCCGTTACCATAGAACCAAAACTTTTGAGCGTTCCTTTCTCGCCCGTTCTATATCTCTTTGGAGCTCACTCCCACTCGATATCCGTCATGCGTCTTCTTTAACCTCATTTAAATCCAAACTTTTCCTACATCATCTAAACTCCCAAACAGATGCTCTATAATTAATAAATAATTTATAGATATATTCAACTAGATCGATAGATGAACTACTGTAAATATTCCTCTCATAATGATATAATTGTTTTTATTATTAGATGCTATTGTTTATTCAATTATTTTCCCATAAACCAATTTCTTTTTATTGTAAATTTGTCTGATTTTTTATTTTAATTCTGTACTACATTTTCTGATCCTCTACCGAAACTTGTTTAGTTATTTACTTTCAAGATATTATGTAAATTTTGTTTTATTCTGATGTAGGCCTTTGGCCAGATAAATATTTATTTAATTTTGTTCATCTCTGTTATTCTAAAGGGATCTGGTCCCAGAGTAAAATTATTTTTCTATTATATTCTATTCTATATATACTCCACTTAAAATGTGACATTGAAAAAATACTATAAGTAGAATGCAAAATTAAGAGAAACATTTTAAGACCAAAATAGCATGTACCAATTACAATAGTAAAAAAAAAAACAGAAAATATTTCAAATCTGGAAGCAGACATAAGAAAAC
This sequence comes from Arma custos, assembly GCA_037127475.1. NCBI lineage: Eukaryota > Metazoa > Arthropoda > Insecta > Hemiptera > Pentatomidae > Arma > Arma custos. Next base: position 9,184,196 of record CM073764.1, read on the forward strand.
ATCGATTAAAAATTTTATGGGGATATTAATAGACTTTCCGCAACAAGACTCGCCAATAAAATTGTTACTTACAAAAGTTCAAATTTGCCACACTATGGATTAGCCAAGGAAAAACAGACATTTATTTAGTTCTATTTCAGCGAACATATAACCAATTGACGTAACTAACAAAAGAAATGTTAGGAAACAAGTTAGAAAAGTGGATAGCAATGTGAGAAGAAAGAATTGGAGAAACCAGGAACGAAATGGACGGAGAAAAAAAAATGTATGGAGATGAGATGACGGAAGTTTAAAAAAACGACGGCAGAGTGCTTTGTGTGATCCTACTGGATCCATAAATAAATAATATATATATATATATATATATATATATATATATATATATAAATAAATATATATAATATATATATATATAATATATATATAATATAATATATATATATAAATAAATATATATAATATTGTTACGGGCGCCGGCAGGAAGGCGGAAGCGGGAGATTAGCGGCTTAACTCCGTCAGCGGGAGACGTTTAAATAGGATTAGGACGGTTCTAGATCGTCTTCTTTTGTCGGCAAAGGATTAAGAATATTCCAGAATTATCTGGCCCCTTCGAGTTCTAGAATGTTCGGCTTTGCCTATAAAAAGACTTCCGTCACCGCGAGTCAGTCAGTCTTAGCCTGAGAGTAGACCAGTGAAGATCTGTGATAAGTGTAATAAGTGAGTCAGTGTTGAACCGGCCCGTGTAATAAGTGTATCAGTGAACTGTGACAGTCTCGCGAGTGTAATAAACTGTTTCTGTTTGTTACTGTGTGTCAGTTTGTGATACTTGAAGAATCTTACGGTCGGTGGACTAGTGAACTGTAAGTGTTAATTATTAGTTATAAATTGTAGTGTAATTTTATAATATTCATAGAAACTATTGTAACTAGTTAAGCTATCTAGAATTAGTAAAATCTTATATTATTGTAATAATTAATTAGGAGTTAGGCCTCGATGATAATATTTAGAATATTGTTATTATAAATGTATCTTAGTCCAATAATTGAATTGTTAATAGTCTACTTGTATCCTTCTTATCACTTGTGTTAATAAACTTTAGTATTTTTAATTAAGGAATTGTTTAATTCATTTTAATACCCAGTAGCCCGTAACAAATTGGTGTCAGGTGTGGGGTAATTGTGTAATTGCTATTATTTTGCATTTGGTCTTGTATTTTGTAATTATTGGGCTACTGTATGAAGAATGGCTTCTAAAAGTGTTAAATTAATTGATTTAAAAGTTGCGGATTTGAAACGTGAATTGGAGGAACGTGATCTTGATTGTTCCGGAACTAAAAGTGTACTGCAAGAGCGCTTGCGTAAATTATTTGTAGATTTAGGGGAAAATCCAGATGACGTTCTATTTGAAACTGATTTAAGCAAGTTGTCTGCAACTTTTAAAAATGAATTAGGTACTGTTAAAAATGAATTAAGCAATGTTAAAAATGAGCTGGGTAATGAATTAGGTACTGTTAAAAATGAGTTAAGCAATGTAGAAAATAAGCTAGGTAATGTACAGAATGAATTAGGCACTGTAAAAAGTGATTTATTGGATACATTAGAGTCTAAGTTAGGCACATTAGAAACTAAGTTAATGGAAAATGTAAATAATGAAGTAGCTAATGTAGAATCTAGGCTAGGAGAAAAAGTGAACGAACTTAGGCTAAGAATGGAGGCTCTCGAGGGACGTATGAGCAACCCACCGACGAACGACAACGACCTTTCCTCCGAGGGCAGCCTTCATAAAACCATTACGCCCGCCAATTCAGGGACGCCACCAACTCACAACACAATTCCAGTGTTCGACGGAAAGACGCCGTGGGAGGACTACATGACCCTCTTCGAGACTGCGGCTTCGATCCACGGGTGGTCAAAAGAGACCCAAGCTTCAGCTTTGTGCCTGGCCTTGCGAGGAGACGCCTTGGGAGTACTGCAAGGGCTGCCCATGACAGAGCGGTCTAACTTCGGGGAACTGGTTAGAAGACTGGAGATGCGTTTTGGCCACCGACACATGGACCAGCTTTATCGCTCACAGCTGAGAAACAGGATCCAGAAGACCAGCGAGACGCTGCAGGAATTTGAAGCGGACATTGCCCGGCTGGTGAGGAATGCCTACCCATCGGTCACCGATGATGTCTACGAGAGCCTCGCTGTCGACAAATTCCTGGACGGACTTCGGGACCCCGAGACGCAACAAGCAGTTAAGCTCGCCCGGCCAAAAACGCTAGGAGACGCATTATCTCAGGCATTGGAGTTCGAGGCTGTCAGGCAGTCAGTACGGGGCCATGCACGTGTTCGAGCAGCAGAAGCGGAGCCTAATGTGATTCCCAGCGTTGAAGAAATAGTGACAAAGGTTTTGGAGGCCCTCAGGACCCGTAAGAAAGAGATACGCTGTTGGAGCTGCGGCCAACTTGGACACCCTAGAAGCAAGTGTCCATTCCAGAAGCAAGAAAAGCCACAGGAACGAAGTAGGGTTGATGGGGAGGAACAACTATCAGCCCGCTACGTCAGAGGCCCGAGGAAGACCAGTAGAGTTGCGTCTTTAGGGAGCAGAACGAACAGCTTCTACGTTGATGGGAAGGTGAATGGGCAGCTGCGAATTCTGCTACTGGATACCGGCGCAACTAAAACAATCTTGAGCTCAAAGACAGTTCCTCCTGAGAAGATGTTGCCAACGATTTGGACATTACGGACTGCCACAGGAGAGCCAGCCAAGGTCTACGGGGAGACAGTTGCCTACTTCATCATCGGGGGTCAACATCTGAAGCACCGCGCTCTCGTGGCAGATATTGATGAAGATGTCATATTGGGCACGGACTTGATGATCACATGCGGGATCAAGCTGGATATGGCAAGAGGTGTGATGACGCTGGGAGACGAAGAAGTCATCCTCCGGCAGGGAAAGGATATCTACGCACGAGTGCGCTTACTAGAAGACACCACTTTACCTTCTCGGAGCCAAATCATAACACATGGGACGGTCGAAGGTCATCTACCTGAGGGTCAATGTGTGCTTCTTGAACCTGGAAAACAAGAAGAACAGGATATCGGACGCGGCGTACTGGTGGCTAGGTCTCTCATCAAGGTCGGACGTACCACCCCAATTCGGCTAATGAACCTGAACAGCTTCCCAGTAACGCTGAACAAAGGAACACCGGTCGGAGAATGTACAACCGCTACCTCAGTGGTTCGTCAGCTGCAACGTCATCCCACCGAGCTGCGAGGACTGCCGGAAGAACTAATAGGATTTGTGGACGAATCATGCCGGGAACTCTCGCCTGAACAGAGCGAGGAAGTGAAAAAGATGATTATCCGATGGCAGGACGTTTTCGAGATCAGCCCAGGGCCACGGGGTAGAACGGATATCGTCCAGCACAGGATTGACACCGGGGATGCTAAGCCCATCCGACAGGTCCCGAGGAGGCTGCCGTTAGCCAAACGGGAGGACGCCGAGAAGATCATCAAGGAGATGGCGACTGATGGTGTCATTGAGCCTTCGAGTAGCCCCTGGATGTCTCCTGTTGTATTGGTGAAGAAGAAGGACGGCACGACGAGATTCTGCGTAGACTACCGCCTTCTGAACAACGTCACCAAGAAAGACAGTTATCCGCTCCCCAGGATTGATGATACGCTGGACACCCTAGAGGGGTGTGAACTTTTCTCTACCTTGGATCTCCGCAGTGGATATTGGCAGGTTGGATTGAAACCTGAAGATAAAGAGAAGACAGCGTTCTCGATTGGGACTGGACTCTGGCAATTTACGGTAATGCCATTCGGGCTTTGCAATGCTCCTGCAACATTTGAGAGGCTGATGGAAAGCGTGTTAAGAGGTCTCTCTTGGGAAATTTGCCTGGTATACTTAGATGACATCATTGTGCTGGGAAAGTCCTTCGCTCACCATCTGAAGAATCTGGAGAAGGTCTTCGAACGACTGCGTGCAGCGAACCTTAAATTGAACCCGAAGAAGTGTCATCTCTTCCGAAGGCAAGTCAACTATCTGGGGCATGTTGTGTCGGACAACGGAGTTGCCGTTGACCCAGAAAAGATTGCAGCGATCACCGACTGGCCAGTACCTCGAGATAAGCACCAAGTAAGAAGTTTTCTCGGCCTCTGCACCTACTACAGGAGGTACGTGAAAGGATTTGCAAACATTGCAAAACCTCTTACCAGGCTTACAGAGGAAAAACGGACTTTCCTTTGGGATCACGAGTGTCAGGCATCCTTTGAGGAGTTGAAGAAGAAATTGAGTAGTGCTCCTATTCTGAGCTATCCCCGTCCCGAGGGCAAGTTCATACTTGACACAGACGCCAGCAACACCGCTATTGGGAGCGTCCTCTCTCAGCTCCAAGATGGAGAAGAAAGGGTCATTGGATATTTCAGTAAAGCGCTCTCAGCTCCGGAACGCAACTACTGTGTCACAAGGAAGGAGCTTCTGGCAGTGGTGAAATCTATAGAGCATTTTCACAAATATCTTTACGGCAGAAGGTTCCTCCTGAGAACGGACCACGCGGCTCTAATGTGGCTTCTAAGATTCAAGTCACCAGAAGGACAAGTGGCGAGGTGGATAGAGCGCCTTCAAGAATATGACTTTGAATCTGCTCATCGCGCTGGAACGAGTCACAGAAATGCGGATGCGCTCTCTAGGAGACCTTGTGACGAAGAATGCCGGCATTGTTCTCGACAAGAAGAGAAGCAGGCAGCAGTGTTGAGGACAACGGTGGTCATGGATAGTTGGCAGGATGCAGAGGTGTCAAAAGAACAGGACGAGGACCCGGACTTGAAGCAAATAAAACAATGGAAACTATCGGGGCAAGGAAGACCAACCTGGCAGGATGTTGCTCCAATGTCGAAGAATGTAAAGACTTACTGGGCCCAATGGGACTCCATTCTAGTGGACAACGGGCTGCTGAAACGGGCATTGGAGAACACGGAAGGAGATCAGCGCAGACTTCAGCTCATCGTTCCAAAGAGTAAAGTGCCCGAAGTACTCAGGGAACTTCATGACGGAGTATCTGGCGGCCACCTTGGAGTTCACCGTACATTGGAAAAGGTACGTGAACGCTTTTACTGGGCGAACCTCAAGGACGATGTGTTGGACTGGTGCAGGCGTTGTGCGACTTGTGCGGCTTCTAACGGACCCATAAGAAGAAAGAAGGCCCCAATGAGGAAGTACAACGTGGGAGCACCGTTTGAGAGAATAGCAATTGACATCGCTGGCCCTTTCCCTGTGACGGATGAAGGTAACCGGTATATTCTCGTGGCCATGGACTACTTTTCCAAGTGGGTGGAAGCTTACGCCCTTCCGAATCAGGAGGCAGTCACGGTTGCGGACGTACTGGTGAAGCAGCTCGTCAGTAGGTTTGGAGTACCCATGGAACTTCACTCTGACCAGGGACGAAACTTCGAGTCTGCAGTCTTCTCCGGGATGTGCGAAGCACTGGGAATACGGAAGACCAGGACGACACCTCTTCACCCTCAATCCGATGGCATGGTGGAGCGCATGAACAGGACTATGGGTCGATATTTGTCCAAAGTAGTCTCCGACCATCAGCGAGACTGGGACCAGTATCTTCTCCTGTTCCTGCTGGCCTACCGCAGTTCAGTCAGTGAGGCAACGGGGCAGACTCCCGCAAATGTGGTATTCGGCAGAGAACTTCGGTTGCCTTGTGATCTGAAATTCGGTTTCAAGCCTGACGAGGAAATTGCCGGAGAGGAGTACGTCACGGATCTACGGAAGCGAATGGATAATATCCACGAGAAGGTTCGCACAAACATCCAGGGAGCCAGTGACAGAATGAAGGAGCGTTACGACATCAGGGCTGAGAAGGGTGGCTACCAACCTGGAGACTTGGTCTGGCTACATGATCCTCGAAGAAGGCGAGGCTACTCACCTAAACTTCAGAACTCCTGGGACGGCCCGTATGAGATCGTCAAGAGGATCAATGACGTCATATATAGGATCAGGAAGCAGCCGAAAGGAAAACCCAAGGTAGTCCATTTCAATAGACTGGCCCCGTACAAAGGAGACCACGGCCCGAAAGAAGACCAGCAGGTCAGGTACCTAAACAACGTCAAGACAAATAACTCAGTTGCTCATACTAAAGTACCAGGGACCCGTGGAGTAACTCAGGTAATCTACAGAGATATCTTCTCGTTACCAGTGGAGTATTCTCTGGCCCATTGCGTTGCCGAAGATCTGAGGACTTCTCGAGGGATTGCAACGGTCTTCAGGAAGAAGTTCGGCGGAACTGAGGAGCTGGAACGCCAAGGACCAAGTGTCGGGAAGGCACTCCACCAGCCGCACGAAGGACGACACCTGTTTTACTTGGTTACCAAGCGTGCCTCTGATCAGAAGCCGACATATGACGCACTGCGGCGAAGCCTCGATGACCTTCGGAGTAAGCTTCTGAGACTGCGTGTCACTAAGCTCGCTATTCCGAAGTTGGGCTGTGGATACGACGGCTTGGAGTGGAAGATTGTCAGGGACATGATCGAACAGACATTCGCCAACTCTGGAATTGCCATATTGGTGTGCACGTTCAACCCCTGGAAAGAAGGTGCGTCTCCATCAGTAGAAGCTCATAAATGCCCGATTTTTCCGGACTTGCTCTGGGGCAGAGCACTTTTAAGGAGGGGGCAGTGTTACGGGCGCCGGCAGGAAGGCGGAAGCGGGGGATTAGCGGCTTAACTCCGTCAGTGGGAGACGTTTAAATAGGATTAGGACGGTTCTAGATCGTCTTCTTTTGTCGGCAAAGGATTAAGAATATTCCAGAATTATCTGGCCCCTTCGAGTTCTAGAATGTTCGGCTTTGCCTATAAAAAGACTTCCGTCACCTCGAGTCAGTCAGTCTTAGTCTGAGAGTAGACCAGTGAAGATCTGTGATAAGTGTAATAAGTGAGTGACAGTGTGATAAACTAGTCAGTGTTGAACCGGCCAGTGTAGTAAGTGTATCAGTGAACTGTAACGGTCTCGCGAGTGTAATAAACTGTTTCTGTTTGTTACTGTGTGTCAGTTTGTGATACTTGAAGAATCTTACGGTCGGTGGACTAGTGAACTGTAAGTGTTAATTATTAGTTATAAATTGTAGTGTAATATATTCATAGAAACTATTGTAACTAGTTAAGCTATCTAGAATTAGTAATATCTTATATTATTGTAATAATTAAATAGGAGTTAGGCCTAGATTATAATATTTAGAATATTGTCCTTATAAATTTATATTATTATAGTTTAATAATTTAATTGTTAATAGTTTAATTGTATCTTTTTAATCACTTTTGTTAATAAATATTAGTATCTTTAATTAAGGAATTGTTTAATTCATTTTAATACCCAGTAGCCCGTAACAATATATATATATATATAAATATAAAATATATATATATATATATATATATATATATATAATTTTAAAATATAGTAGCACATACATACTTGTTTCTATTCATACTTACGCAATGGTACAAATTTTTTTTAAAAATCGAGATTTTTCTTCACAAAATTAATCGATAATATTTAACGTTTTAATTAAAAAACTGAAAATAAATTTATATAAAGGCGGAGGATTTTGATTATCATTGTGAGTAGCTTATAATAGCTTTAATTATACCTAAAACAATTACTTTTATTCATGATATACTTTTAAAAAAATATGTTAATCATGTCTAATGTACGAAAATATTTAAATGAATAGTAGCTAGAAATAATTTAAACAAATGAAGCTTTGGCGTCAGAGGTCATTGGTCTAGTGGCATATGGTTTTGATTTAGAAGATAGTCTTAACTCTCAGAAGTCTTTAACTAAGCGAAGAACAGTGCATTCTTTCATGAGGAAATGATTAATGGGTTGTTTTTCAACTTTAAAAAAATATTAGGAAATGCAAAAAAAAAAATAGATTTGGGGAAATAGAAGAATGCTGAAATTTACCATGGCCATTTTTTTTTAAACCTAAGAAACGGGCTTTCTGGTACAAAGATTGTGACACAAAGCATTCCATTGATAGAACCCGTACAAGCAAACAAAATTCATGGCTATAATATCTTTTAAAAGGTTTTAAATAACTTTTCTTACAAATGATTATAGAGTTTATCAGTTATAACATTGATAAACAAAAAAACCAATACCTCTACAACCTATGGAAGGTTTTGGTTACAGTACATGACAGAGACTACAGTTTCTAGGACAACGGTTGTGCAGGGAAGAGATTTGTCCGATCTCACGCTCAACCACAAGGTTTTTCCCAAAATTAAGGTTACCCAATCCATAGAGGCTGAGTATGTCCCAGGAGGATCCGTAGTGTAAATGAATAAATTTAATCAGTACAGTGATGAGAGTATATGGTTCCTCGGATATCGAATTGTATTTATACTTGAAATTAGGCAGCTCAAAGAAAATGCGGTGTTGCCAAATCGACCTACACTAACGTAACAAGGATAAAAACCAAATACTGAAACCGGGAGAACTAGGCAACATTGCTAGCACATTGTTGTCAAATATTGGCAGTTTTTGGTAAAACCACGCCCACATTCCCGTTACAAGCGGCAACACAGCATTTTCTTTGAGCCGCCTAATTTCATGTCGTCAATTATAGGCGCAAAATTTAGTAGACGACACAAAGATTGTTGCATGGTGTGTTTAAGAGGGCAGAATTATAATTTAAGTCATTTTATCGGCAACTTTTAAAATACAAATCATCAAATTATTTTAATTAAGTGCTTTAATATTTGCATAAGTCTAAAAATTGCATATTCGATATTTTCGTAGATTTAAAAAAAAAAACATATTCTAGCAAAACGTGACTTTTTTATATGTTAAAATTTATCATATCTGATTTCTTAAACCTAGGACAGGGTTTTCCAGATTGTGGCCCAAGAATTCCACGTATGACACCCACACAAGTAAACAAAATATTTTTTTTTAGAATAGAATAATTCATTGATAATTACATGTGTAATTATATTACATCAAGTAAATCTGCTGTACGAACAAAGGACATGAAAAAAAAACACTTGTGGAGAAACCATCCATTGATAGCACTCCAATAAAGTTCTATAGTAAAAGGTCTCGAGGCCATCTTCCTTTCAGACGCCTCGGAGGGTTATCAGGAATAGTATGGGAAGCAAGTTGAGAGACTAGCGGATTCAAGTGTGGCCAAATCAGCAACATATGGGCTATTAAGATCATGATGGATGAGTTTTTTTGTGACATAATAAGGAGCATTGAGGATTTTGGATTGTAAGGATTGCATGTGAGGTGAATCGGATTGTTCAGTAGAGCCCCAAAGCTCAACTCCGTATGTCCAAATAGGTCTGATAACTGTCACGTAAATGAGTCTTTTGTAATTAATTGGGAGCTTTGAACGTTTGTCCAGTAAATGTTGGAGAAGGCGAAAACGTCGAGCAGTTTCTTGTCTTTTCAGTCTTGTATGAGCGAACAAAATTCATGACTAAAATTACCTTTTAACAGATTTAATGAGGAATGACATTTCTTAAAGACTATAATAGAATCTACCAGTTCCAAGATGAAAAAAAAAAAATTTACCACAGCAACCCATGAAGGGTTTTGGATTAGTCTTTTGTCATGCTCGATCAGATAAATTATAAATATTTTTTTTTTAAGACCGTGGAAAAATTCCAACGAAAAGCCTTTAGTCTCCAAACTAAAACAGAAATTATCTGTCCAATATTTCGCCAATTCAGGCATCCTCAGTTGGTGGGATGTTTCTTGGGTGCATTATTCATGTTTTGTTTTGGTGTTATTCTCTTTCTACCCTGAGGATGCCTGAATGGGCGAAATATTGGACAGATAATTTCTATTTCTGTTTTAGTTTGGAGACTTAAGGCTTTTCGCTGGAATTTTTCCACGGTCTTAACATTTATGTAAGGTCTCTTTTTTACTTTTCAATATTAATATATTTTGTGGAGTAGCCGTAGGTCCACTGGTTTCTTGATAATGATAATTTTTTTTTCTTGCATTTTTACTTTCATTTTTTTATATGGTCTTTCGTCTTAAGTTTTTTGATGTTTGCTATTATTTATTTTTCCTGTGGTGCTTTTTGAAATTTGTTGAGTGTATATTGAATTTTGAATTTCTGAAGTATCTATCAGCTGTTTATATTTAACCTTAACCAGCTGGGGTCGAGTAACCTTCCTTTTGATTCATTAGTTGCATTTGAGCCTTCGAGGTGGTGGGATGTTTCTTGGATGCATTATTCATGTTTTGTTTTGATGTTATTCTCTTTCTACCCTGAGGATGCCTGAATTGGCGAAATATTGGACAGATAATTTCTATTTCTGTTTTAGTTTGGAGACTTAAAGCTTTTCGCTGGAATTTTTCCACGGTCTTAATATTTATGTAAGGTCTCTTTTTTACTTTTCAATAATAATATTTTTTTTATTAATTTATTTTTGAAATTTACAACTGTATTATAACAATACAAGTAAGCGGCAGAAATGATACATAGAGGCATGGAAAATGACAGGTAGAGAAACTACTCACCGAATAACAAGTTCAACTAAGAAGGTCCCGAAGCCATCTTCTTTTCTCATATAGCATTGTCATTATGTCTCACATGCCCATTGAGGTCATTATGGATGAATTTATTCGTAACAAAGTAAGGATCACTGAGGATTTTGATTGTAAGGATTCTAGACGAGAGGAATTCGATCGAGTGGAGGCCCAAAGATCTATTCCGTAATCCGAATGAATCTTATAATAGTCACGTATACGAGTATTTTGTAGTTAATTTTAAGCTTAGAGCGTTTTTCTAGTAAGTGTTGAAGTAGCCTGAAACTGCGAGCTGTTTCTTGTCTTTTTAGTCTAGTTTGTGGATTCCAAGATAAACAACACAAAACACATAACTGTTTTTTTAAATTTAACTGGAAATAATAGAATTCATCGATTTAAAAAATAAAACAAGCTACATCTTATTTCAATGCCTCGATTTTAGGATTGTTATTTCAATACAGAGAATGCAGTGAAATAAGATTAAGACATTTTTATTATAAACTATATATTGTTTTATTTCATTTAACGAATAGTACTAAGTATCTCTATTATTTGGCTCACTAGGGGTGTAGTACAAAATAAGTACTTAACTGAACTTCAATTTCTATAATAATATCAGGGTACTTAAACTAAAACGTTAAGTACCCACTTACCATACAATGGATAGGGGTATTATTATTACAACTCCGCTAGTTGTAATAAAGAACAATTTTCCCATCGTTTCAATGCGTCTGGTAGTTTATTGACAATCCAAGATTCATGCGCATTTAGATCTGTCTTTTATAGGTGGAGCCCGAGAAACAATTCGGGTACTAAAATAAAACATGTATTTTTTTTAATGTATTTGTTAAATTTACAATAAGTATTATATATTATAATTTATTACAATATTATAATAAGTAAATATTATCAAACAAATATAATGGCATTGACATTAATGTAAGTAGAAAAACTAACCACTGATAGTAGTCGAATAACAAGTTCAACTAAGAAGGTCACATAAGAAGCCATCTTCTTTTTATACGCCTCGGAGGATTATCAGGAATAGAAGAAGTAGCTAGGTTTGAGTGGGAATAAAGTTTGTCAGGAATGGAATGGTATCTGGTTTCAATCCGTAACAAATGGGACATTGAGGTCATTATGAAAGACTTTATTCGTAAAAAAGTAAGGAGCGTTGAGGATTTTAAGAAGGATTTTGAATAGTTAGGATTGAATACGAGAGGAATTCGATGACTTAGTGGAGCCACAAAGCTCAACTCCGAAGTCCGAATAGCCCTTATAACAGTCATGTATATGAGTCTTTCTTAGTAATTTGAAACTTAGAGTGTCTGTCTAGTAAAAGTTGAAGTAGCCTGAAACGGCGAGCAGTTTCTTGTCTTTTCAGTCTAGTTTGAGGATTCCAAGTTAAACGTTTGTCAAGGTATAGTCCTATTTACCGGCCCTGTTCTACAGGAATCAGCGGGACGTTATTAAACGATAAAGGAGGACTTTGAGGAGGAGTTTTAATAGTTAGGATTGAATATGAGAGGAATTCGATGACTTAGTGGAGCCACAAAGCTCAACTCCGTAAGTCCGAATGGGTCTTATAATTGTCACGTATATGAGTCGTTTGTAATTAATTGGGAGCTTAGAGCGTTTCTCTAGTAAAAGTTGAAGTAGCCTGAAACGGCGAGCTGTTTCTTGGCTTTTCAATCTTGTATGAGGATTCCAGGTTAATCGTGTGTCGAGATGTAGTCCTAGGTATCGCATTTAGAGGATATATAGTAGCCAGCGGGATGTTATTAAACGATACTGGAGGAAAGGAAGTCATTGGTTTGGCACGAAAACCTATTTTACACATTTTGAAGATATATTTATAGATGTAGAATAAACAGAATCCACAATTAATAAAAATAGTTAAGAAAAGGCAAAAGAATTCACAATGAGTATTGAAGTATAAACTTGATCTTCAACAAACTTTTTTCTATTGAAAGTAAAAAGATTTCGCAGCCCAGCAAGTGGCCCTAATGTATTAAGGGAATGAAAACCCCTTATGCCGTCCTTTAGAGGGGGTGTGAAATGGTGAGCCTGTACGATGTCAAGTACTCTTTTAAGATCCCTATCGTAAATACCATGCAGGCATCCGGCTTGCTACTGGAGCTTTCAGAACCAGTCCAGTAATTAGTTTATGTGTTGAAGCTGGTATAGCTCCTCTCGCTTTGAGAAGACACCAACTCGCCTGTGGGTACATTGGAAGGCTAAAAAATAATAGTAACAACCCAGCATGGAAACCCATTTTTAAACCGAAGAATAGACGATTTCAAGAAAACCGTAGACTACCTGCTCCATTGGGTGTTAGGGCTGGTAAATACATAGAAAAAATCAGCTGTTTGGAACCAACAATTGATGAACTTGATTATCCACCTTGGACTACAAAACTACCTGCAATAGATTTAACGCTTAAAAAAATCACTAAAAATACCACTACAGGACTCATGTATTTAGCAGAATATCAAAAAATTAAGGAAAAATATAGTAATAGAAAACAATAGATGGTTCTAAATTAAATAATAATGTTGGTTCTTCATTTGTATCGGACTCCAGGATTAGCAAGTATAAACTTCCTTTCCTGACCAGCAACTTCACTGCCGAATGTTATGCCATTTGCGCGGCACTCTATTATGAGGAAGAAAACTTCGTAATATACACGGACTCCCTATCTGCTCTAAAGGCACTAAAAAACATCTATAGTAAAGACCATCTTGTAAGGAAAGCACAAGTTTATGAATCAATGTTAAAAGATCTGAATAAGAACATATCTTTGGTTTGGATTCCATCACATATGGCAATTAAAGGTAACGAAGTAGCAGATCGGGCTGTCAAGGAAGCAGCATTGTCATCGATTGACATTACAAGTATCTACACCTCATCCGACATTTGCCACTTTTTAAAATATGAAGTAAAACTAGCTTGGGCCCAGCTTTGGGAAAATACTGGGGAACTAAATAAGCTTAAAGCTGTAAAAAAGGAATTAAAAATATGGAAAAGTTCCAACCGCAGTAACAGAAGGGAAGAGGTGGTTGTAACAAGACTCAGAATAGGCCACACCCGACTTAGCCATGGTTACCTTATAACAAAGGACGGTCCACCGAAGTGCACAACATGTAACAACACACAATTAACAATTAAACACATACTGGAGGACTGCCCCCTCTGGGATAGTTATTTTCAGGAAGCTCAATTACAAAGATACCTCCCAAATATTCTTGGTGATAATAACAAAAATATAGACACAGTCATCAAATTTCTAAAAAAAATAATCTTTTTAACAAAATTTAAAAAATGGTCAAGAATATAAAGAATAAAGAAACAAAGAAATAATATAGATTGAAGGACGGACACTGAAGACCCGTGATGTTGAGTGTCCATAAGCAATTCTACCTAACCTAACCTATCGTAATTATGCCTAAATTCAGGACTTACGCTATAGCAGTCCGATTAGGCATTGTAGCATAGAAAAGTGACTAAGTAAACAAGCAAACTGAAATTAACTTTGAATTCGGAGGAATATCATTCTATCAAATTTCAAGAATAATTATATAATACATAATTATAATACTTATTTACTTTTATTATCTATTTACTTATACACATTATCATTACTCATTCATTATCTTTGCCGGTATGTACAACCAACATGGTTGATCGATTCCAGGCTTCATGTAATCGAGGAATTCCCACAAGCGATAAGATAATACAATCAAATTTAATCTATAACATTTAATAATTACTTTCCATATAATTATTATTAAATATTATACAGCTTTTGCCTGCGGCTTCGCTCGCGTGGAATTTGCTCTGCCACATGAAGTTTCGTGACAGATCATTTTAAATAAATAATTTAATTTTTTTTTTAACTATAAGTTACTCGTACATCCAAAATTTCAGATTTATAACTTCAAAACTGACGGATTCCATACAATCTTTGAACCCCTATTATATTAAGGGGGAAACCCTTGGGGGTGGAATTATTCAAATTTCTTTCTGAAATTATGCAAAGAACCTATCTACAAATTTCAAGATGCTAAGTTCCTGATTTTCCTTTAATTATGTACTATAATGGAACTCAAAAAACTGTCTGGGGGGCCACGTGCCCCCCTAAATCTGCCCTTTCAGTAGCCTATGTATTATTATGATGTTTATGTAATGATTATGATGTTAACCTATATTAATGTAAAGTTTTATCCAAATCCGTTCAGTAGTTTTTGCGTGAAAGAGAGATAAACTTTCGCATTTATAATATTATTAGAATTAGTAGGATATCAAAACAATAGTTTCACTCATGTTCCTTCTGTTATTTTAACAACTATTATCATGTGATTTGTCTTTAATTATGTACTATAATGGATTCTCAACAGTACCTAAACAACTGTCGGGGGGACACGTGCCCCCGTGCACCCCCTCCCCTAAATCCGCCCTTGCTGTAGCCTATGTGTTATTTTGATGTATAACCTATATTACTGTAAAGTTTCATCCAAATCCGTTCAGTAGTTTTTGCGTGAAAGAGAGACAAACATACAAACTTTCACATTTATAATATTAGTAGAATACTAGCTTTTGCCCGCGACTTCGCTCGCATAGAATTTGGACTACCACATAAAGTTTCTTGACAGTGCTTTTTAACAATAATTTAAAATAATAAATTATTTAATTATTTAATTTTTCACTATAGGGTACTCGTACAAAATTTCAGATGTCTAACTTCAAAACTGACGGATTCCATACAATCTTTGAACCCTTATTACATTAAGGGTGGAATAATCCAAATTTCTTTCTTAAATCATACAAAGGACCTATCTGCAAATTTCAAGATGCTAAATTCCTGATTTGCCTTTAATTATGTATTATAATGGATTCTCCACAGTATTTCTAAAACTGTCGGGGGTGGGGAGGGGCACATGCCCCCGTGCGCCCCCCTAAATCCGCGCTTGCTATAGCCCATGTGTTATTCTGATGTATAGCCTATATTACTGTAAAGTTTTATCGAAATCCGTTCAGTAGTTTTTGCGTGAAAGAGAGACAAACATAAAACTTTCACATTTATAATATTAGTAAGATTAGTAGTATATCAAAACAAATAGTTTCACTCTTGTTCTTTCTGATATTTTAACAACTATGATCATGTTATTTTCCTTTAATTATGTGCTATAATGGATTCTCCACAGTTCCTATAAAACTGTCGGGGGGGGGGCAACTGCCCCCGTGCGCCCCCCTAAATCCGCGCTTGCTATAGCCCATGTGTTATTCTGATGCATAACCTATATTACTGTAAAGTTTCATCCAAATCCGTTCAGTAGTTTTTGCGTGAAAGAGAGACAAACATACAAACTTTCACAATTATAATATTAGTAAGATATTATATATCACATCACAAGTAGAGATCTTGGTGGAAAACACTAGCATGGACATTATACTAAATCGGAAAATCGATACTTTTGCGGAGAATAAAAAAAAAGTAGTTTCAAGGTTCAATAAAAATTAGTGCCTGTAGTCAAACCAATAACATTCGTTTTACATTGTTTTTGTGACTGATGCCTATATATATGCCTCTACATGAATTTTATAACAATTATCAATCCTAAAGCAACTGCTATAAGTCGAAAACGAATACTGTGTTTTTTCACATTCGATACTTTGCGATGGCAGGGACGATATAAGGTTAAACAAAAAAATATCTAAAAATATTTGGGAGAATATTTCACCTGCAGTATCTTGATTATTTTTTTCGAATCATCCACTTTGGAGACTTTCTCGTGCTTTCTTCAATATTCGTTCATTCTCTCGAATACTGTCTTTTTCCTCTCTTCCGAGGTAGTATTTTTCTTCTTATCATAGGTTTCTCTTTGATTTTTTTATACTCGTCCATTACCAACATTCTTAAGTATACAGTATATTTAATTATACTCTCTGAAATATTTTTAAATCATTTAAATTGCCTCAAAGCCCGATTCTCAAGCTACATACAACTAAATACCTAACCCATCCTATAGATAACATAACATACTACCCAAGATCACGGGTTCGTAGCCCGGCAGGTGGCCCTAGGATTTTTAAAGGGACTAAAAATCCTTTAGAAGGGACGTTAAACTGGGGTCCTGAGCCAGTACGATGTCAGATAAGCGTTAAAAATCCCTAACCTAATTAAACCTGGATAGGCAAAAATTAGAGCTCCCACTGTAGCATCGTCCGATTAGCCATAGCAGCATAAAGTGACGTTAAATAAACAAACATACAAAACATACTATTCTTAACACACATGCTGTTGATACATAATTATTATCAGTCAACACTAATCCAGTTATAGCAAACTGTACTCTTCAATCCCATATCACTAACCTTGAATAATGGTGTCAAAACCGAAGGATTAAAAAAAATTCCCACAAATCCCTTCAAATCCCCTTTATTCTCCGGGGGCGACCTGTGGTCTAGTGGTTAGCGTAACAAACTACTGAGCCCAATATCGCGGGTTCGTAGCCCGGCAGGTGGCCCTAGGATTTTTTAAAGGGAGTAAAAAATCCTTAGTTACGCCGTCCTTAGTTACGACATTAAACGGGGGTCCCGAGGCTGTACGATGTCAGGTACTCGTTAAAAATCCCTACCCTAATTAAACTTGGATAGGCAAAATTTAGAGTATGCTACATTTGGCATCGTCCGATTAGCCATAACAGCAAAAAGTGATGTTTAATGAACAAACAAACAACCTATATTCTCCGTCATTAACGTAACTAGACTTGACTCATGGGGAGGGTTAACCCCCACCAGTCAACCACTCCAACATATTACTCCCTTCAAAAAAGATGCCTCGTAATATAGGTATAATTCATATTATACTATAATCATGTAGCTTCAAATTAAATAAATAGATTATAATATTTTATAAATGTTATTTTGGAAGTTATAAATGTTATTTTCATTATGAATGTTATTTTTGGAAGGGCAATCAAGAAATAACTTTTAAATACAAGTAACCTTATTTATTGGTCATGATAACTTACTATAGTTAATTGCATAGGGAACTTTCTAGACCCATTCTGACTTTACTTCCAGATTCTAAGAATCGTCTAAACTGTTCTTCTCACATTTGCGATCTTATTGTTGCCGCTATAATAATGTAATTAATTGTAAATAAACAGTATTACGTTTTGGTTTGTCATTTTAGTATACCGTTTATTCATTAAAATAACTTTGTTTGCACTTTCTTTGTTGTGTTTTTGACATTATTGACCCTTACTTCTGTAATACCACAATAATAACTTTGAAAAAATAAAATCCTTCAAATTTTTATTTCTTTTAAATTGTTACTTACAATTTAAAAAAAAAATTTCTTCTAAGCAATGGGGGGGGATTACATCCCCAATAACCTCCTCCCCTCGTTACGCCTATGTTTATGACATCTCATTTTTTAACTTGGACGTAAGCTATAAAATCATAAAATAGTATTGACAAATCATATAACATTTAATGTAAAATTTCCAAATTTAAGTTATATAACATTTTCTTTTTATTTCCGCATTAAGTGCGACTCCAGGCACCCCACTTTTGATGTGGGTGAGTTACAAGGTTACCAAGTTGTTCGCAATATCACACTGCATTCGTCAAAACTACCATAATTTGATATATTCTATATATCTTTTAAGGTCTATGTATATTATATACATGTATTGGTATGTATTCCTTTATTATATGTCGAGTCACTTTTCACCTTATCGACACTTTTGTTGGTACTTTTTAATTTTTTTTTTTGGATTATTGATAATCATAAGTCTCTTAGCGATAGGCAATGGATCCTGTGAGATGTGGGACCCTTCTTGGGCTCACCCAGCCTCTGTAAAGTGGGTACTTCCTTGCACAACAGTTGCCCAAGAAACAGCACAGTCACTACCATGTACTGAACCCAGGACCCTTCATAGGTTGTAGTGGTTCAGGTATGCCTTTGGATTGATTATCTTAAAATGAAAATTGGTTCCTTTGGACATCCTGAGCAAACTCGGTCGAAATGGAACTCATTGGAATTTATAAAGAGGTTACTGTCAGTACATTTTTTATACTGACTGCTTAGCCATTCCTATTTATACATCTGACAAGACCGATAAACATCGAAAAGATGATTCAGTTACTGACTTAAATTGGAACAGATTATTTTTTTTAATTAATAAAAACTCTTCCTACTTCTGGTGGTAGCTATAAAAACTAGAACTAGAAGTTGGAAGAAAAGTCACTTCAAGTTGGGTTACATATTGATGATACATGTGTATTGTCAGTCAACACCAATCCAGTTATTGCGTCCCAAAGCCTCCAATCCCATATCACTTATCTTGAAGAATGGTGTCAAAACTGGAGAATTAAAATAAATTCTCAAAAATCGCATCGGATCACTTTTACCTTATGTCGTAAAACAATACGATCTATTTGGACTTACCGAATAGAGCTTTGGGAGTCGACTAAGCCATCGAATTCCTATCGTATCCAATCCCTACAATCTAAAATCCTTCGTAAAATCCTCAATGTTCCTTATTTTGTTGAGAAGAAAGTCATCCATAACGACCTTCATGTCCCATTTGTTGATGATTTGGCCCGATCCCGGTATCTATCCTTTCATTCATATTCAAACTTCATTACCACTCAAACCCTCTAGTTTCAAACCTAGCTTCCTCTTCGATTCCCGATAGTCCTCCGATGCGCCTGAAAAGAAGATGGACTAGTGACCTTCTTAGCTGAACTTTTTATTTGAGTACTACCAGTGGGTAGTTTCTCTACTTGTCATTATCATGTCATTATGTATCACTTAGCCTATTTACATGTTGTATTATTGTAATACAGTTGTAAATATCAATAAATAAACTTTAAAAAAAAGTTGTTACAATACATTTCAACTGTTTATTCGTTACCTTTTTAATACTCTCCAAAAATAAAAATTATCATGCGTTTTAGTAAGGAAAAGAAGGTGAAATACATCAAATATCATTTCGAAGTATAGATGATATATTTATGTTGAAACATTCATTTCTTGATGGAATGATTACCGAAGTATACACATTTCCCATAGTTACACATTTTTTTACATACTAAAACTCACGCTTATTTTTATTAATAAAAAGGGAACGAATGTAAAGTTAAAATTTGTGACTTAATTCGAAGCGACAACCTGCGGAACTGATACCTTATTCTTCCTGTTGTAACATGTCATTTAATATTTTCTAAATCATACAAAATGCTATCAATTAACCAGAAACCTTTTCGATTAATGAAAGTGGAGAGAGGACGGAGATATTTTCCGCTAAATCAGTGCGCAGGAAGCAGCCATCTGGTGGGTAGTTGAAAATTTATCTTCTTTCTTCTTACAAGGGCAAGTAAAAAATCTTGCACCTGTCTAAGACGGCGTTCAGAACACCTGCCCTTTACAGATCGATCAGCCAGCTTAAGTCAGTCTTTAAAGACAAAGAACGAATCATTTTCTAAAGAACGCATTTGAAAATTATCAGAAAATGGTTTTTACATCATTAATCAAAATGTCATGGTATAAATATAAACAAATGATTAAATGTTGACTGGCTCTAGGCGAAGCTAGCGCTCCGTGCGGCGTTCAAAGAAATCAGCAGTCTGCCTGACTCAAGGGTCAGGAACAATTCTTTGTGATACCTCTCTACAGAAGAGGTGTAGTTTTATTCCTGAAATGTGTGTGATTGTGTTGTAGTTTTAACTCTTAATAAGGAATAAACCTATAATCAAAAGTATGTATTCGTTATAAACTTAATAACATCCATAAACTTGATAACTAATTACTCAAGTTTTTTTTTTTGTATTTTGATTGATAGTTCAGTTCATGTCAAATGATGATTTATTAATTAGTCTATGATTTCTAACCTTATTTCTTATATGGAAGGGGATTAATAAACATAAACCAAAACTATCCTATACAGGTTAACTTGAGTATTCATAAATTTTGACCATTTAAGTTTATCATATCTTATATACATTTTAGATCCATTTTCTCAACAAGACTATGCTAAAACCACTTTATTTTATATTTAAACTGAACTAATATTCATAAAAGTGATACAGATCACTGTCAAAATCGCTAGTGCAAATAGATTGTTTTTATCACTGATAAGAATGTGTATTTGATTTGCAGTTACTCGAACAATTTTGAAATGGGCTCTGTTTGGAAAAGATTACAGCGAGTTAACAAAAGAGCTGCCAAATTTCAATTTACTGTTTCTTATCACCAAATTACTGTCGAAACAACTTCAAAATGGTAAGCAATCATTTAGAAATTTCATTTTCAATTGCCCGTAATTATAAGTTAGGTAGTACCTAAATTAATGTTAATAGTAGTAATGAATTTTTAATTATGTTCTTGTATCGTCATCAGAATTTCACTGTCATGACATTGTGTCATCGTTATTCTTTGCCTTACCCAAACCATTAATAAATCAATTAAAACTCTAAATTTAATATGCTTTGAAATTGTTCCATAACAATATATCTAAACTAAGTTTTAATTTTTGTTTCTAATTAGAGATTTATTTTTTCAACCAATTATTTTTATTTAAAGGTCCACAGTATTGACTTTTTTTGTACTCCTAGTGATTACAATAAAATTGCAGAGTCCTTGTAAAGGCATTTTATAAATGTTCAAAGTTTTTTTATAGTGTTTTTTTCTTCTGAAATTTAGAATGACTTTCTTCTATAGTGATTTTCTTATTTTAATTTCTTAAGGGAGGTTTAATTGGATTGTTAATGAACAATTTATTTTATGTTTTTAAATTTGGATACCGCAACATTATTTTTTTTCTTAATTGTGTTTTTCATTTTTCTGGAGAGAATGTTCAATGCCTAATGATAAATTATTGAATGTTAACAACCAATACTTTGAATGTTTCTGATGAAATAATTATTTTATTAATAATTTAATAAATTTACTAAAAGATTGGTAGTTGGAAGGTTTGATTAAACTTAAGAAATTTGTTTGGTGTTAAGAGTGATCAACTTCGCAATTTACCTACACCTGAATAAAATTTACTTTTGTTATGTACAAAATTGTAAAATTAATTAAGTAATAATTATTGACAATATTTTTTATTTTGTTGCAATAAAAGAAGGATAAAGTTGTATTAAAGGAGTGTTATCATTTTCATTTTCATAAAAATTTGTTTGTTTGCTTTTACCCCCTATTTATTTTAAAATCAGTTTTTCTCACTTTTAAAATATTTTTTTTTAATTAATATGTTTTGATTATTGCTAGAAGATAAAATACTGTTAATCTGGCTTGTGTATATCTTTAAAAAATATTCTTTTTAGCTATACTGTATGTTTGTCCTTATTTTGAATAAGTTAAATTATGAAATTCATGAAGGGTTTGTAAAATATATACCTCACAAAACATCAATGCAGGGATTGGCAACCTTTTTTGGCCATGGATCAAAATCAACCAAAATATGAGTATTAAAGAGACGTTTGGGCCAGAGATATTTTCGTATAACTACATTATTTAGTAAATTTTAAGAAATATTTTATTAGTAAATGATTACAAGCATAGTTGAATGAACTTTATTTATAAACATTTTCTTCGATATTGAAGGTTATGTTTTATCATTTTTATTTTGGAACCGATGTGGGTCATAGGTTACCAACCCTTGCATTAACATATAACATTTTTTATAGATGCCTTACCTGCTAAAATTTATTAATGTTCAATGTTTAGCCTTTTTAAGTTTGTAATATTACTTCTCTTTACATAGCATTATTAACATAGAATACTTAATCAATTAATTAAACACTCTGTAGGAATCCAACAAAGTTGTGTGTTGTCTGGACTCGAAGGGGGCGGAGGGTTGTGTCGGAAGCCCAACCGTGGGAGCCTACGATGAAGGATCCTTTGTTGGGAGTAGCAACTTGGTCTGTCCCCGAAAACAGAGAAGTTGCAGTCACCCTATTCAAAGATATTAGAAGCCATGACTTAGAAGATAAAGAATGGATGTTCCTAATTGAGGATGTAAGTAACCTGAATTTTTGTAAATTAATAACAAATTGATTTTCGTTTAAATTAATAAAAATTATGAAAAATGTTATGATTTTCTTATCTAATGCTCTTATATAACAATAAGAGGTACAGCAAACACGAATTACCTTACATATAATGTGTGGTATAATTTTATTGTACCTCGATATGTGATAACGACAGGAGAGCTGAAGTGGGTAGGAGAATAATTGCTGTTTGGGCTTCAAAAAACAATTAATAGCTCACATTCTATGTCTCAAAGGCTAAGCTCCATCCATACAGAATCCTTCCTCCAATACTGATCAAAAATCTGGACCTTGGAAAAAGAAAATGAGCGGGACCACCTTAAATTTGAACGAAAAATCCTCTGAAGTATTTTCGCAGGAGTATTCGTTGATAGTATTTGGAGAAGATGGACTAACCAAGAAATTTGCAAAACTTACAAATTTTCAAAACCAGGTTCAAAGTTATAATGGCCTTATTATAAATTTGGTAGACTTCGACAGGCAAGCCATCTGGCACGGATGGAAGAAAATGAAGTAGCAAAGAGGATGCTTACAGAGCCACTTCATGGAACCAAGAAAACAGACAAGCCTAAGCTAAGATGGATTGACGGAGTAATGACTGAAAGATATGAACACAAAATACTAAATAACATAGAGACGCTTTCTCTGTATAGGATCATTGAGAGTGGTATTTCTTCGCTCACGTCCAAGTCCTTTTAGGATTTATTTATAATATTTATATTCATCAATTTTAAAATGTTTTTTATTTCAGCGGATTTCCAAGCAAATAGCATAGATAGTATACAATTTCTTTTTCCGATCCCCGGACATGTTTCTTAAAAAAGTAAATTTAACTTATGCTTTGAATTAACATATCCTCATGGTTGTTGTTATTTGTGTGTTTCTTTATTTGTCAGAGCTCCAACCAAATGTTTCCAAAATAATTTGTTTACTCTTGAAATTATTTCTGTAGTGTTTTTAAAGTAGTTTTTATTCTTTGGCGATTTGTCAAATCCGTTGTGTAATAATTAGAAATATCTAATTTGTTTTTGGTAATTATTTAAATTCTTTTTCAATTAGGAATCGTACATTTTATCCGAAAATGACCTAATTTTATTGTTTTACTATGAAAATTTTATTGTTCAAATTTTGCTTCAATTTAAAACAATAAAATTATTATAGCAACTTGAATTTTACAGTTTACAGCTTAAAAATCTTTGAATTGGACTCAAATTTGTTCTTGCTAAATTGCTGGACAGTAAAGTTGAGAGTTTATCTTAATATCTAGGAGAATGTATTACATAAAAGATACAATATGGTCTTATTTCATAGATATAGGTATATAGAAATATCTATTTTGATAAAAATCATTTCGGTAGGCATTATGATGATGTATAAATTATGATGATGAAGAACCAAGATGGCATGTATAAATACACGGCCCCTTTACACCAGAAGACAAGGAAAAGAAGGATTTTGCGTGAAACTGGGAAAATCAGCAATTCCAAGATATTCATTTTCAAATTTGAGTAAACTGTCGGTATATCAGTTACAAAAAAAAAAAAAAAAATTAATATCAGATTTTCACTGGTTAACACATTTTGTGTATGATTCCTGATTCAGCAGGTCATGCACTGTCGTATAGATGACTTGTCACAGATTGCAATTTTTTACTAATTTTTAGGATTTATTATAGTATTCTAAATTTAAAGGTATCAGTATTCTAAATTTAAAGGTATCAGATCCGCCGGTTATTGCTTCGAGTTAAATCACATCACGTTTTAACCTTTCATTCATTTTCTTTTTAATGTTCTTGAAAATAAAAATAATTTTGAGTTTTAGTATGAAAAAAAGAGTGTAACTATGGAAAATATTTATATTTGTATAATTGTTTCAATTTCTAAGTACAGTTGATGTATATGTTTGTTGGCGTGACTTAAATCGAAGTGACAACCTTCTCCTCATATCAATTTAAATAGTGACTTTATGGGGGAAAAAATTTTCCTTTTTTTTTTTTTTTTTTTTTTTGAGAGAGGATTGTTTTAAAGTATTATATTTTATTCTTTAGGTAAGCAGTATGGGGAAGCGAAGACAAATTGCTGCTCTCAATATAAATATGAAGAAGTACGCTAGTGTTGATTCCTCGCAACATCATTTGAATTTAGTTCTCAAACCTACGAGTAAAAAAATCGTATCTGCCACTTTGGATTGTACACTTTCGTGTGTTTTTCTGAGGGAAGGTAAAGCGACGTAAGTACTATTTTTAAAATAAACCAATATAAAATTTATTGTGAACTAAATAAAATGTTTACAACGGTACATTATAACATACATTTCCTGAAATGGGCGATTCCATTCTAACAGTGTCGTGTACTGTTTGGTTTCACTAGCTGGCCATTGTTATCGATGCCTTAGTTCACAAATGTGTTAAATTGCAAATTTTTCAAAAATGGGTTTTGTTATATAAATAATATTGTAAATTGTGATCAGGAAGTCATAGATCATACATTGATATAAAATTAATAGAGAAGCTGTGAAGGTTACAAAAATATATTGTGTGCTTAAACTTGAACTGTATTTCTTGTGTTTAATTATTATCAAAGTTGACTCATGTAAAATCTTGTTTTCGGCATTTAACACATATGTGAACTAAGGCATCGATATGTTTATAAAGGTTTTGTATCAATATGACCCTCATGGGCATATTTCATCACTTCTTTAATATAATATAACTTGCAATCCATAGAAAACTTATTGTTATCAATATTTTTTACCTTCAGCCGGACCATATTCTTCCACATATAATTAATAGGGTTTCTGAAGAATGTCTATCCAACTTATTTTATGTCAGTACTGAGGCACGGAAAATTTGAAATTTGATTATCATTCTCAATATTTTGAAGTTATGGTTAGTTAGTTAGTTAGATCATTTAACGTCACTTTATGCTGCTATGGCCAATCGGACGATGCTATAGTGGGAGCTCTAAATTTTGCCTATCCAGGTTTAATTAGGATAGGGATTTTTAACGAGTACCTGACATCGTACAGGCTCCGGACCCCTATTTAACGTCCCTTCCGAAGGACGGCGTAACTAAGGATTTTTTACTCCCTTAAAAAAATCCTAGAGCCACCTGCCGGGCTACGAACCCGCGATCTTGGGCTTAGTAGTTTGTTACGCTAACCACTAGACCACAGGTGATCTTATTGAAGCTATAGTGAAATCCTCTCAGGCTTTCATTTTTACAATAAAATAGATTATTAATATGCATTTAAAAAAAACTGAAACAGTTTAATTATACAATTAAACAATTTAAAAAAAAAAAGGAACAGTTGGAACAGAATCACCCTAATATATTTTTAAAAGAGTGTAAAATGGTCAGGGGCTGCTGTCAAAAAATTACACAAAATAAATGATTATTGTTGTCAAACTATCATGCACTTGCTGAACATCCAAATTTACTGGTACAATCATTACTGACAGAAACATTGCCACAGAATCCGACATTTCTGGATCAGGGATCCGAGAAATGGACCATGCTAGGAGTGCCTTCATTGGGAGGTTTCTCCATACACATTTCCAAAGGAGGTTTTCGAAAAAAGATCGAAAATGTAATATGTGCCAAATGGCATTTGTATAATTTCTGAAATAAATATTTTTATTATTAATGAAACCTATATAAATTAGGTTATTTAGGTTAGGCATAAATAAAATAAGTCTTAAACTTATTTTGTGTAATTGTTTGATTGGACCCCCCCCCCCGATCATTTTACACACTTTAAGAATTATCCAATAAACTATTTCCACATGCATACTTAATATATTTTTGTTTAATATAATTTTTTTCAATTTTTAGTGATGAAGATATGCAGAGTTTGGCAAGTCTTATGAGCACAAATAACAACAGTGATATAGCAGTTCTAGGAGATTTTGATGAAGAAGAGGATGCTAATGGTAACTATTTAATAATCTTAAAAATAAACTTATATTTTATTGCGCTATAAAATTACTAGAACTATTCAATCTACAGATATGTAGAGTAATAATAAAAAAGTAGATAGTTTTATTGGTGTTTATTATGAAATGAATAAATTATCGGCAATTATTTCGCTGGTTGTCGCTTCGAGTTGAGCCACAACAAGTATTAACTTTTCATTCGTTTCCGTTTTAATATTTTCCACAAATACAAGTTGTCACGAGCTTTAGTATGGAAAAGAGAATGTAAGTTCATACTTATATTCATACTTAATGTGTATATTTCGGTAATCATTTCATATAGAAATGAACATTTCAACAAAGCTATATCGAAATGCTAATCGAAACTTTTATTTCTTGATGAAATAAATACCAAAATCTACTCATTACCCATAATTACATTCTCTTTTCCATACTGAAGCTCATGATAACTTATGTTTTTTAGGAAAATATTAAAAGGTAAACGAATGAAAAGTTAATACTTGTTATAACTCAGCTCAAAGCGACAACCTACAGAACTGATAGCAAATCATACGAGGTGTGGCTATTAAATAACGAGACTGATGTTGCTTTCGATATTCATGGGATTGTGTACCTTCACTGGGTTCCTGAAGGTCAAACTATTAATCAATACTACTACTACCTTGAGGTACTTGCAAAACTACGTGAAAGAGTAAGGAAAAAACGACCCGAAATGTAAAATGACAAATCATGGTTTCTCCACTAGGACAATGCGCCAGCTCTTTCCGCGTTATCTGTCAAGAGGTTCCTAGCCCAGTACAGCATCCCAGTGTTAGAACATCCATCTTATTCACCAGATCTTGCACCATGTGACTTCTACCTGTTCCCTAAGTTGAAATCTTCATGAAAAGGGACGAGATTTGAGTCCGTGGAAGCTGTAAAAGAGAAAGTGGCACGCGTCCTGAAGGAGCTGACAGAAGATGACTCCCAATATTGTTTCCTACAATGGAAAATTCGCATGAGCGTTGTAGGGATAGAGAAGGGGTGTACATTGAAGGTGATAGTAAGTAATTATGTATAAAATAAAAATAAATTTTATTGCAATGTCAGCCTCGTTATTTAATAGCCACACCTCGTATATCTCTGACGGCGCATTGGGTGAAGGACCTTGGTTCTCCTCATCAATTCTCCTCCACTCAGAGCGATCCTCTGCAGCTCTACTCCATCTTCTCTCTCCCAGGTCAGCCTCGACATCTTCAAGCCACCATAGCCTGGGTCAACCTCTTCCTCTTCTACCTCCATTATCTTCATTGGTAGTCTTTCCTGATCCATTTGATTCACATGACCCAACCATCTTATTCTCCCTTTTTAAATATATGAGACTAAATCGGGGTCTTTGTAACGTTCTCTAAGTTCTTTATTGGTTTTTATCCTGTATATATTTTCGGTTTTGGTTGGGCCATATATTTTTCTTAGGATTTTCCTCTTCCAGGCATTAATAAAACTCTTGTCACTTTGTTAGGATCCACGCCTCACTAGCATATATCACCACTGGCCGGAGAACGGTCTTATATACTCTTACTTTGATCCTTCGGGATATATTTCGATTTAGAAGAATTTTCTTGAGAGCTCGGTAGCCTTTGTTGCCTTACTGAATCCTCAATTTTATTTCTTCTTCTATTTTGTTTTTTTCAGTGATACCAAATTATCTTTAACTAAATGCTATTTTTTAAAAATAAAAAATCCTTTTTTCAATAGGTTATTTTTATAGAGCTATTACTTTTACAATTCAATTATGTTTTTTTTTCTTCTTAGAAGTTTCCCAGCAACAGAGTTTAAGCGAAGTTCATGATATAACTCATCAGCTCGAGATGATGACCAACAGTTTGAGCGGTTCTGAATTCGCGAGTACGCCTGTTAGTGGTAAGTGCACATCGTTTATTTTTGTTAATCATTTATTGTAATGCTTAACAAATAATCAAATAATAAATACATTTTTTTTCTAAGTATGAAATGGTCATTTAGTTTTATTTAATCTAAAACTTTTCCATCTTAGTGGCAAGTTTAAGAGATGACTCGACTCCATTAGCTGAGGATGAGAAATCATTTCCCGAGTTACCTAATGATTATACTATTAATGAATCTAGTCAGACTCCAGTGATAACGGATAAGTATATGTTAGTACTTTAAAGTTCATTGTTTATTAATAATTAGAAGGTTTATCATTATTATTTACTCAAATTTCAGTTTTTTATTTATTAAAACATTAACTGTTCCATCGAGATATACATTATGAATCTCCTTATTAAAATATCTTGAGAAGTAATTGTGGTTAGGCGATCCATATCAAAGTTTTTCTTTTATAAATTTTTATCTTCAATTACAATTAAAATAAGATGTATTTTTTGCGGATTGAGTCCGGCTAACTGAATGATGATATAAAAAAAAAAAAAAAAAAAAAAAAAAAAAAAAAAAAACATGTATTGAGAATGACCACATGGGTCGAAACGTCTACATGTTAAAGAAATAATAAATAAAAGATAACTTGGACAAAAAAAAGGTTTTTTGTATCTATAAAACAAAATGAAATAAAAGTCAAGTCCAGTACCTTAAACCATTAATATTAAATTAAAATACATAAATTTGGAACTTCAAATGCTTTTTTCAATGTGGGATAGTTGTTCTAAAAGACTCAGCCTCTACCTTTAAATACATACATAAATAATTGGCTTTACGTTCCACATGGGGGTAAGGCCTCCCACAATATCTACCACCAATAATCTCTGTTTATTGTTGCTCTCCAGTTACGTATGTATAGGATGGTCCGAGCGTCCGCAGCCATGCCATCCGCTCATCAAAGTCTTTTAATGAGTTTTTATTTTTCTCTTGTATCGATGATAATATTTGAAATCTGGTAATTTTTAATTGATAGATTAATAAAATAATATATTATAAATTGGGTGGATACATAAGTTCATTCGGTTTTGTTAGTCGTATGATTGTTTTCAAAACATTATAAACATTGGCTACATATCCCATCTTAATGATTAGGTTTCTCCGTGTTTTATTTCATTGATGAGTGCTCTGTGGCTTTTTAATTCTGTTTTGTCTATGATTTAATATTGTATTTAACTTACAATTATTTAAATGGCCTAAACGTTTTTATACAGAAATTCTACAATATTTGCTTAGTAAAAAACTGTTGTACATGATTTATTTTTATATAATGTCTAATTCATTGCAATACTATAATAATTAGTTTTGACTTTGTTTTTAATATCTCCAATAATTTATTTTTTAGGAATTCATTTGAAACACAAGACAAGAATATCAAGTTGAATTTACAACCCTTGATTTTAAAAGAAGTAAGTATATTAATTTAATAAATCAATTACGTATTTATTTTTTCACATTGCCTTACTTTTTTTTTTTTGATCAGAGTAATAAGTTGAACCTTTCAAGAGGGCAAGAAAGTACTCCCGGTCAGGACCTACTAGAATGGTGTAAGGAGGTTACAAAAGGTTATCCTGGTGTGAAAGTTACCAACCTCACGACTAGTTGGCGTAACGGTCTTGCGTTCTGTGCTGTTATTCATCATTTTAGGCCCGATTTAATGTATGGTTGCTTCTGTTTGCCTTTTATTAGTGTTATTTTTGGGAAAATGTTATTATAAACATTTTTTTACATTTTTATTGCAGAGATTTCGATACCTTACCTAGTCAAGATGTTAGGGGCAATTGCAAGAAGGCTTTCGATGCTGGAGAACAGTTGGGAATATCCAGAGTCATCGATCCTGCCGATATGGATGTCCTCGCTGTTCCTGACAAGTTGGCTGTCATGACTTACCTGTATCAACTTCGTGCTCACTTTACTGGTAGGATTTGTGAAGATATACAAGGTGTCTCAAAAGAAAGTTTATATTTGTTTGGGTTTCTGCATGAATGCAACGAATCTGAAGCGAGGTGGGGAGTATGTCAATCGGTAGCCTGGCTCTTGGGTATTCAGTCCCTATGGATCATTTCTCGGGTGCAGACCGTGCATTGTGCGTGCGAGAGTTTTACAAAAATTACAGTTACTTTTACAATACAAGGTGTCTCAAAAGAAAGTTTGCATTGGTGGATCAATTAAAAAAAAAAGTAAGCTGCGTATCCAAAAAATGCGATGTTAGGATGATCCATGCACATTTAAAGCACTTGCACGCTTTCGAATTGAGAGGTTTGGATCGTCACTAGTAGACTGATTAACACTATCCACGTTTGTTACCGATCTTGATGACCTTGGATTTAGGTTTTTCCAATGTTGAACCAGTCTCTTCAAACTTTTCGACACGTTTTTTAATCAGAGAAATGCTTTGTGCATCATTTAAGTGGCGAAAACCTTGAAAACTGCAGAATCTTCTACACGCTACAGTCGCCGAATCACCGTTTTAGTAAAAATCTCGTATGCACAACGCACGGTCCGCACCCGAGAAACAATCCATAGCGACTGAATTCCCAAGAGCCAGGCTACCGATTGACATACCCCCACCCCTTCAGATTCGTTGCATTCAGGCAGAAACCTAAACAAATATACACTTTCTTTAAAGACACCCTGTAGTTAAAGATAGTGTTAGGAAAGAGTTATTTATTTTGTTTACTTATAAAAAAAAAAAAAAAAAAAGATTCTTTACAATTGATTTAAGGTACTATTTTATATTTAAAATAGCCGTTATCGGTGAATAAGTGGTTAAGTCGTTTTATGCCCAAAATGAGTTAATTGTTCCGAGAGACACGGAATCGTATCATTCTTAGTACATTGCATGCAAAGTCAGACCTTGGCTTGAAATGGAATTATTGCTTATATTATAACTCCATTGTGCGCCCTCTCCAAAAGATGGCATAATTAAGGATTCTTTACACCCTTTAAATTAGTCCAAAGGCCATCTGCTGCACCATGAATCTGTGATCCTTGGTATGATAGTAGCTAACCACTACACCACAGGTCACCCCTTTTTTACAAGGTGAACTATTTCATTTGATTTCTTCCGTAGTAAAATTATTCATTAATGTAATTAACAAAAACAATATACCCAATACCAACATAGGCTGCGCTCACAATCCAAAGATAGCTCAAAACTTGTTGTTTTCCTGTTCTGTTGTGTTTATTTAAATATATTTTAGCGAAGTTAAATATGGTGCTCAGACACCGAAAGATTCATGTTGTTCTAAAATTAATAAAATATTCGAAATAGTCTTGTTACTTTACTAAATATTTTTTTTTTTTAGATCAATTTATTGATATTTACAACTGTGATAATATCAAAACAAGTAAATTTGCTAATATGAACAAATGACATGAAAAAAAAATACTTGTAGAGAAACTACTATAATGTTCTATATGTAGTAGAAGGTCTCGAGGCCATCTTCTTTTCAGACACCTTGGAGTGTTATCAGGAATAGTAGGGGAAGCAAGTTGAGAGACTAACAAATTCAAGTGTGTATGGAGCTTGTCATGGAAGGAAAGGTATCTAGTTTGGGCCAAATCAGCAACATATGTAATATTATGATGAGTTTGTTTGTGACATAATAAGGAGATTTGAGGATTTTTTATGAAGGATTTTAGATTGTAAGGATTGGATACGAGATGAATTGGATGGTTTAGTAGAGCCCCAAAGCTCAACTCCCAGTGTCCAAATAGGCCTGATAACTGTCATGTAAATGAGTTTTTTGTGATTAATTGGGAGCTTAGAACGTTTGTCCAGTAAATGTTGAAGTAGGTGAAAACGTCAAGCAGTTTCATGTCTTTTCAGTCTTGTATGATCCTAAATAATTAAAAGTCAAAATAATCGCTATAATTTTGAATGTTTATTTACTTGAAGTGAGTTATTTTTGTGAAATTCTAATCTAACACACAGTTTCAGAATTACGGTAATTTCAAGTTTAAGCAGAATTATATTAGTTAAATTAATATTTTTATCATTGAATTAATTTTTTTTTCTTCATCGTTTTAAGATTTTTTTTCTCTTATTTTGAATGTAAAATTAAAGGAATTTATTTCAAACTCTTCAAATTATTTTTTCTAGGACACGAACTGGAGGTACAGCAAATCGGAAAAACGACTGATGAATCTTCTTATATGATTGGGAGGTTCAATACCGATACAGATACCGATGTCACTATGCAATTGTTTGGTCAAGAAATAATCAATATGAGAACTAAGACAACCAAAGGGTAATTACATATTAAAACAATATTTTTATAAATATAAAATACACACTTGCATTTATATATTGACGTATACTATTCTTTACTATTAATAAAATAAGTTTTCCTTTTATTTCTTGAGATTCAGTCTTGTACTCGTTAAACTTTCTTTTGCTGACGTTTCGTGATTATATTGTTTTCGTAATGATGCCCAAACAGTGAAAAACAGCCTTTAAATGAATTACATTAAATGATGCACCAGTATAAATATTAAATTGACACTTGTACGATGATAATATAAATTGTACTTACAAATTGATGGCAACACGCTTACTTCCACATCACTCAATAAAATGCCTGTTCAATATTACCATATATATCCTGTGAAAGCTCATTATTAGTGATTTTTTAATTTTCTAAAGTTAGATTTATTCCATTTCAGATGGTGTTAATTAGAATCAACAGTTATTATTTTATTTTTTAGTTATTATTATCGATTTATTAGTTCTTATGTCTCAAGTTTTTCCAAAAAATTAATTAACAATTCTAACTCTAAAATTTGGTCCTGCATATTCCCGCTCAATTAAAATATTTGATCGATAATTGAATTAACCACAATGGTCATCTCCGATAATTTCCTCAGCGTATTC
The DNA here is from genome assembly GCA_037127475.1 of Arma custos. Classification (NCBI taxonomy): domain Eukaryota; kingdom Metazoa; phylum Arthropoda; class Insecta; order Hemiptera; family Pentatomidae; genus Arma; species Arma custos. The sequence continues at coordinate 9,217,552 of CM073764.1, forward strand.
CTTGATAGTTAGGATCAGCAAAAATATTTTATAGCTAACTAAATAAAAATATTTAAATAATCACAATCAAATAAAAATAAATAAAATATAATTTATAAATATAAATGAAAAGTGGTTCTACTCCAGTTTTATGTATTTAGTTAATAAATTACAAAAATAGTTTTAATTTATTTACTTATTACATTGCTTCCTCAGCCTTTTTTTGTGAATGAGAATAAGTATCGATTCTTTTCTGCCTGTGGTCAATTTTTCATTTTTTTATATCTTTCTAACTACTTGATGAACTTTAGCATGAATGAATTTCTCTATTCAGCTGTTGAAATCTACTCAAAAATAGAGATTTAAAAATACAAATAAAAAATGAATATAAACTATTGTTTTCTGACATAATCAGGATTAGGTTTATGATAATGTATTCCAACAAATTCAAACATAATATCATATTGCATAATTTATTTATTAAATCAGATGTTTGGATTTATCAAGTTTTCTAACTTTATTTAATTTTGTGATTTGTTTTTAGTGGTTCAGAAACAGATAAAGAAAAGACCAGAAACAGCTGGAGTAGCAAAGATCCACAGGAACCCGCAAGTAAAACCCCAGCTAGTGTCACTGATAAAATTTTCAATAGCTCTAAGTCGATACTCGGAAAAGTTTTGTCACCGACCAAGGAAAAGTTCAGAGACAGAGATAAAGTAATATATAAAATAATCAAATTTTAATTAATGTTATTATGTAATGATTTTTATTTTTAATTGATTTTTATATCTGTTTAGAGCAAATCTCCAGTGAATGGGGTGAACGTACAACGCCCAGTTCTGATGACGCGGCGTCAGTTTTCTGATCCCTTCGGTTCAGATGAGGAGGATGAAAGGTCAGTTTTTTTTTTAGTGTTCCATTTTATGGCTTCCAATCGTAAACCTTAACGAGATTTAGATTGTATTTAATTAGAGATTTATATTTATATTGAATTATTTAAGTATTATTAAAAAAATGCAGCTCTTGCTACCATTGTTACCATTAATAATTTTTATTACATTTACTGTTAATAAAATTTTTATGGTGGGGGTCTTCTTTTCTAGAAGACCTCCACCAGTTACTTTTAGTATCAGTTACTTTTATTGATAACTGTTATAACCTAATAGAAATAAAAATGTAAAGAAAGATAAAATCATGTAGTTTACTTATAGCACATATGATTTACTCAGTCATTAAAATGAATTTCTTAGAATTGACAAAATAGTTAAAATAAAAAATCGAGCATAAAATATGCTCAAGATAAGGTTATATTTTACATAAAAAAAGACTCTGTTCAAGGGACATGATATGAACCTCATTATTAGTGAAAATTGTTTTTCAAGATGGAAATGCAGTAGACGAGAATGCAGAGAAGAGAAGGGCATGAGAGCAGATACTTGGTTTGAGTGGAGTAAACTTGCTATAACATCATCTATTTTATTTATATACTCTTGGCGTCATGAATACACTTCTACAAAATTCTGCAAACGTGAATTAAATATTACTGACTGGAAAAACTTCCTGTTTTTTTCTGTTTTTCTGTGGACAAGGCCTCCCGCAACATCAACCGCCAGTCATCTCTGTTCATAGCTGCTGCTCTCCAGTTACGGGTGCTTAAGATGGCCCGAGCGTCCGCAGCCATACCATCCGCCCATCGGAGTCTCGGTCTTCCAACCCTTCTTGTTCCATGCACTTTTTCTCAAAGTAATTTTTTAGGGATTTCATCTGTTCCCATACGTGCGATGTGTCCTGCCCATCGTAGCCTGTTCACCTTTATAAACCTGATAATGTCGGCATCTTTGTATAGTCCGGCTATTTCTAAGTTCGACCGTTGCCTCCACGTGTTATTATGAAACATTGCTCCATAGATTCTCTGTAATATTTTTCGCTCAAACCTCATGATAGCGAGCTCTTGTGCCTTTGTGAGAGTCTAACAATCCGAAGCATATGTCAGTACAGGCCTTATCAGAGTTTTATATATTCTTATCCTTGCTGTCCGGGATAAGGCTTTACTTCTGAGGTGCTTTTGCAACCCAAAAAAGCATCTATTTGCTGCCATTATTCTTCTTTGGATTTACGGTTGCATTTCATTGTTGGCATTTATATGGGAACCTAGATATACAAATTCGTTCATGTTTTGGAAGGAGTAGTTTCCTACTTTGATGTTTGTTTCCCTGTGCTCTTGTTCATTTCTTTGCCTCGGAACCATGTATTTTGTTTTGGATTCATTAACGAGTCCTATTTTAGCGGCTGCATTAGTTAGAGCCAGGAATCCATCTCTCTTGAAAGAAAAACTTCCTGTGCTAATGACCTATTGGTTCATCCACAAATTGTAGGAGAATGCGGTAACCACTGGACGATGATAGATTTGTACCTGGTGTAAATATATTTGGAGAAGGAGGTACGAAAACAGGAGAGATTTATTTGAGCAGATCCTGAAGAATATTTTGGATTTTTGTCTATGATTATCTTAGTCAATCATTCATGTGAGTAAATTAAAACCTTTTTCCAGTCATATATTATTTTTCTTTATTTTAAAAACGTTTCAACAATTCCATGTCATTCTCAATTTACATTATTTTTAAGTCATTTAACATTATTTAATTTTAAAAATATTCTCTAAAAATTTTTTTTATATAAATTTTTACATTTTCGACCTTTTTGGTTGATTGTCATATAATTTTAAAATATTTCTTATAAAGCTTAGAGTTATAGTGTACTCCATGGTCAATTAACAATTTAAGAAAAAATTGTTAATTGACCATGGAGTACACTATAACTCTAAGCTTTATAAGAAATATTTTAAAATTATATGACAATCAACCAAAAAGGTCGAAAATGTAAAAATTTATATAAAAAAAATTTTTAGAGAATATTTTTAAAATTAAATAATGTTAAAGGACTTAAAAATAATGTAAATTAAGAATGACATGGAATTGTTGAAACGTTTTTAAAATAAAGAAAAATAATATATGACTGGAAAAAGGTATAATTTACTCACATGAATGATTGACTAAGAAAGATGTACCCCAGTTAAAAAAACAAGATAATTAAAAAAAAAAAACTTTAATTATCTTGGTTTTTTGTTGTGTTTTAAATTATATATGAATAAAAACACATGTTCTTTTATTTCTATTAGGTTATAACAGTTATCGATAAAAGTAACTTGGGGAGGGGGTCTTCTAGAAAAGACCCCAGTTCTATATATTTTTTATAATTCCCAAGCTTAAAAGTTTTATTACTGTTTTTCCGATTCATGAAGCAGAACTAATATTTGGGCCTTGGCTTACACTTATCAAAAACAATATTCTTCCTCTTCCCAAACCTTATCCTTGTTTGGTATTGGTTATTAACATAGTGTTCTTAATTTTGTTAGCGGCACTACTGAATAATTGGACATGGTTGTGAAACTAAACCATTTCTTTAAATCAAGCAGCCAGGAGTGCCTCCTCCTTCCTAATCTCCTTCTACAACCATTCTTTCTCTGCATTATCAGTTGCAGTAGATGATATTTGTCATTTCGCCTCATTTGGTCAAGCTATTCTAAATTCCACTTTTTGATAGCACTTCTTGCAACCCGACAGCACTTCCCTGTTGGTTATGTGGTCGGTGGAATTTCGGATAATAAAGCAGTACCCTAACATCTCAAATGCTTCTTCCTTCATGATTGTCTCTGTGATTGTCCATGGTTCTGAACTGTACAGCCGTACGGGGAATACATAACATTTCGCTTGTCTTATTTTCAGAGGAATTGGCTGGATGAGACTATTGAGCTCTCCTATAGTTTATTAAATGCTCGGGATTAAAAGGCTGACGCATTAAACTGTAGCTGCATTGCCATGAAAGAAGAAATTATATTTATGATATAACCAGGGCTATTTTAAGTGGAATCATAATTTATATTTTAATTTCTTAAGCACTTATTTATCATTCATAAATTGTGTTATTAATATTTTTGTTACATTACAGTCAAACTACCGATTCAAACAAGAAGACCTCTGGTACATGGTCTCAATCATCACAGGACAGTGTAAGTAGTTTAGATCATTATGCTTTTGACGATTAGAAAAAATTATAGTTTTTATTTAAAACATTTTTGGGTACTTGTGTATTAGCCGGTCTTCATGAAACCTACCTCCTTATCTCATGTAACCTCATCTCATTTGAGTTATTTGTATGTGCGTTAACGTCGTTTTCTAGTTTTTCAGATTATACGTTACTTACTTCAGATATAATATACTATTTCATAATCTATTAGAATAATTAAATTTTAATAGATTCTTTTATACTTTACAGGAGAACTCCTTAAATTGTCTTAACGCTGTTAAAGGTCATGACAGATCTGAAACAAAATTTGGCATTAACCAACCTCCATCTAATCTTCCTCTCAATCATGAACACATATCAAGGCATCAGCAGGTAAATAAAGTTCTAAGTATTAGTGTTTTTTTTTGGTAACAAAATGGTTTTTAAAGTATTGTCAGATAATATTCAATGCTGGACAGTATATTATTTTTTGTATGTAGCAGCTTGGTGGTGGGTTTTTTTTTGGTATTATAGAAGGTTTTACTTATATGATATATGTATTTCAATATTTTAAAATTATTATAGCCTTATGAGTATGTGTTTGTTGTTTTTATTTTACTTAGATATACACAAGAATCTGTTTGTTATTGTTTTCTATAATAACTCTACAGATTCTTGAATATTATTTCAATAAATCTTATTTTTATTAATAGTTCTTTTTTTCTCAGAAATAATGTCAATTATACTTTGGTTTACTTAAAAATAAATTTTCAAATTATATTTTACTCATTTTTTTTTTTAATATTATTAACATTAAACTTTTGAATCTTTTATATAAGTATTTTTTTTTTATTTGGCTTGTGAATGAGTTTTTTTTAGAAGTTAGTATTATAAAATAATCTGAATTAAAATTTTAAAAGTGTTTTCCATGTTAAATTATAATGCAATTTTACTTTTTGTTAGTGGTTTTGTGGTTTTGTGTGATTTTGAGTAATGTATGCTTTTTATTTGCTTGTCTTTTGCTAATTGCATGGTGTGCAGAGATTGCTGAATCGTCATGATGAATTGAAGGAAAGAGCGAGGCAGCTCTTGGAGCAAGCTAGGCGAGAGGCTTCTAAGTCCCAGCCGCAATCGCCTACCCAGGTATGGTATGGTCTCTCAAAAACCCATGTAATGCACATTAAAAAAAAAAATTAAATTCTTTTGCAACTATGACGGTCAATTCCTATCTTAAATCCTCTTTTCACCTTCCGTTGGTAACATGAATCGTGCATTGGTCGTTGGTAACACAGGGTGATTAGTCACCCCAACAAATAAAACATCTTCTATAGACTTGGTATAAAATAGTTTTGTGCATAAAAAATATATAAAATCCATTTAAAACACATATACTTTAAGTTAATTAAAAGTTGACATTAATTATATTTTTATTTTATTACAAAAATTTAAGTTATTACAAATAACAGTGGTTATCTTACAATATTTTATTGAATATGAAATCTTTTATCTCCGTGGGTCAATGATAATTAAAACAATTTAAATTTAAACTCAATTTTTATAGTAAGCTGACTAAAATAAACACTCACATATATCTTATCCAATATGTGTCCTAAACCTCCTTCACGAAACAGCTTACGAATCAAAATTCCATCCAGATTCTCTTGAAACTTGAAATTCCTTGCAGAAAGCGAATAATTCGTGGTGTCCTCTTCCCTGGACATTCCTGTAGAGAGTCTAACTTCACTGGCACCTCTACACGCAGAGTGGTAATACTGGTGAGGTCCTATCCTCAAGAACCCCATTGCAGACAGAGTGAATACTGGGGAGGTCCTGTCTTCTGGGCACCCTGTAGCAGAACAGACTGAAATATGGTGGGAGCTTGCCAGTAGTGGGAGGCAATGCCATATATATATATATATATATATATATATAATTTGAAAATCATTTAAACATATATAAAAATTGTGTTCATTAAACAATCAGTATTTTAAATACGTATTTAAATAAGCTTTAATAAAATTTAGAATAATTTTTATTTACTTAATTTACTCATAAATTCACGTGAACTTAATATTGGTCCGTTAATGCTAAGCCAAATATTGATAATTAATTTGATTCATTATATAAAACATTTTGAACCTTAACAATATATACATATGATCGTATATATGTATTTGAAAATACAGCGCAAAAATCACACACATGATTAGTAACAGGAGTTACAGACCACCCCAAGCCTTACAAACAAACCACTTTGGAAAGTGCAATTAATACATAACTTTATATTTGAACACAGCTCAGACAGACTAAGGAATACCAACATCCTACCCACAGTGGTGCCACTATTAACAAACAAAACATACCTGGTATGGCTGGTGACACATCACACCCCTGTTACCAACTGAAGGTTAACTGTGGTGTCCTGTAGGTCTTACACTTCTCCTTTCACTAGAATATAATTTATTGTAGATTTTAAATGTCTTCCTTGTTCTTCTCAAGGTTATTTATAACATTCTTTATTATGAGAAGAATGTATTCTTAATAGCTAGGTCGTTTGCCACATAGATATTCAGGATTCTTTCTCGTATCTTCCTACGGTTTCGAGCTACCTCCCAACCACATTTAGCGATTTTTAATAAGGGAAAAACTTATGAATTTGTGTAATCGCCATGCTCATGCTCATTTGCAGGAGAATGGTGATGCATAGAGTCCTCTGCACGAATTATACAATTTGTTAATATTATAATATTTTACTAAAAGGTTGTTTATTAGTTATTCAATTCATGTTTACAACAATAATAATAACAACTTAAAGCATCAATAACTAGTTAAAAATGTTGTTTCTCTATATTATTTCAATTGTTGATATTTTGTATTGAGCTTCATATTTTTTAATTAATAAATAAACTTCTTGAAAATTTATATAATTATTGCCCAGATTGCTAATAAATGTGAAGACCAGACTTGTGTTAATAATTTCAATTTAAAAAAGCTTAAATATTTCAGACAATACTTGATTTATATATTCAAAAAAGAACACAGTTGTTCCAAAGTTTTGAATTTTTACTTTTGTTGGCAGTCCTCATATCTACCTTCTTTTTTTTTTCTAATTCAAACAATTTAAAATTTATGGTGCTATTTTGGTAATTATTTAGTAATACGCGTTATTGTATTTTTAGTGTGAAGAAGAAAGGCAGGCCCAACTGAGGGAGCGAGCGAGGAGATTGATTGCTGAGGCAAGGATGGGAATCGTCAGCTCCATTTCACCTGGTAACCTTTTTTTGTTTTTATACCTTTCACTTTTTCTTTAAACACTATTATTTTTTAATTTTAGATAAAAACATTTTATTTTTAGGAATTTTTAATTGTTAATTCTCCAATCAATAGTGCATAAATCTGCGATGAAAAAATTGTAGCATATTTAACTAGTGGATTTAACAGTATTTTTTGTGCTGATTACGGAAAAAATAGTGGAAAAATTCTATCACCCCTATATAACTCACACATTTCATCTGAAAATTTATTTTAAGGAGTCTGCTCCCTCTCCAATCCTACTGTCTGCTACAGGACAGCTACGATCCAGGTACCAATGACCCTAAACTTTTTACTCAATCAGACTTGAACGATTTAGTACGAGATCTGGGCCTCCCAAAGGATTCAGCAGAAGTTTTAGGGTCTAGATTTAAAGAAAGACATATGTTAGCCTCCGGTGTTTCATTTTCATGATTTCAGGTACCGATTTAGAGAAAAGGAATTTGTCCTTCTTTTTATACTAGAGGGTGACCTAGTCTTCTGTAACAATCTACCTGGAATCATGGAAATGTTCAAAATCACGTATGAACCAGAGGAATTTAGTCTTTTCATTGATTCATCAAAAAGGAGTTTGAAAGCTGTACTTGTTCACGATGGTAACCGATATGCTTCTGTACCTGTTGGACACTCAGTCCATTTGAAAGAATGTTACGAAAATCTAGAGTTTGTTCTTAATAAGCTCGGCTACTCTGACCATAAATGGACCATTTGTGGAGATTTGAAAGTTATTTCCATGTTACTAGGTCAGCAGAGTAGTTACACAAAGTTACCATGTTTCCTCTGTAAATGGGATAGCCGTCACAGGGAACAACACTTGTGCATCACTTTTATGCTCATTCTAGCTAAGTATCTTTGTTTTTTTTGCTTTTACTTACTTGTTAAAATAATAAAAACAAATCCAAATTTTCCGTTTTTGTACTTTTTCCAAAAACTTGAACTTTATTTTGTAGGCAAGCCTTAAGTGATATAAAAAAACCAATGTCAGTTTTGCAATCAGCGCAAAAAAACTACATAAATATCAGTTAACCAAATCAAAACAATTTTTATAAAAGTTTTTTTTGCAGACCTGCATAATGTATAAAAATATTGATATGAAGCAATTTTTCTTATCAAAATTGTAAACTTTTATTTTTTACAGGTTTAGATAAGACACCTACTGAAGAAATGTCTGCCGATAATCAAAATTTAAAGCAAGATACTCAGAAAAGCCTCCCAAGTTCTCCTACCAAGGTATTTTTATAACTAAATAAACATTGAATTATGCCTCTTTTAGTAATCTAATACCTTTTTAACACGTTCCGTGCGTTGCGGGGTCAATTGACCCCGTGTGGAACTTTCCACTAGTGCTGAGCCTGTAAGAGGTAAACTTTCAAAAATGCTCGAACCTGTTTCAGCTTTTGATTTTTTCAAAGGGTTGAAACTAATATGGCTATATGCTATAAACTTCAATTAAATGATCCCGGGCCGCACTGAGGTTTAAAATTAGACCTTTAGTGCGACACTGGTCCAAAAGACCCCATGCTACTTTTCTCGAAAAATGACGAGTCACTCACTCCCCTCTACTTTTGAGACGGCCCTTTATTGTGCTTTCCCCTCGTGCTACTTTTCTCGGAAATGACGAGTCATTCGCTCCCTTCCCCTTTTTATCCCTTGCGATGATCCCTTTTTGGCGCGCTTTTCGTATTTAACTGATGGAAATATAACCTAAAGATTATAACCTCGTTAATAGAAGAGTTATAAATATTCGGTTATATCTATTATAACTCCCAAATATAATCGGTTTTCAAAACCGAATCTAAGTTAAAAGCACACTATAACCGTGAGTTATAAATAACGAATGGGGCTAATGTCCTGCTGCTGTGGTATACTGACCTAAACCTATAAAGTGGGAAAACAATTGATTTTTCCTAAATTAATCAATTTTCAGCAAGCTGAATACGTTTAAACTAAGGAAAGAACACGGGGCCGATTGACCCCGTGACGCACTTGTGGATAGTTGCTGCACGGGGTTAATTGACCCCGTGTCGCACTTGTGGATGATTACGGATTTTTCTATTAGCACTGAACGTGTTAAAACTGTTCTGTGAAAGTTGTAATTACCTATAATGTTAGATAGAACTACTATATCTGCTGATGAATATTGTTTGAATTAATTACAGAAGTATGTAATTTGACATAATTACAGAAGTATAACAGTATTTGTTTTTCCTTAGGTTTTAATTATTATTATTTATTGGCACTATGTCCCAAGTTGAGATTAGTACTGCTCCAGCATCGATCGCCAGTTTTCCAGCTGCCTTCTTATTCTGGGTAGAATGCAGAATCCTGGCATCAGTAGCTACAGAATCTTCCCATCCAAGTTTTGGACGACTAACTCTACTAGTTACATACACTCGCTCACCTTCCGTGGAACCTCTTCAGGGTCCATCCTTATTATCTGAAAGACTGTTTTATTGACCTACACAATATCTACATCTTTGTAAAAATTCTGTTACTTGTTATTTGTCCTTCCTCCACAGTCTTGATTAATGAATATTATTCCCAATATTCTCCAGAGAGTTTTCTCAAATGCATCAGGAGTGAAAATTCAATTGTTTTATTCATTTTACTTCTTTTTGAGCCATACAAGGGAACTGGGGGGATCAGCTTCACATAAATTCTGAACTACCCTGGACAGGGCTAGACTACAGAAATATATTTGAAATGAAAAATAGCAGATGTTTGCTAAAAATATACATTGGTTTATACACAAAACTTTAGTGGTTTCTAGTTAAGACCGTGTTGGTAAATTTATCTTCGCCAACGTTTCGCCAGAGATGGTCTAGTGGTATCTTCAAGGCTGGATCGAGAATGAAGATGCTCCGGTAACCCGTGGCTTTATATAGACGTCGTTTGGGTCCATTCGTAGTTCGTCGGGTAAACTCGTTTTCTTCCTTCTGGACTTCTCCAATATTTTCACCCTTCAAGTTATATCCTCCCCATAGAGGTTAATTAAATTACTCCAATTTTAATTTAATGATTACCGGAGCACGGGTTACCGGAGTATCTTCATTCTCGATCCAGCCTTGAAGAAGCCAACAGCATGTCTGGGGAAACACTGGCGAAGATAAATTTAACAACAAGGTCTTAACCAGAAACCACTTAAGTTCTGTGTATATATAGTGGCCGTGGAAACTTGAAAGATTATACATTGGTTTATTTCTTCTTTTAATTTGGTCTGAACATTGTTGTCTTCATATGGACAAAAGTATATATTGATAAAAACTTACGTCCATATGAAGCCATCGGAAAATCATGTGGAAATGTATCAGTTTTTATCACAAGTAGTTCTGTGGAATTAAACTATTAGCTAAATGCTGCTGTTATTGTTTCTTCTCAATTTCCTTCTGCTACTGAGATATTGCAGTACCTAATCAGGTCAAATTTTGATGTATATTTTTCAACAGATCCATTCATTTCTGAACTGCTAATCAGAAATAAAAATTAAATTAACCAGTATTTATCTAATCACGGTTAAATTTACCTGAATCTATAATAATAAAATAAAGATCACAAGTTAGTGATCTCTTTTACATAACTGCTCCAGTTATGCCAGTACCAAGAAATTAAACATAAACATCCCGATATATTATGTATTTATATATTTATTTACGTTCCTATTTTATATGTATATATGGTTTCCTTTTAGTTTCAATTAAATTCAATACGGCCTTACAACCCCAGTTTGAGTCGTCCCCAAGCGGCTCTATCCAGTGGGATCGCCCTCCAGTCACAGACGTTCAAAATACTTCTGACATCCTATGCCACTCCATCTGCCCATCCTAGCATTGGTCTTCCTCTTCCTCTGGGACAGTCCAACTTTTCCTCCAGTATGAGATGAAAATAGTTGACTGGATGATCGAATGTAAAGGAGATAGTTGGGGGGTGCAGTCAATAAGTACACAGAATAAGTGATGAACCTATATTGTGTGCCGACGTTTCGACCTACAATGTAGGTCATCTTCAGGGTGATTATGGAGCGCGTGGCCGTTGGATTTAACGGCTAGTAGGTACTCTCTTGAGTACCTACTACTTGAGTACCTACTAGCCGTTAAATCCAACGGCCACGCGCTCCATAATCGCCCTGAAGATGACCTACATTGTAGGTCGAAACGTCGGCACATAATATAAGTTCATCACTTATTCTGTGTACTTATTGACTGCACCCCCCAACTATCTCCTTTGCATTCATTTCCTCCAGTAGTTTATTTGCGGAATCCTCATTCGTTTTGTTCCCATGGCCAACCCACCTTCATCTATTAACTTTTATCCGAGTAATGATGTCGAGTTTCCCAAACATCTTGTATACTTCTTGGTTGGCACATCTTCTATATTGACAATTTACGCTAACAGATCCAAAAATTTAAGAGCAGTTAAAACTTTCTATAGGGATTTTCTGCAGCTCTTTAAAACTAAAAATATATCCAATTCAGATTTTTTTTTTTTATTCGACTGTTAAGATAACAATTTCGGCAAAACTTACTAAAATTGACTAATATTTTTTAGAAAATTATGAGTTCATTTTTGAATAAACTAAAAAATCTGTTACAGATGAATGGTGAAAATAATGGCAACAAACCTTCTGCATTACTCGACAGTCCTGGCAAGCATAACCCACTTTCTCCTCTGTTTTCTTTTACGTCAATCATGGAAAGGATATCCCCAGACCAGCCTAACAAGCAGGTAGTTACTATATATTATATTTTTATTGTATACAAAATAATATATTTTTCCTCATCATACTTATATATTATTTTCATCTTATTTTCCAGTTTAGTAAAGATGTCGTGAACTATATTCAGAACGAAATGGAAGCTTTGGAAAGAGAACAAAAGCAAATTGACAAGCAAGCTGCTGTTTTGGAAAAAGAACTCAGGGACATAATGGAATTAGGTATGTGATTTTTTGTTTTTACTTGTGACTTTCATTTGTTTTGTTTTTAATTGTGACTTTCATTTGTTTTTTTGTTTTTTTCAATAACTCTAAAATTAAAAGAAAAAGATTTCTGTATAAAGTAATAAAAAATAGTACTAAAATGTAAAACATCTTTGTTTAAAAGCTTTACCATAGCCATAGTGTTCTCTGTTATATATCTGCTTATATGATACAAGTAAAACCTCTACTAACGGACACCCCTAAATAGCGGTCACTTCCCATTACCGGACGATTTTTTTTGCACCAACATTTTAATACAATGTTTAAGGCATTTGAACCTCTATTTAACGAAACCTCTCATTAACGGTCACGGACAGGCTGCGTTGGTTATAAATCGATTAAAAAAACCTCTAAAAGACAGTATGACTTTATCCCTTTCCCGTTTCTCGGAAGCAATTAGTTGTTTCCGGTCTAAGAAAACAGGGACAGCTGTGTTTATTTTTGAGTAAAGGTTTTCCACATAAATACTTTTTTTTTATTATTCTCGAACTTGCTTTATTAAAATTTAGTTCTGTTCTAACCCTCGTGGCAGACGAAAATGTCTCCCTCACGTAAGAGACTCACTTTAGAACAAAAAATAAATGTAATCGACGTTTATGACCGTGAAAAGTTAAGCGTACGTGCACTAGCGGAAAGACTCAATATCGGTAGGACACAAGTTTCGATAACACTCAAAAACCGTGCGGTGTTTTTTTTTTTATTCTACTTATCTTTTAAACACATGGGAAATTGAATGAGAGAGAATTAATTTGTACAAATACATATTTATAAAAAAATAAAACCTCCCTTTAAAGGACACCTTAAATAACGGACAAAAATATTTGTACCAGGGCTGTCCGTTAGTTCGAGGTTTTACTGTAATACAAATTTATTTTTGTAAAAAAGAAGTGGGTTGATTTTGTTAATTTCAGATGCTTCTGAATAATTTTTATATTATTTGCCTTGGTCTTAAAAGTAGGTTAAGTCCACTGGAAAATATTGGAAATTTTACAATGTGCACTGTGTTATTGTAATTGGACGATAAATCTTATGAACCGATTCATTTTTCTTTTATCATCTTATATCTCGCACATCTGACTGTACCCCGTTTACAAGGTGAAAATAATCTAAATAGAGTTTCTAAATTGTTACTTGAATAATTTTTCCCTTAATTACTCACAGAAATGGTAGTCATTATGAATAGTAGAAAAAATTTTAAACCAAAAATTGTATTTGTATTAGACTAAAAAAAAACAAAAACTGGTGGAAAAGTAACAAAGAAAAAAATGACAAAGTGAGCCCGACCATCCTTTTTCCTGAAGGGATACAATATTGAGGAGTCCAGTTGTCCCAAGGACCTCCATGGCTGGCCTGATAGCCCTCGTAGTATTTAAGTCTGTTCAAAGTCAATAACCAACTATCAGCACTCTTCAACGCAAGAAATGGCATAATATAATGAAATAGAAAAGTAACAAAGAAAAATGACAAGGTGAGCCCGACCATCCTTTTTCCTGAAGGGATACAATATTGAGGAGTCCAGTTGTCCCAAGGACCTCCATGGCTGGCCTGATAGCCCATATGCATATGCATTCCTCTCCATACTGATTAAGAAGCCGACCAAACTATCGGCCGATAAAAAGTCTGCAGTCTGCGGGGGCCCTTAAAGTCTGTTCAAAGTCAATAACCAACTATCAGCACTCTTCAACGCAAGGAATGGCATAATATAATGAAATGGAAAAGTAACAAAGAAAAATGACAAGGTGAGCCCGACCATCCTTTTTCCTGAAGGGATACAATATTGAGGAGTCCAGTTGTCCCAAGGACCTCCATGGCTGGCCTGATAGCCCTCGTAGTATTAAAGTCTGTTCAAAGTCAATAACCAACTATCAGCACTCTTCAACGCAAGGAATGGCATAATATAATGAAATGGTCGAAGAAGAATTATTTTGACTTTATGCCCTAAACAAATTTATTATGTTAGATACCTCCAATTTTGTGTTATTTGGCTCTTGAAATAAATAAAAAAATTCTGGAAAACAACGTTTTAGGGTTATATATTAATAACTAAAAGAAAAGTCCAAAATTTGATTGGCCACCATTTTGTCTTCTGGAATCTTCCAAGTGGCTGGCATTTATTTTTTATCCCTTCAAAGAAGGCAAAATTAAATAAAATAGGTGAATCTTGGTATAAAATTATTCACTTATTTCTGTATCACCTCCTGGGTTATATATTAATATATTTTAATGTATAATATATTAATTTTTTAAATATATTTGGCTTTATTCTTGAAAAATTAATTTTCAGGAACTGATAAAGATGATGAAGAAGTCTTGATGTCGAAATGGTTTACTTTAGTTAACAAAAAGAATGCTCTACTCAGGAGGCAAATGCAGTTAAATATTTTGTAAGTTTTTTTTTTTGCTTTATCACATTTATAACAGTATTAAGTTTTATTATTATTTTATTAAATAACTTATATTTCATAAAAATAATTTATATTTCAGAGAAAAAGAAGACGATCTTGAAAGGAGGTTTGAACTCCTTAATAGAGAACTTCGTAGCATATTGTCAATGGAAGGTATTACATTTATATATTACTAGCTTTTGCCTGCGGCTTCGCTCGCGTAGAATTTGGTCTGCCACATAAAGTTTCGTGACAGATCATTTTAAACTAACAGTTTAATTCTTTTTTTTAACTATAAGTTACTCGTACATCCAAAATTTCAGATGTCTACCTTCAAAACTGACGGATTCCATATAATCTTTGAACCCCTCTTATATTAAGGGGGAAACCCTTGGGGGTGGAATTATCCAAATTTCTTTCTTAAATTATACCAAGAACCTATCTGCAAATTTCAAGTTGCTAAGTTCCTGATTTGCCTTTAATTATATACTATAACGGGGGGGGGGGACACATGCCCCCGTGCCTCCACATAAATCTGCCCTTGCTGTGGCCTATGATGTATAACCTATTTTACTCAATAAGTTTCATCCAAATCCGTTCAGTAGTTTTTTCATGAAAGAGAGAAAAACATACAAACTTTCACATTTATAATATTAGTAAGATTAGCAGGATATCAAAACAATAGTTTTACTCATGTTCTTTCTATTATTTTAATGTGATTTGCCTTTAATTATGTACTATAATGAATTCTTCACAGTGCCTAAAAAACTGTCGGGGAGGGGGGGGGGCACGTGTCCCCGTGCGCCCCCCTCCTAAATCCGCGCTTGCTATAGCCAATGTGTTATTCTGATATATAAACTATATTACTGTAAAGTTTCATCCAAATCCGTTCAGCAGTTTTTGCGTGAAAGAGAGACAAACATACAAACTTTCACATTTATAATATTAGTAAGATTTATTTGTACTTTGAATTATCTCTTGAGGAAAATTATGGATCATTCCTTATGTAATCAGGAAAAAAATGCTTTTAGATATATTATTACTGATACTAGAGAGATGATGTTTGTTTGTTTGTTCATTTAACATCACTTTAAGCTGCTATGGCTAATCGGACGATGCTACATTGGGAGCTCTAAATTGTGCCTATCCAGGTTTAATTAGGATAGGGATTTTTAACGAGTACCTGACATCGTACAGGCTCGGGACCCCCGTTTAACGTCCCTTCTGAAGGGCGGCGTAACTAAGGATTTTTTACTCCCTTAAAAAAATCCTAGGTCCACCTGCCGGGCTACGAACCCGCGATCTTGGGTTTAGTAGTTTGTTACGCTAGCCACTAGACCACATCTGACCTCTATCTAATGCATCTAAAGCATTGATAAATTGATATGACGAAAACTACTCAAGAAAAAATTGTAAAATAAATAAATTTGTAATGAATTATAATTCTGAAAAACCAGTAGCACTGCAGCCCATGATAGGTTTTGGGTTCAGTACATGGTAGAGACTTCACTGTTTCTAAGACAACGGTTGCATTCTAATCCTTGACTTCGACAAAAATTTAAACTTAAGTCTGAAATATCAGTTATTATAGCTTATCCAATAACTAGAAACACATTTATATAAGTATATATTTAATTTTTAGATTGGCAAAAAACTGAAGAACAAAAATTGAGGGAAAATCTTCTTTTGGCTGAGCTTGTAAATATTGTCAACAAGAGAGATGAGCTTGTTCATCATCTTGATTCGCAAGAAAAAGCGTAAGTTCTTCTTAACAGGAATAATTAAAAATCCTTCATTTAATTACTCTGTGGATCATAATGAACTTTAAGAAATTAATTATTTTATCGTAGATTTATTTATTGGATGTTAATAAATTGATGGTAATATAAGGTTAGGTATATATTGTGTATAACAGATGAATTTACACAACAATTGTGATAGATTATGTTATCTTCTCTGGGAAAATTAACATCCTTTCCTCTGAATAATATTTAAATAATAAAACCCCTCTCTTCTTCGAAGGTTGACGTGGTGTACTTATCAGGAGTTGTTTAGTAAATAAAGATCCTTTTTCATCTTATCAAACAACATTCTATTTATTATGTGTTGATTATAGTTACAAGTTAAGTTATATATCTACAGCCCTGGTGAATAAGTGGTTAAGTCGGATTTTGTCCAGAGAGCCAGAGAGAGTAACTGCTTTCAGATAACAGGAATCTAATCATTCCCGTAGTTTTTGGCTTTAAATGGAGTTGTAATATAAGCAATAACTCCTTTTCAAGCCAATGTCTTACATAGCCCCTTATCCACTATGAAAATAACTCGATTTTGCTTACTTATGTACAAGAAACTCATTTTAAAGAAAATTAGACAACCACTTATTCACCGGGGCTGTAGATATAATACTGTGATCAAAAAGTAAGGTGAATTTGTTTATAAATGTAAATTCTTTATTTATTCTTCCAAATCAATTTCATCCCCTTCAAAGTAATCCCCGTCCGATAAAACGCACTTGTTCCAGTCCTCAAATAGTCGGTATAGTCTTTTTTTCGGTATAGCCTTCAAGACCTTCTTCGACTCGGTTTTTATCTCCTCAATCGTGTCAAAATGGCGTCCTCACATTGGCCTTTTGGGTTTGCTGAATAGCCAGAAGTCACATGGAGCCAAATCAGGCGAATACGGTGGTTGCGGAACGATATGAATCGAGTTTTTGGCAAAAAAAGTCGCGAAGAACCAATGCAGTGTGAACCGGATGCATTATCGTGATGAAGGAACCAAGAGTTATTCGCCCATAATTCCGCCCGTTTCAGACGAACAGCTTCACGCAAACAACGCATAATGCTCAAATAATATTCTTTGTTGACAGTTTGGTTGTAAGAAAAATTTACCTGCCTTCCTAATACCCGGGAGTTTTAAATGACAATTTCACCTTACTTTTTGATCACAGTAGTATACTTACAAAAAAGGAAAGGGAGTCCTTTTTTTATATGTGACTGTCTATATCTTGTGTCTGCTGTTCTGTCTACAACTATTGTTGTCCTGTACCTTAAGGCATCCTTTATCTTGAAGTGCAGATCCTATGGGAGACTTAAGGCATGCTTTATCTTGAGGTGCAGATCCTATGTGAGACTTGAGCTACCTGCTCAATGACCTTTGAACTATTTATTAAGATATTCATAATGTTCCAAATAGTGTTGCATATAACTATTCTAAAGTAATAGAAGAGATTATTTATTTAGCTGTTTACTTTATTAGGAGTTAAAAGTTTCCTACTAACTAAGAGGATTTGCTGAGGTATAGTTGGCCTAAATCAAACCTAAGTTGGAATGATATCAGTGGATGATGTTTTTGGCTATTGTAATTTTTTTTTATGGTAATGGTGTTTAAAATCTGTTTGTTAGTTTATATCATTATTTAACATCACTTTATACTGCCATGCTTTACACTTTAGCGACCGAATACGGCCGGGTCAGAGCGGGTTGGCGGGACCGAGTGGTAGAAAAGTCAACCATGCCCGCTTAACCGATTACTTTTTGACTCTGAAATCATGTTTTTTTATTTAATTCCTTATAGTTTCCCATCATCCTTTTTGATCCGGACTTGGAATGGTGAATGGACTGGCACTGGTGAATTTAAAAACATATTTTTAAAATTTTTTTTTTTAATTACTGTAAATTAATTTTAATTATTTAAAAAATTATACAATTATATACTTTATTTTTTTGAAATGTCTATATACAAATTTATACATATACTTTATTTTTTTGAAATGTCTATATACAAATTTATACATATACTTTATTTTTTTGAAATGTCTATATACAAATTTATACAATTAAAAATTCTTTTGAGTGTGATGCCGAAACACGACCGACACTCTTTACAAAAAATAATATAGCCAAAAGTGAATTTGTACAACATCTGTTGTCAAGAAAAAGTATTCCATCTTGTCATGCGGACACCTAGATGGCTCTAGGAATTGAACTACTATTGTAGCTCACGGTCTAGAAACGCCGGAGAAGCAAAACTATTATAATAGTCCATGGTCCGTGGAGTCCACCTGACACCGGACTATTATAATAGTCCACGGTCCCCACGGCACGGCGCGCTCGGACTATTATAGTAGTTCACGGTCGCTAAAGGGTTAATCGGACGATGCTACAGTGGGAGCTCTAAATTTTGCCTATCTAGGTTTAATTAGGATAGGGATGTTTAACGAGCACCTGACACTGCACAGGCCCGGCACTGTAATTAATATAAGGACGGAATAACTAGGAAATTTTTAAAATTTATTTAATAATAATGAATTATAATATTATATTCACTCACTCAATCTCTGTTGGGCGCTACAGCACCATTCCTCCCTCACTGTCTCCAGCGAGGCTCCTCCAATTTCCCATTCTTGTCTTTCTTAAATAATCCTCCAAGTCATCCATCCACCAACACCTGGGTCTATCCCTTTTTCTTCTTGTGCACCATTCAGCATCACTTTTGGCAGCCTGTTCAATCAGGCTTTATTTTAAATCAGCTGTTATATAACAGAAGAAATCAGGCTCTCCATACAATCCCATTAGTTCTGCGTTGCTTGCGATCTTTCACCTGTGCTCTTCTTAGATATCTTCTTTGACTGGTCCAAAGATATTTCTCAGGTCTCAGAAGCTCCTCTGTTTCCCTTCATCTGAGTCCATATCTCACTGTCATACATTAGTATTGCCCTAATTATCGCTTTGTACAACCAAATTCTTGCTTTCCTGGAAAGACTTTTATAATGGAGAGATTTTTTTCAGGGCATAGAAACATCTCGTTTCTGGTGAGATTCTGGCTTTAATTATTGATAACATATATTTCTTATGGATTTTTAAGAATTGTTCAAACTTATCTAATTTATAAATCTAAATCTAAAAACTTTGTTATTTTTACAGCATTGAAGACGATGACAAAATCGAAAGGGACCTCAGCCGAGCCGGACTTACTCAGAAGAACAATAATTGTTCAATACAATAACTATTGTCACTGAATAATTGTAATATGGGTTGATTATAGAAATTCTTCACGAGCCAGGGGGCAGTAGAATCGTTAGCTGCCCCCATGTGATACAACACAACTAATCAAAATATTTGTATTCGATTCTTTGTTTTAAGTTGACATTTAAACTCTTTTTTTTTTTTGCTTTGACTGCGTTACAAGAGCCATGTTACACACTACTCTCTTAGTTTTCATTAGTCCGTATAATTAATATCACGAGTTATAAGTCTTTGGGTAAACTATCTTTTTTATGTATATATGTTTTATAACTCTGTAATTATATGTACATGTGTTAATTTTTAATTAGTCTAAAAAGACTGCTGATTTTTTCTATAATTTTGAACGGTGAGTCATGCTTTATTTTTATTTATTTATTTTTATAATTTTTTTTTTTTTGTAAGCAGGCTTTTTCCTGAATTTGTTAGCAAATTTTTATTTTCTCTATGGCTATTTTTAAACTTTGCTCATTATTAGCTTATAACACACATTTGTGATTTTTATTGTAAATTTCAACGCTTCAGAAAGAGGTTTTATTAGTACTATTACTAATGTATATTAGTGTACTAACTTCAATTAACCATTTTGCTTATTTATTCGAAATGTTTATAGTTTGTCTAGTTGTTGATTTGTTTAATACAAGTGTATATTTTTTTTTATAGAGATTTATCTAGAAAATGGTTAGATTTTTTTTATTATAGTATAGTTGATTAGAACTATGAGATTGTTATTAAAATTTTACTTTCTTGTTGAAATTTTTGGTAGAAAATAATTTCTACGAATTAATATTTTTTTTCTTTTTAATTATGCTGTCTCATTTCAGATAAAATTTTATGTTTTTCTTTTTTTGCTATGCGCAAATGCTTATTATGCTTAGTCTTGAAAATTACGTTAAAGAACCCATTTTATTTTGAATCAAAGAACATTATAATGAATAGTGTTAAATTTTGATTTGCCTAAAATTTGGTTTGAAATGTTTTCTTCGTTTTTTTTTTTCTTTCTTCAAGTTAGAAATAACATATAGAGAATGCTTTTGTGTCCAGTAATGCAGAATATGAATTTTCATTTTTAATGTCAATATTATAAACTAATAATTACAATTTGTTTGCTGTTAGCTTCGATTCCTGTGTAGCGTGTGAAGTTTAAATTATCTGAAAAGCGTTTGTGTAAAACTAATAAACTTTCAAATATGTTTTCACGTTTATCGTAGGACATCAGGCTCATATTCATATATCATATTATCCAGCTTGAAAATTTTGTAAAATTTAAAATGTTTTTAATTCGAATTGAATAGTATATATTACGAGGAATGTTTTCTCTTCCTAATTAATTTCATTTTTGTAATAAGAGATTTTTGTCGATTTGATTTTGTCTCAAGAGAATTAGCATAAAATGTCACAATAAAGTACATTTAAAGAATATTGTTTCTATGTGATTCTATCAAACCTACACTCAAATATGTCGCTTTGAATTAATTATAAATTACTTGTTTGAGGTTTCAACTGATAAAAAAAAATATTAATTATCAGTTATTTAATTATCTATTATTGAACCACATTTTAATTTTGAATAATTATTAATTGACGTTATAAATTTAAAGAAGAAAATGGTCTGGGTTTAGGTTTAAAAAAAATTATTCCTTAAAAGAAGCCAGTGTTTGGATCCATGTTGTAGGTCTTCTTCAGGCATAGAGAAGGTACAAACATATTTAATCCGTTGAAAGGAACATACATAATAATGACGGCATTGTTTCACACTTTTACTGATATAAGCGCAGGCAGGTATAGCACAAGGCTTTGTGACATCTTCCGTCTTTGACTTGACTGCATCACTCCGGGAGCTCTTCGCTGCTCTTTGTTAATAACAACTGTTTAGGTATTATCTTTGTTAAGAATAACAAATTGTTCTTAACTATCAAGTTTTTTTTTGTTTGCTTACCATGTTATGTACCATTATTATTAAATTGGCAGATGTGCATTCTTTTGGATTGAGGACATATTCATCATAGATTTCTAAGCCTTAGTACAAAAGTGTCATAGGTTGATGCAAGTAAAAATTGAAGTGTTATTTTGTAAGGATTGAAATAGTTGGGGGTCTAGTCAAATTAAACACCAAATAAGTGAATACTTATTTTTTTTTGTGCCAATGTTTCGACCTACTTTGTAGGTCATCTATAGGTCAAATAAAAGATAGGAAGGAAATTGGACGTGACCACTCACTTGGACTACCTGACGACGAGGGTGAGCCGGAGGATGAACGGCCTGTGTCAAATTGGCAGTGCCTTCTGGGGCCTCAGGTACCCAGTCAGCATGACAATCTACAAAGGAGTCACCCTGGGAATCCTGAGGTACGCGTCCCCCTTCTGGAGCAGAAACCTTACACAGCGGCAAAGAAGAAAGCTGGCAACGGCACAAAGAACGGCTCTGCTACGAGTGAATAGGGCGTACAGGACAACATCCCACGAGGCGGTGCAGATCCTGGCAGGAGGTATGCCTGTAGACCTCCTGCTGGAGGAAGATGCTACTAAGTATTACGTGAAGAGAAGTGGCTTGTGGCTTGGCAGCTCTACCAGAACGAATACAAGTGAGGATCCAGACAAATCCGAGCAAATGGAAGGAGGAGCTCAGGAAGGACTCACTGATGGCGTGGAACCAGCGGTGGGTGACAAGCGAGAAAGGAAGTACATTGAGGAAATACTTCCCCACCGTTGAAGCAAGAATAGAAGCCAAGGGAATAACCAACGAAGACTAATGATAATAACCAGAGGAAGAAGACGAGGGCTAAGGATAAGGTGTAGCCCTAAAGTTCACAGCCGTGCACTGGGCTACACCATAGTTCCAGAGATTTTTATTTTTGATAAACGAAAAAAAAACAGAATAAAATCCCAGAAATAGTTCCCCCCCCCCATGTAATCCCAGTGGGGGTACACCACTGGAGGTAAAACCCTGTATGCCTCACAGGCAGGGAAGGGAGGTAAAAAAAAAAAAAAAAAAAAAAGTGAATGAGCTAAAACTTCAGAAGGCCTGTGATGAAATAAAGTCTGCGTTTTTGACTAGACAATCATTTTTGAAAATTTTACTTTCGAAGAAGATGGAAAGTTTCTGAACAGACGGAAATCTGTTGGAGATAGGTCTCCCGAATAAGGTGGTTGTGGGAGGACTTGGTAACCCAGCTTGTCTAGTTTCTTCAGTATCATGAAGCATGATGTCTGGCGTTGTCGTAGGAGTACTGGTTCCTTGGAAGTTTTTTTAAATGTAAATGTCTCCGACATGAATGTGATGGTTGAAACTCTTGGTAGAAAGAAGAAATGAATTATTTATTTATTGATGCATTAATCTGTGTCGAGAACTGAATTTTTTACAAACCAACAGCATAACAAACAGGGTCTGTTAGTTACAATACCCTTCTCCGAATGCGGTGGTAATGTTTCCTACAGCTTGGACTCCCAAGTGCCCAAGTTTAAACTCATTCAAGCAAGGTTAAATTAAATGTTTTAATGATAGCTAATTTATTGTCTTAGCTTTTCCTTCTTCTTTCCTCTTCTTTCTACAACTATTTCTTGATCCCGCTAAAAGGTCTCTCCCTGTTTTGTATTGTATAACGTCAGTGGCCTCGAGCCAGTTCGATTAAAAACCGCCTTCAGTGGACTCAGCCCATTATAACGCCTTAAAATACCGAAAAGGTAACAGAAGGCTTTTGTTTATATAGAAGCATTTGCAGGTATTTATTTGTAAATTGTATATATATTGTAAATAAAAGTTTGGAGGATGTGAAAAAAAAAATTCACTTCTCACTGCTGCTAACGACAAGTGAAACCTTTATACTGAATGAATGAATGAATAAAGCCTTTATTACAAAAAAATTAACAGGAATTATAATAAAAATTAAAACAATTTTACTACACATACTACAATATTCGGTTGTACGTTTGTCGGGGAACGGAATTGAAGTGTGGTTGTTATTAGAACTACAGCAACAGTTCTAAACTGTTCTTCGCATTTGAGAACTGGTCGTCGGGGAACGGAATTGAAGTGTGGTTGTTATTAGAACTACAGCAACAGTTCTAAACTGTTCTTCGCATTTGAGAACTGGTCGTCGTAAAACCTCTATATAACGGAATCGCATGGGACCAACAAATTTCTTCCCTAACGAGAGGTTCCGTTATGCGGAGGTTATTTTAAAAAACGAAAAGTACAATAAAGAACAATGTAAAAAAAATGTTTTTATTTAAAGTATGTATTTGAAAAATGACAACTGGCTTACAAACTAATGATCCAAAAAATTATTTGAAAATATAAAATTATTTACATTTTAACACCGAAATAATCGGATATGATTGATTGTTTTTTATTTCCTACAGATAATCTCTCGGCACATTCGCGTGCTTTACTCGTAATATCAAGCAACTCTGCACTCGACACTGATGCCGCAAATTTCTGAAGTTCCTTAAAATAATTGATGGCAGTTGCAAAATTTTTTATTGCACATTCTTCGTCTGCTTCGTCTTCAATTTCTTCTTCTTCATTTTCGATGTCTTCGATAAATGAAGAGGCAGAGTGGAATGTTTGGTGAACCTCTAGGTTTTCATCTAACCGTATCAAATCTTCTGCATTCACATCAATAAAGCTACAGAGGTTCTGAATTTCTGTTAGTGTTGCGTTATCAGCAGGTAAATCTTCGGTCATTGCTTCTTTTCTCACAAAACCAGCTTTGTGGAAACAGTTACGCACAGTTTCCTGCTTTATATTTTTGCAGGATTCAGCAATCCACGTGACTGCATCCAAAGCATTAATGGATTTTGTTAATTGATGAATAGAATTTGATTCTTCCATTTTAGAAATTAAAGATTGTAAAAGGTATTTTTTGTAATGAGATTTAAAGGTGTAAATAACGCCTTGATCCATAGGCTGGGTAACCGAGGTCGTGTTTGGAGGCAACATAACAAGTTTAACGATCGATAGTTGAACGACAGGGTGGCAAGTAGCATTGTCCAAAAACAACAAAACGTGCCTATTTTCAGAACGCATTTCTGCATTGAAGTAAAATAGCCATTGCTCCATTATGCTACTTGTCATCCAGGCTTTTTTGTTAAATGTCCAGATGACTGGAAGTTGCGTAACATTTAAATTTTTAAAGCAGCGAGGTTTATTTGCTTTCCCTATGACTAATGGTTTTCTTATTTCGCCGATCATATTAGCACACAAAAACACTGTAAGTCTTTCTTTAGCCTTTTTCCCCCCAATACACGACTCACCTTTAGTTACTAGAGATCTTGTTGGAATGCATTTGTAAAATAACCCAGTTTCATCTGCATTGAAAATGTCCCGTTCTCGATAACCTTCGATTATTTTTTAAAGTTTCTTATTCCACTCTTCTACACAATTTTTGTTTACGTCATTTCCTTCTCCACTAATTTCTTTCCAAACAATATTATGGCGTTTTTTGAATTTTTCCAGCCACCCGTTTGAAGCTTTAAAATTGTGTTCATTAAATTTTTTGGTTATTTGTGTGGCTTCGGCTTGTAAGATTGGCCCAGATATTGGCAAGTTTTTTGATCTTGCATTGACAAACCATTCGTACAATGTTTTATCTATTTTATCAAATTTTTGCGTACTTATTCTTTTACAAGTTAACGAGTTTTGGCTACTCACCCATTCTTTCATAATTTTCTCTTTGTTCTTAATGATGTCGTAAAGTTGTGTTTTCTCGCACTTAAATTTAACTACAAGATCTTTTATCGAAAGTTTATCTTTCATTTCGATCACTTTCACTTTATCAGATAGCGTTAATGCACACCTTGGCATCTTAAAAATTTGAAATACGTAATAACCGATCGACGATATGCCACTTACGGAAACTGTTTGAGAACTGAAAAGTGTGAGCAACTTGGGACATACTCGAACGGAAGAAGATGTTCCAAGAAAATTAAGCATTTAAATCTCAAAGAAAAGGAAAAGCAGTTGTCGACAAGGGCGGAAACGTTACCGGGTAACGTTACCGAGAAACGTTACCCGTTTCCGCTAAATGGAGGTCGTTTGACCAATTTTGATGAAATATCTTTCCGTTTCCGTTTACTGGAGTTTCCGCCTAGGAGAGGTAAATTTGCTGTATTGTTTTGTCCGGGACCAATCATTTTTTCCGTTAACAAGAGGATTCCGTATTGCAGAGGTTCCGCGAAACGGAGGTTTAACTGTATATACAATTTTTGCTTGTTAATTTCTTGTATGCCTTCCCCTTAGGGAGTGATGGTCTAACTTCCCTGGAGACCAATTCCTACTGGGAAGTGGGGTTAGTTATTTCTCTCCATAGTTTACTCCATGCCGCTTTGTCTCTAGCTGTCCTCATCCAGTTTGGCCCTGCAATGGCTCTTATGTAGTCATTCCATCTCCTTCTTTGCCTTCCACGTTTTCTTTTCCAGTCATAAGGAGTCCATTGTGTTGTCGATAAGGACCACCTTCCGTCCGTAGTTCTAGCCAGATGGCCTGCCCATCTCCATTTCATTTCTTTTACAAAAAGATTTATGTTTTTAAAATCTGTTCGTCTCTTTATGTCTATGATTTTGGTGTGGTCCTTTTTCTTAATGTTTAGCACACTCCTTTCAATAGAATTTTGCCAGACTATTAATCTATTTTCTAATTTTTTTGTTAGAGACCAAGTTTGACAACCATAGCTTACAGATGGCATTATGCAACTTTCAAAAATAATCTTTTTGCTGGTAATTTCAAAGTTTCCTTTCATAATAGGCTTGAGGGTCCAATATTTTTGCCATCCTAAAGTTGTTCTCCTCTGGATCTCTTTTGACATCCTTTCAGAGAAAGAAATGAGTTGACCTAAATAAATGTACTCTTCTACATAATTTAATACTGTATTGCTCCAACTGATTTCAGTTTTTTCACTGTTCGTCATCATAACTGTCTTGTCGTAATTAGGGGTCAGGCCTACCTCTATGCAGCATGTTTCCAATTTGCTCAGCATCATGGTTATTTCATCAGCTTTATCAGAAATCAGAATTACGTCATCGGCGTACTTTAAGTTATTTAATTTAGATCCGTTTATGTTTAGTCCCATATTTTCGATGTCTGCCTTTTGAAATATCCTTTCCAACAAGGCTGTAAAGAGTATGGGTGAAAGAGGATCTCCTTGTCTAACTCCCTTGTCTATTTTAAACTTTGGGCCTTTCTTTTCAGTTTCAATGAAAGCCGTGTTATCCTTGTAGAGCTCTTTGATAATTCTGATATACTTGTGTTCAATTCCCATTTCATCCAGCGCCTTAAGAATGTTACTGTGGTAGACACTGTCGAATGCTTTGCGGAAATCAATGAAACAAAAGTAGACCGGGAAATTATATTCTTTAGCCTTTTCAACAAGCTGATTCACCACCTGTAAGTTATCAGCAATTGAGAACCCTCTCCTAAAGCCTGCTTGTTCGCTTGAGTAAATATATTTCGTGAATAAAATGACAATGAATAAATGTTGACTGTTTTAAAATTCGTATTGGATTGTCAATATCTGATATTATATTGATAAATCTGAAGAGTCCTTTTGATTTAAATTAAATTTTATTTTGACACATGGTTGAAAACTCAATTCGATTTTATTAAAAAAAGGTTGAACTCACTTAAAAACATTAGGTTTTTAGTTTTAATTGTAAAAATATCTGCATTTGATTTGTTGTGTGTAATAATACTAATAGTATTCTTTTAGTTTGTCAACAGTAAACTTCTGTCCGTCCCGTTTGTAAATCAGTGTCAATGTATGTTTCAAGGCTGTGCTGATCCGTTTGTGATGAAATTTGATTTGGATAATATCAAGCCTGGGGAAGGACATAGGCTACTTTTTATCAACACACCACACAGGCGAAGTTTATATAAAACTGTAACCTGATTGACTAACCCACCCAGCGGTCAACGCACAGCAGAAACCACTGAACTTAGCATCTTGAAATTTGTAGATAGGTTCTTTGTATAGTTTAAGAAAGAAACTTGGATAATTCCACCCCAAGGGTTTCCCCCTTAATATAATTGGGGTTCAAAGATTGTATGGAATCCGTCAGTTTTGAAGTTAGACATCTGAAATTTCGGATTTCGGAGTAATATATCGTTTAAAAAAATTAAATTATTTATTTAAAATGATCTGTCACGAAACTTTATTTGGCAGACCAAATTCCACGCGAGCGAAGCCGTGGGCAAAATCTAGTTATCAATAAAAATAATATATTCACGTAGGCTTCCACGGTCTTTGGTATTGTGCGTATGTTCTTTTTCCGGGATGGACTGTGTGGTGTTGGTTTAGTTTGCCAAGCTTTCGCTCATCGTGTTGTGAGATTCTTCGGGGTTAATCAGTAAATAAAGAGCGAATGGTGGAATTAGGGTATATATACCTTAGGGACGTGGTCTCGGTCGAAGTCTGCCTTCCCATTGGCTCGCTTGTGCCGAGTCCGTAGGTCGTGTTGTGTTCGGGTGGGTTCGTTTGTGTTCGGTATAGTCGTATGTGTATGGATGGTAGGTTAATATGTGAGCCTTTTGTTTTATGGCAGGGTACCAGTTTTTACTATGTTTGTAACCGTCTTCCTTATTGAAATTATTGGTTTCTTTGATAACTTCAATGGCCTCTCTTATGGTGCGGAGGTGATATTTATTTTCTTTAACCAGTACGGCTATGCTTTGAAAGGTATGTGGTGGTTGGTCTTGTAGAAGTTTTCTGCTATAGCCGATTTTTCCGTCTTGTTTTTTTTTTTTTTTTTTTTTTTGACGCTAGATATTTGCTCCTTTGTCCTTCTTTCGATAGTCCCTCCGGTTGGTCCTATGTAGGCCTTGCCACAGGAACAGGGTATGCTATAGATGACTGGGGTACGTAGTCCTACTTTTCTTTGGGTTTCGGTAGGATGTGAGCTATTGTTTTGTCAATGGAGAAAGTGGTCTTGATGTCGTGGTTCTTTAGAATCCTGGCGATGTTTACTGAGGTACCTTTGATGTCTGGGTTTTAGGTTCATTGTCTGTTTCGTTATTGTCTTGTTTTTTGTGTTTTCTCTTGCGTTCTACCCGTTTGGTAGTTTCTTGGTCGTATCCGTTTTTCAGGAAGGCTGTCCTCAAGTGCCTCTTCTCTTTAGGGAGCTGTGACGGTTCAGCTAACATTTCAGCTCTGTTGAGTAGAGTGTTGATGATTCCTTCCTTCTGAGACGGATGGTGATGTGATTTGGCATGGAGGTATCTGTCTGTATGTATAGATTTACGGTAGGCGGTGTGTCCTAGGTGGTTTCCTTATTTCTCGACCAGGACATCCAGGAAGGGAAGTTTCCCATCCTTCTCCAGCTCCATGGTGAATTGTATGTTAGGGTGGATGCTGTTTAGGTGGAGTAAGAATCTGTCCAGTGCATCTTTTCCGAGCTTCCATATGGCGAAGATGTCGTCCACGTATCTGAACCAATATTCAGGTTTTTGAGCTGCGGTGGAGAGTGCCTTCTGTTCGAAGTGTTCCATGCACAGGTCCGCTGCCGGTGAGCTCAGTGATGATCCCACTGATGACTGTGCCTTCCGTTTGTGTATAGTACTGTCCATTAAACAGGAAAATTGTTTCCTTCATGCATATCTCCGTCAGCCGGTACTCTTCTTTGCTCAGAACATTTTTCACAACGTTCAGTGCTTCAAAGGACCTTGATGAAGAGCTACTTGACGTCGAAGCATACCAGGATGTCTTCTTCGTTGATATGAATGGTTTTTATAATGTCTACAAATTGTATTGTATATTTGAAATTGTTGGCTGACGGAGATATGCATAAAGGAAATGTTTTTGCACTGGACAGATTCTTACTCCACCTAAACAGCATCCACCCCAACGTACAATTCACCATGGAGCTGGAGAAAGATGGGAAACTTCCCTTCCTGAATGTCCTGGTCGAGAAGAAAGGAAACCACCCATGAACACCGTCTACCGTTAGCCTACACATATAGACGGATACTTCCAAGTCGCCGATACTTAGCGGCAATGCCATTTGTATAATATTTAAATCAGTTATACATACAAAAATTGTGTTTTATTTGAATAAACTCGAATATGAAATTAATAAATAAGTATTTAATACGTTTTATAATTATTTTTATTTACTTAAATAAAATCCTCATAAATTTATGTTAACTTTATGGTGGTCTGCCATAAAGATAATCGATATTTTTTTATTTATTTCTTGACCCTTTTTGAACTAAGTTTGATTATCTTCATAGATTCCATTTCACTTTATTTCTTTAATTTATCACAAATTATTCTATAATTTAACCTTCTGTTCATTGTATTTCATTCCGATTATTTCTGCCTATAAAATTATTACAATTTCTTTTGTACCACATTTTACTTATTTGTGCAAAATTGATTGATGCATCCCAAATATTTGTAACATCTTTGAGTGGATATATTTATTTTTAACATCAACTATTGTAATTGGTTTTTTAGGTATACCCTGAATGCACTTATTTCATCAACCAGATGCACTCTTTCTTCTCCTATTTATTGAACTATTGATTTCAGGAATAAGAAAACGGTAATAAAAAAAGTAATTTGATATATAGGTGGTTACACATCAATTCAACCAAAGAAAAATAACTTTCTCACCCACCATCTCAGATTTTGATGAAACTTGGCTTGTTTATTCTACCCATGAAGATAAGTCACCATGCCAAATTTTAACAATCTACCTCTTACCGTTTCCTTTTTATAGCCTTTTAAAGTTTTGCATTTCCGTAAATTCTAACCTATGGATATCGCAAAATGAAGGACGCTTACGTTTCGAAAATAATTTGTAACTTTTTTATTTACCATTAAATCTACATGAAAATTTATAGGCTTATTCTGGAAAGAATGAAGATTCTAGAAAAAAATACCTTAAACCTCTAAGTTAACTTACTAGGGCTGAAAAAAATATTTTGTTTGCATCTTTGTATTTTTTTTAAACGAAGACATAGTTTAGCGTTAAATTAAATATCATCGAAAGGGTATGTGATAATCACAAAAACTTTTTTTTCTAAATAATCCTTACTGAATGGGCTATCAAAGGATGAAAAAATATTAATGGGGTTTTGACACCTTTGTTGTGTTTCATAACATTATATAATAGGTTTCCAATTTATTTTTTCCGTCCAATTATACTGAGCAATAAGGATTTCCAGGGATTATAATGATCTCTAAGCTTGCATTATTATTAAGGATATCTGAAGGTATATTTTATTATTCAATTCATAACATCATACGTGGGTGAATCAAATATAAACGAGACTTATTTTTTAATTTTTTTATTTTTACTTTGAACTCAAAGAAAAGTACACCTCATTTTTCTACATAGTCTCCTGATTTGGAAATACATTTTTCCCAGCGCATAGGTAATTTTCCAATCCCGTCCTCATAGAATGAAGTAGGTTGTGTCTTCAGCCAATTGAGCACGTAGGCTTCAACCTCATCGTCACTGACGAATCTCTGACCTCCCAAAGCTTCCTTGAGTGGGCCAAACAGGTGAAAGTCACATGGTGATAAGTCTGGACTGTAGGGAGGGTGTTCTAGCGTCTCCCAGCCCAGTTGCTCCAATTTTTCTCTCGTCAGGGCCGCAGTATGCGGGCGAGCATTGTCCTGAAGAAGAATCTCTTCTCTCATCGGTAGATCCCTTCTTTTGCGGCGATATGCAAGTCTGACTTCATTCAAAATGTCGCAATAGTATGCGGCATTGATAGTCCTGCGTTCATGCAAAAAATCAAGATGCAGCAAGCCACGCTGGTCAATAAACACGGTAGCCAAAACCTTCCCAGCCGACAGCCGTGACTTGGCTTTCACTGGTCCAGGTTCCCCTTTCAGTCTCCACTCCATACTCGCTTGTTTTGATTCAGGGGTGTAAAGGTGCACCCAAGCTTCATCACAGGTGATGTGAGTGAATGTGAATGTGGCTCCCTCCTGTGGCCTGAAATCTTGCAAGAAGACCTTCACAGACCTGCGAACGATTCAGCTTCTGCTCAGCTGTGAGAAGTCGAGGAACCCACCTGGCACACACCTTACGAAACCCTAGCTCCTCTGTGAGTATGGAAAAAGTGCTTCCATAGCTTATCCCAACCTCACTTGCAATGGCACTGGTGGTTAGACGTCTGTCACCTTCAATAAGCTGTCGAACACGGCTGATGTTGTCTGCTGTGATGCTGGAGCGGGGTCTGCGGTCATGGCTTTCATTCTGAACACGATCACGACCCTCCACAAACTGTTTATGCCATGCAAACACTCTGGCACGAGAAAGTGTCTCTTCCCCAAACTGTACAGTCAACCTTCTCAAGATTTCAACCGGTTTTACATCTTCAGCAGCAAGAAATTTGATGATAATACGTTGCGCAATCGAGGAGGATACATCCTGCTCAGACATCGTCACGACGGTAACTGGTGAGTTCGAGCGCATCCGCCCGCCTCCTTCCCCCACTCCTGGCATCCCTACACAACACCCCTAAACGCGGGAACGTTCCCGCACCTTCGCTGGGCTTCCAGGACAAAAAGTCTCGTTTATATTTGATTCACCCACGTATTTTAACCTGAATCATCTTGTTCTAAGAACTTAATTTCAAACAAACTATAGGTGTTAACTTACCTATATAAACTATTTAAATTTCCAACATCTTAATTGCATTCCAAATTTTACAGGAAAACATTTAATGGAGTTTTGAAAATTTCTCTTCAATTGAGCTGACACATTTTTCTGGAAACCTATAGATCCTTCCGGTCGAAGTGTAAGGAGGATCAACAATTGCAAGTACATGAGGTATCGGCACGGGGCAAATGTCCTCTCGCTTTGGCCAATGAAATGATGGTAATGGCCCTGCAGGATGCATAAATTGAACAGTCACATCACCTTCTTCTTTATTCACTTCAGTTATGATTCCGAAGTACTATAGATTATCATATTTACAAGCCACGTAGCTTGATGGATTCAAATTTTCTTCTGTCACGAATGATGTTGATTTATTAAAGTTAAACGTGAGAGCAGGTTTCTCATCGGAACTGATCCTCCTTGCTTCCAAATTCCCTGAACTGTCTATCGGCTTAAAGTTATGGAAGCTTCTGGTTCCAGGGACTGTTTGTACGTCCTCAAAGCGTTTTTCTAAGTCAGAACGTGTCTTAAGCATATCATCTTTAGAAATAAAATAAAAATTAACTTTTGTAATGTTTGATTTACAAAACTCATACAAATGTGATGGAGACAGAATCTGATTTCCAAGAGGTCTCTGAAGACTTTCCTTTCTTGCCAACCTTTTCACGGTGCCTCCAATTCCATCGCGTTCAGTCTTCCCATGGCTAGTTGCAAAAAACGACCACTGTGCCTTGATCTTAAAATCTTGTTCATGCAAGCAGAGGTTGATAAAATTAAATTTATTTTTATATTGGCAGCCATCACTGAAGTAGTGAATCTCTGTTACATGTGAATAATTTTCTTTAACGTACTCTGACACAATTTCTTGAATTTTGTAGACCAAAGAAACATCATGTTTCATGTCATCGGATATTATACAAAGAGACAAGACTAACCTTTCGTTTTCAACACTGCTTAGGTTAACTATAATAGGGTGTACAGTGCAGGAGTCAGATGTCCAGTGGTATCCCTGGGCTTCATCCTGGATAGTGAACGAGTAATTTTCACTGAAGTCCAATGACACTACAGCAATGTTTTCATTGGAAGATTCCTCTAGTGTTTTGAAAAACTTTGATTGCGACTTAGCAATGAAGGAGTGGGGAACAAGTTTTTCCAATTCAGATGTCCAACGACTTCAGGTTTAAATTTTTTCCCTCTTTTTGAGTCTGGTTCTGCTAACAAGCCTTTTTCCTTAAAAAGTTTCTGTGCTTGCCGTACCGAATAATCTGAAACCTGAAAAGTGTCTTTCATTTTTTGCCTAGACCAGTCTAGTGATGCTGGCATAGTCAGTAGCTGAATCTGTT
This sequence comes from Arma custos, assembly GCA_037127475.1. Classification (NCBI taxonomy): domain Eukaryota; kingdom Metazoa; phylum Arthropoda; class Insecta; order Hemiptera; family Pentatomidae; genus Arma; species Arma custos. Next base: position 9,251,238 of record CM073764.1, read on the forward strand.
TTTTCTTTGTTGTTAAATGTAGATTGTCCTTTATGTTATTAATTAGCTTGTCCATGTCTGCAGCCTTTTCTTCTACAGTCTTTTCTAAATTTGTTTTATCTAAAGGCACTTCAACATCAAGAACTAACTCAATTTCCTTTTTCACATTTTTCTGCAAATTTTCAAGTTTGGCTTTGGCGTAATTTAGTTTACTGTGCTCATTTAGTGCATGAAATTTCAAGGGCGAGCAACCTACTTCTGTTAATGATGTATTTAAAGAAGAAATTACCTCTTCTTTTTGCAAATCATGATATGGTTTGTTATTCTCTTCGCAATGTTCACTGTCACTATCATTACCATCATCAGTGAGTTGGGTTTTAAACAACAAGGTTTTACGACAGGAGGCACATAGTTTTTCTCCTGGTTTTATTTTGAACCCCTTTGAAATTGATACTTTGCTTTGGTGTACAGTGACTACTCTCAGTGTTTTTGTAATTGGTTTCTTATGTTTCTTGTATGGATTTTGAGAATAATAGTAGTTTCAGGGGAAACTAATAACACACATATAAAATGTAACTAGGTTTATATTGAGCACATTGAACATTAACTTCCATCTTCTAAGAGAGAGAGAACCTTCTCGTCTCTCCACTGCCAACTATATTACACTGTGACCAACACTTACAATAATGATATAATAATATAAAATCAAATATTCTCATATGGATCACAGCATTTCTTTTGTAAAAATTCATATTTATTCAAGTAATAATGTTTATGGTGAAAACAAATTGTCCCCCCATCATCCTCTTTCCCAGTCCTTAGTTTAATTAGATTGATTTCTTCTTCGGATAAATTACTTACATTTTCGGTACCTTTATTTTTTATGAAACAAGTTTTGTGGCAGTCAGTTAATGTTAAATCCCCTATCCTGCATTTAGCTTCCATTTAATCTTGATAGTACGATAATTAAAAAATAAATAAATAATGTAAAAAAACTTAGCAAAAAATCAGTAGATCAATAATGTGCACTAAACTTAGTAAATAACTCCTACAAGTTTCTATGCACAATTATATAAAATATTTACAGTAACTGTAAACTGTTGAAATCTTGTTTGCCACTTCCATTTACATAATAAATAATAATAATAGTTAACTGTTAAGCCATCACTTGACTAAGTTAACTGTAAATAAAATACACTACTGTTTCACACACAATATAAAGTAATACTGTTAATAAACCACTCTATTTGGAGAAAATAAGTACCTCTACTGTAAATTCACATACACCATGTTTCATCAAGGAGCACCAGAAACAGACTGAGCCAAGAGCTGAGATAACAAGCTGCTGTAGAGTTGCCTGTTAAGACTTGAAAAGCATGTTGCTACAAGCTCAGGCTACAAAGATAGCTGACTTGGGAAGCCTGTTGTTACATGCTCAGGAGGCTCAAAGGTTGCTATGAATGAGAAATTAAGTTACTAGGCTACAATTAATTTGTAATATTTGAGATATCCATGGATAGTTTGGAATATTAAAAACAATTTAAAACCCAATTAAATTTGTTGTTATCAAATCTTGTACTGTTTTAAAGTTAAACCTTGGTTTAATAGAATGTCTGGCTATTTATCAAATTCTAGTAAAAAAAAAAAAATACTTCTAGGACATGGTAAAATCGGTAAAACCGAAATGTTACAACTTATATTTAACATAGTAAAACACAACAAAGGTGTCAAAACCCCATTAATATTTTTTCATCATTTGATAGCCCATTTATTAAGGATTATTTATAAAAATAAAGTTTTTGTGATTATCACATACCCTTTCGATGATATTTAATTTAACGCTAAACTATGTCTTCGTTTAAAAAAAAAGTACAAAGATGCAAACAAAATATTTTTTTCAGCCCTAGTAGGTTAACTTAGAGGTTTAAGGTATTTGTTTCTAGAATCTTCATTGTTTTAAGAATAAGCTTATAAATTTTCATGGAGATTTAATGGTAAATAAAAAAGTTACAAATTATTTTAGAAACGTAAGCGTCCTTCATTTTGCGATTTCCATAGGTTAGAATTTGCGGAAATGCAAAACTTTAAAAGGCTATAAAAAGGAAACGGTAAGAGGTAGAGTGTTAAAATTTGACATGGCGACTTATCTTCATGGGTAGAACAAAGAAGCCAAGTTTCATCAAAATCTGAGATGGTGGGTGAGATGGCCTGGTTGAACTGACATGGAATTACCCATATATATAAAATAATAATTTTAATGGTGAGTCTGACTCACAAAATATTATTCACATAAAACTAACCATCTATTAGGGCACATATCTGTGGCACCTGTGCATAGTGGGCTAAGTCGAATTTTGTAAATTTCAAGCTATCTACTTAGAATCGTAATTTTTCTGAACTTATTTTAAGTTCAAGATTGGAGTATCAGCTCAAGATTCACAAAGGAATATCCTTTATTGCAATGGACGGAACACTTAGGGTGTTAGACACAAGGAAAGAGAAACAAATTACGATTCTAAGTAGATAGCTTGAAATTCACAAAATTCGACTTAGCCCACTATCCACAGGTGCCACAGATATGATGAGATCAATATATATTGAGAATGACCATATAGGTAGGAACATTTAATAAATGATGATACACAATAACTTGGACTGAAGGTTTTTTGCATCCTAAAGAAAAATAGGGCACATTTTTAATTACTTTCTATGAATTATTCTAGGTAAATAAAATGATAACAGGTAATTAAAATAATCAGATTTCAAAATTGTTTATTGGTGCTATATACCAGTGGGGAGACACTGTAAAATATAACAATATAAGGGCTGGGTGAACCAATCAAAATGCCAATACTCTTCTATTATATGAATACACTGATAATGTTTGATTTTATTATAACTGCTCATTGATAAATTTAGTGTAACACTTATAATATATATCATCGTATTTCTAAATAGTTTATGTTTTATTAATACATTTTATTTACAATTATTTATTGCATGCATTTTATTATTATTTACTTTTAACAGATATTTACACTAAACATGATTAGAAATATGAAACAAGATTTTTAAAGTAAGAAGTCGAGAATAGTCGAAATGTAACAAGAGTTATTCATAGCTGAAATGTAATAGGAATACCTTATTCACAATAGTAAATAGGTTTTATTCAAAAGATTTATCTCACTAATACTTTAGTATAATATTCGGTACATGATACTTTTTGTTGTTGTTCAATTAACATTATTTTAAATGACTCTTATTCTTCTAATTAAAGCTTTATTACATTTTTTTTATAATCAATTTAAATTTAATATTGTTACCATTTTTTTTTACTTAAATTTGATTCAAGATGGAAATTTAAGAAGAAAACATAGAATTATAAGTTTAGTAAGAGACTATTTACATAAACGAAGAGCAACTTTGACATTGATTATTCATTAACATCAAAATATTCTATTGCGAAATACATACAAATTTTTATATAAATAAATATACAAATGTGTAAATTATATTCATAATTTAGTGTAGGTAGCGAACATATGTGAACTATCTTGTCTATCATGGAAGGTTATTTATTGTTGATAATACTACATTATTAGCTTTATAAAAATCTTGGAAAAAGACTTTTATCCATTTCGTAATCCTTGACCAAAGTAGACTGTTTTAGATTGCTTAAACAATAGTTTACTATTAATAAAATGCTACAGAGCTAGAGAAGTATAATAAAATACATAAACTTAGAAACACTATTAAAATTTAAACAATATATCTCAAAAGTTCCTTTCGACGATTTTTGTAAAGTTAACAATTTAATATTACCTACAATATAATAACCTTGCTTGATAGAGAATATATTGTACACGTGTTAGCTATTTATGCTAAATTGTGAGTATAATTTACATGTATATATAATACCAAGATTCAAAACAAAAACAATAGTTTTATGCCATATGTCAAACTTTATTTTCATTCCATTGTATTTTTCTCTCAATTATTTTTTTACTATGTTTATAATATAGTATCACATAATACACTTCTTGTATATTTGTTATGATTAACCTATTATTTCTTCTAATAAAAATAATATGATATTACAAACTCTTTTTTTTTTTTAAATATACAATATGTACTGATACATTTCATTTATTCATTCGAGTTTACATATATTTGATAAACAAGGAAAAAGAACTTTAGTAATGAAAGAAGGGTAAACAAGATTTTATATCTGTTGAATAAAAATAGTAGAACTTATATATATATTATTTTGAAGCATACATTTCGACCCACATTGCAGGGCAAAAATCTTTTTTAAGTGTAAACACAATAAAAACCCACTTATAAAAAATATTGGGAACTACACAAAAAATGGTACAAAGCGGTATGTACATAAAAGTACAAAGCATTTATTATTGTTGTTGGATACCAATTTATTTTATTATATTGTTATTGTTTATATAGATGTATATAAGTTATTTATTACAAATGTATAGATACAATATTTGTTTATTTTCATTGTTAATTTTTTTCTCTATGTAGAAAGTTTTTTTTTTTGTATAATTTTTCTTTCATTGTATATGTGACTATATACATCCATTTAAGTTTGTCCAAGTTTTTGAAGTTTGAGACTGGTCTGTTTGGTACAGCATAGTACTTTTGTGAATTGTAGCAAATTATATTAGAAATAAATATATTAAAAAAAAAAAAGAGGTCTTCTTCAGAGCTATTATAGTAGAATCACACTTGACACGAGACTGCCATAATAGCCCTGAAGAAGACCAGCAATGGGGGTCGGAATGTCGGCTTCCAAGTAAACAGTTCTCCCTATATAAGAGAATTTTTTTTTCATTTTCTTCCTCAAGATATTATATACATTTCTTCCCCATATCTATTAAGTCAACTAATTTTATTCAAGAAGATTTTACATTAGTATAAAACAAACTATGAAGAGTTAGTTTAACTAATATTTATAATCTGTTTGAAAAGAAAAAATATATATTTGGGTTTTCATTTACACTATTATTTCTGTTTTTGTAGCTTTGTTATCATTATTATTTAAAAAAAATAAAAAATAAAACCCCTGCTAAGAAACCAGTATTTAAAAAAACATAATATTTTAACAAAATTAATTTAAAATTGAACTTGAACGCTCACAAAACACATTGATGAACTCAGTTTAAATAAGTTAGACTGTCAATAAATACCAAAATAGCAATGCTTAGTAGCTTAATGAGACTAAGTTCTTTTTCCTTGAAAATTCTGAATTTATATTATATTTTCTTTATGTGTAACTGTTTTTTTTTTAAGTGTTTGTTTGTGTGCAAAACAATTCAAAGAAATATAAACGTGATTTCAACATACAAAAATTGTCAAGTTGCCAAGAACAGATTTATAGTTTGCTATTAGTGTGAAACAGAAAAGTAGTGTTTTAGTACAAGAATAGTTCAAAGTCATCAGAAGTGTGACTACAAGACCATATCTATTATTTATCCTTAAGCCTCTGTTGCTTTTTTAAGGCTGTTGCCCGCAACTCTAATATTCGATTGTCTTGTAGCAATTAATTTTCATTATGCCATTTGGCAAAAAACTTTGTAACTTAATAACAATAAAAATTGAGCAAAAAATTATGTCAAATCCGCAAAAATAAAATGTTTTTAAATAAAAACAATCAATAAAACTCATTTTACTAGTTGATTTGGATCTTAACATTTCAAAATAGATATTTATATTTTATTTTAATATCTTAATCTAAATCCTAAATATAATCTAATTAATTGTTATTAATGAATATAATTAATTTTTTTAAACTGTAGTAATATAAAATTTAAAGACGCTAGAGCATATTAATTTAAAAATTGAAGGTTTCCTAAAGGTTCATTGAATCAATATATTAAGTGAAAAAAACAATGGTTTGGTGTATTACATATTAATTGTCTAGGGGTAATTATTAATATCATCCCATTATTATAATATATACTTTTATACATCTTTTGTCTTTTTATTTAATATATATATTTAAAATTATTTCTTAAACACATCCATACACATATTAAAGGAAAATATGCTAAATAATGAGACAGGTTTTACGACTTTTCTTTTTTTAGTTCACTTATTTACAATTAAACTGATAATATTACATTATTCATTAATTAAACTTTTCATTATGTCAATTTCGCATAACATTTCGAAAAATTTGTTTTAACTATTTCAGGCTTAATTCTTTTCTGTTACATACTTTCATTAATGTATTCTGTTATTAATATAGCTATTTAGGTTATTTTAGTATGAATACATTCTGTGGCCAAGAGGTATATTTTGAAATTAATTACGACTGTGGTTATCAGGGCACTGTTAGGAAATCAACATGGAGATTATGAAGTAACATCATTAATTTGTCCTAATACAGTTTTTAATTACAATAATTGGACGAACCATTAAATAATAACATATATTTGTTAATTAACAATGTAGGCCTAACACAATATTATATAGAATATCGATATATGTTAAACAACATAGATTACATTCTTCAATATGTTTATAACGGATTTAAACAACAGGCATTTTAGGCCTGTATTGACAACAATGAAATATTAGAATAGGCCAATTTGGAATTGTTTTGGCCATTTCACGCAAAACTAAACACATAATTTATTTTAGGATTACAATAAAATTATATTCTCCTTATATTTGATAGATATATAACAACAAGAAACACAGAATCATGACATATAACATCTATTGTAACACAAACACCAATATCATTTACATATTTTTATATTTAATTTTTCATACAAACTAAAATGGTATCTCTCATATTTAATTAATTAAGCCCAACTTCTCATTTTTTCATAACTAGTATTTATGAAGTTGGAAAAAATGATAAATTAAGAAATATTCTGTTTCAAGAACTTGACTTAATCTCAGATTAAGAAATGGCTAGCTTCTGTCTTTATCAGTATTTCAACTATTTCAATATTTTTAATAAGTGTTGGCACTAAATGTGATTATTTTTTAACTTCTTCCTTCTGATAAAATTATTTATTTTTTATACATGTATATAAATATTTATATGAAAAATTAATGTATTAAAAGAAAAAAAAAAAGAAATAATAACTGTGTCATATTATAATTTTAATTTTTGGTCAATCATTATATTTTACATTTCTTAATTAAACAAGTAATTAAAATGTACTAAGCTGTAAATATAATAATTGTGAGGTAGGATCTTATGTTTATGTTAATTGTTTATTATTAACGCATTGTATTGATATAAATAAAACATGTCGAGTTAATTTAAAGTTGAACAGTATATTCCAGTATACAGCCCATAAATTATGTGCCTAATATTTCAGAATTTTCATTTCAATTTAACAAATTATATGTGAATACACTTATTAGCAGCAAGACAGTCTATGTGTGACAAACTTGCCCTTCAGGTCATGGTGTTATCTTATTAGGCAAGTCGAGGTCATAATTTGACCCAACTGTAATACCAAGCAAGTCAGTCCATCATAGATGACTTTCTGCTTATAATTCATTACAAGAACCTCTGGAGGGCACATCACAATGTAATATATCCGGATCTGTAACTATTGGCCGCATATATTCGATTCCCACTGTAGATATAAAGAATGAATGTGTTTTTTGTAAGGCATCAGTCTCAATAGCATGTAAAATTATAGTTGTTAATGTCGTATAACTAGCTGTATAAGCAAACACTATTGATCTAACAGAATAGATTATTGGTTTATGGTAAGCATCAGAGAAAACGATTAGGCCTGTGCATCAGCATTACAGATGGTTCTCTCTATGTTGCAAGTAAAACTCAATCCTGCATTCTTTTCACTACTATATTTGACGATTAAATATTTTATACGGGATATATGTGATCTGCCTATACCAAAATGTTTAAATAAATCATCCCTTTCACCTGTTGTAATTAATGGCAGTAACAACCAAAACTATGATGAAAAATTTATTTTACTACAGAGAATATTTTAATAGTATATTAATTTCGTTTAAGCGTACATTAGATAAGTTCATTATAATTATAAATTATTCAAAATACTGGAAATGGATATTATTGGATTATTATCATTTATTTAGTAATAAGATGAAATTGAATAAAATCCATCCTGTAATTATTTATCTGAATATACTACTGATTTTTTAAAATTAATTTAATGATTTTAGAATTTATTCATTTCACATACTTAATTAAAATTCTTTTCATTCGATCCATATTGAAAATAGGTATCACCAATCAATTAATCCGTAACAAAATTAATTTATTTATTAAATTTTAATTGAATAATGGCATCTTTATTTTTTATCCCCAAAAAGAAATATTTGCTTAAAAGAAAATTAAAAGTTTAACAATAAATATGATTATGATACAATTTAATTTATGACTTCTAATGAATCCATGTTTCCTGAAATTATTTAAATACTGCAACCATGGTGTAATTTAAACGATTATCTTTTTTTTTTAATTCCTATTTGATTTTATTGAAATCCAGATTGAATATTAACATTTTTTTTATTTTTCATTAGCAAGGTAAATCAATTAATTTTGGGTTTAATAGATTATGAACCCCTCACATACAGCTTTAGTTTGCTTAAATCGGCAATATTTAAGGGCTCTATTAAATGACCTAGATTTCAATCTTCATAATTTTAGATTTACAGTATTGTACATAAATTATATAGTGCAAGATTCAGGAATATAAGGTAATCATTTTTCATTCATAGCTCACAACACAACTAAGTTCAGTTATCATTTCAGATTGTCTTTTTAGAAAGACTTGTGACAACATTTCTACAGATTGTCATCATCATAAAATCAGAAGAAACATAGATTTTTTTGTTTTAAGGAAACCATTTAAAATTTAATTATAAAACATTATAACATATAAAATTACTTTCAAATATATTTAAAGATAATGATAAATTTTCCATTGTTCTTAATTTATTCAATTTCAAACGTATGAGAATATTTTGGACAAGAATCACAGTAGTTATCAACTGTGTATTTAAAGATTTTTAACAAAAAAAAAAAAATTACTATTGCAACTCGAATAATATTAAATGCAACACCTGGTTGCTCAGTCACAGTCTCCTATAATTAAAAAATATGTTTAAATAATGATATGCAATCATTAAAAAAAATTCAGTTCTACAAAAATATTTTACCCCTATTGCAATATATCACTTGAAGGCACTAAAATAATGGATTAATTATGAATATTAATTTAAAATTTTCCTTTGATCGTGGGTCTATTTAAACTTTATTGTTTACATACTAAGATTCCTATCCATTATATCAGTGAAAAAAATTATTGCGAATTTTACGATTGTAAGAAATGAAAAAAATAGTGCTCCTTCAGTTATAATATTAGTTGTTTACATTTTTTTTTCAATATTTTTTTTCAATTTTATGTTAAGAAAATTAAATAAGATGAATATATTTTAAATGAAATAGTATAAAATGATTGATTTATATTCACATTTTTATAGTAATAATGACAGTTCTAGTCTATTTCAGATATCAGCTGTTTTACAGAAAGTAAATGGTAGGATGTGGAAGAAAGTGGTCCGGGTAGAGGTCAATAAATTTCTCTTAGAATTGGAGAAAAGTTTATTAAGTAGCCAACGTTTCGACCTACTTTGCAGGGTTTCTTCAGGGCTATTTACAATATTTACAATAGCCCTGAAGAAGACCTACAAGTTAGGTCGAAACGTTGGCTACTTAATAAAGTTTTCTCCGATTCTAAGAGAAATATATTGACCTCTACCCGGACCACTTTCTTCCACATATATTATCAAAGTCAACAATTGTCATTCAGTATAAATAGTAGGACATGTGAATAACCAACACGCTACCATATAAAGAAATACCAAACAATTTAAATGCTATATTTGAATTTTTTATGAAGACGTAGAAATATGTAGCGTGTTTACAACACTTCAAAAGATTTTCTATATTTTTATTTACTATATACTTTTCTAAGAATAACTTCTAATTTTTTATTTAATTTATTTTTTTATTTTAACAAAATAAATTTAAATATTTTGAATATTTATTAAATTTTATCGAAAGGTGTCTCTATGTTTGACAGAGAAATAGTTTAAAATGTTTTTCTTGATAGATTTTTTAGAGTGGAGTTATATTGTTATCGGTGAAATTAGTTGATTGAGAAATATTTTATATCAAGAACAATTAACAGATGCAATACCAAAGAATTAACTTTTTTTAGAATTATTTTTAAAACAAAATATTAGCTATACTATTTATATATCTTCATTAAAAAAAATTATATTGAAGATTAACAAATAATTAAAATAACCCTGAAAAATATCTTTTTTCGGATAGGAAAATAATAAATAATTTGATAATTTATTTTTATTTACTTTTGATGTTGATTTTTAAATATTTTCTCTTCAAAATAAAAATAAAAATATTAAAAAATAAATAATTTTAATTTATTTCAATTTACTATATGGAATATTTTCTCACATTGACAGCACTTTTTTTTTTTATAGCGATATAAATATATATTCAATTTAAATATTTCCATCTGCTGATTGTCAATTACTTGTATTTGACAGGTGTGGATGGAAATATAAAGAGAAAAAAAAAAATTTCCAATAATTTATTATGTGATTTTTTTTGTAAAAATAATTTTTTATAACCCACCAGAACTTGCACACTAGAATTTCTCTCACATAGAAATTTCTATTTAAGAATTAGACTGTTTTTTAAGTCTATGAAACTAAAACATCCATTAATTTTTCAACTTTTTTTTTTTTATGCTTTCGGAATAATTTAACACTAAAAAAAAAATACAGTATAGCAACGATTATCCGAACGTCAATTAGACGAACTGAATTTTCTTTAAAATTAGTCTTTTTAGAACTATATAACCAAACCACACCTGACAACATTTTCAAGTTCAGATTATTGACACTACTATGTATTAATAAAATAATAATCAAAAATAAAAGTTCTAGTTCAATATTTTATTTTCAGGAAGTATAAATTCAAGAGTTAATTTTTATATTTACCAGGAATATAGAAAGACCTTTATATGGAGTTGTATAAAAACTGAAACTATCTCGCCTTTGTATAATCAAGGCTATAAAATATTGTCTAGAGGCGTGAGAGAAAATCTCAAGCTTCTGATACTGGCTGGTGAAGAAATCTCCCGTAATTGGTTTAAATTCCATCAAAAATTATCATTCTCGGTTCGTTTTATTTAGTTTAATCTTAGTAACAAAGTAAATAAAACCTGTCTTAGTTAATTTGCTAAAAAAGATTTATCAATTAAAAATATTTAAGCTATTTTTCATTTAAAAACAACATAATGAGATTAATCATTCACAGCCAACGAGTATTTACTTCAAATCATGAAGAACTCTCCCTAAATATTAAAATTACGAATTTTTTAAAAATGAATTTTTTTTATAAAATTTTGTGAAGTTACTATATAAATCCTGACAATTTTAAAACTTTAAAAAATTAATTAAACCAAAAAATATCAGCAGTTGACATTTTATATTTTAAAATATTTCACATTACATAAACTAGAACTGCCTTTTTTTTTTTTTTTTTAAATAAAGTTTAGTTAGAATAAATTTTAATCAACCATTTTAATGTACATGATTCAAAAAGCTTATATTACATGCAATTGACTCTTTTTTTTTTTAATTTTTTTGTACAAATGCAAAAATACATTTTTGTATACATTACATTATTAAATTCTTTTTACATTGATTAAAGGCTTTGGTGTCTACCTCAGTTCATCTAAGATGGAGCTAATTCATAAACATAATATACAAACTTCAATTAAATTTGATGGCGATGCTAAGTTATAAAGGTGTTTTTTCGGTCGAAGTAAAATATTCCTGATGTGTACTGATTCTATCATTTTCCTAATCTATTGTTGGTAGAAGGCAAGAAGGCTTTGAGTAGCCGTTTGTGGTTGGATAGTTTTTGATTCCGCTTCTACTTGATATTCAGGGTCCTTCATCTATTTAGAGGCTTAAGATCTTCCAGAAAATAGCTGATACTGTAAAATTGTGTAAACATTTAAGTAGCAGAAGTAAAAAATAGTGCATATATAGTGTTAATTATAAACTGATTAAAAAGAAACTTACTCATTTTGTTTTTAGAACAGAAAAAAAAAGTATATTGAAACGTGATATAATTTATTTACAGACATAATAAAATTAAAATAATTCTATATATAAATATAAACACTTAAAATGAGCAAAAACTCAAAAAGAGACTTAAAGTATAAACTAGAATTATATTCGAAAAAAACTCAGAAAGCATAGCCTTAAGTCTCTAAAACATTAGAAAAACTAAGCAATCAACTTTTCGCCAATTTCAGGACGTACACCAAAAGAAATATCACATGTGAGAAAACAAACTGTAGTCCAAACAGACTCATCAGATAGAAAATTTCCTCCCTTAGCCGTAATTGTTTGTTGAATTTCTTGGAGTGAGGTTGCTGTCTCTATTTGATGAGGCTTTTTGGTACATGTGCATTAGTCAGTCTGTATGAAACCTACCTCCCAAGGCCGTAGCCAAGGGGGGGGGGAGGTTAGGGGTCAAACCCCCCCCCTCCCGAAATCCCGAAATTTAGTTAGTATTAAAAATTAATACTAGGTTAAAAAAGTGCAAATTAAATTAAAAACAACACACAACAGAGGATCCAACACATTTTACATCATTGTGCATTGCAACAAGCGTACTTATATTGCTTGAAAATGTCCTCCAACAACTTCACAATAATTAACAAACGTATCAAAAGTCAAGAATTGAAGTATTGTTGTTGTTACGTATTGCATTTAAATCGTTCATCATCCAATAATAGTTTATATGGGCAAATTTATCCAAATTTTAAAAATGATCATGAATAATGGTTTTAAAATCCTTGATCCTGACCTAACCCCCCCCCTCCCCTGAATGTTTTCCTGGGTACGGACTTGCTACCTCCTAATCTTGTATAATCTCTTTTTATCATTCTTCTCTTTGAGTTATTTGCATGTGCATTATTAAATATTTTTCCAGTGTCAATTTAGTGTTATTAATTTTGTTTATTGTCTATTTAAATGTATGTATTGTTTATTAAATTTAATTTTGCCTATGTAAATTGAATAGAATAACACTTTAGGAATAGCTTTCTTTAAAAGAGAAAGCTGTGAAATCCTTCGGAAGTTCGGAATAATTCCAAAGACGAAATTATGTGAAAATGGTCATCAAATAGATTTTGACAAGGATAGAAATGGAGGTGCTTTCGACGAAAGTGTAAGGAAAACATTTATATAAGAAGAGGAACGTGGCTAGAAGGTTATAGAACTAGCATTTTATTATTACATTTTATATATTTCGATTTTCATTAATATGAATAAGGAGGTAGGTGTTAGGTGGTTCCTGCAGACTGGCTAATACACAAGTACCATCTTTTTAACAAAGCACTTTGTTTTCTTTGATGCGATTGTTCTTTTGGTCCATGTCCTGATGATGCCTGAATTAGCGAAACATTGACTGGTTATTGTTTACAATTTTTTATATACTTAAGGCTTCGCTTTTGGGGATTTTTCCTATTTTATTCTGATTTATAAAGATAAGATTAAATTTTAATTTTATAAATGCCGCAATTATACCAATTGTTTAATTGTACGCTATATTAAATTATATTACATATAAATGCATGAACAAACTTTCCAAAGGGGGCCACAAATAGGATAGGATGGATAAGCCAAGAAATATGGCAAACATTTATTACTTGCAGGTGTCGATATGTATTTACAAATTTTATTTGTACATAACTATATGAAGAGGAGGAGCTGCAGGTATAAGTTATGAAGAAAATAAAATATTTGCTTAATTCGGAAATAAATTAATCAAATAACTATAGCATTTCTGCTTTTTGTTGTTTTTGTTTTTGGTATAAAGAATATTTTAAATATTAATCAACAAGTAGAGTGCAGAAAAAATAACATAATTGAAACTCTATCAAATAACTCCTATGAAAAAATTTGGAACATATTTGAAACTGGAAATTATATATAATTAAAGTAATAAATTTGATTAATCCATAATAAAGAATTGTTTGGGACATTACAGCAATATTTAAATGACGTATTATTGAATATAGCTCAGGCATTTTTTGTTTTGTTTAACGTCACCTTACGCTGCTTTGGCTAATCAGACGATGCTACAGCGAGAGTTCTAAATTTTGCCTATCCAGTTATAATTAGGATAGGGATCTTTAACGAGTACCTGACATTGGACATTTTACATCCCAACTGAAGGACGGCATAATTATGGATTTTTACTCCATTAAAAAAATTTAAAAACAGAACAGGCTAATTCATGAAATATTATTAGTTGACATCTCCAAAAATATTATTAGGATGCAAAAAGTAAGAGATTTCCTTCCGTAACCAAAGGCAAGGGAAACAACCATGGCGAGACATGCTGATAAGTAACAACTTCGCTCATAGTTCACATGCTCATATGGACTGACAATATGCTGATTGTAATTGATATTTTGATCGATAGGGTCAAAGTTGAAAGTACCAATAAAAAAAGTTATTACGGGACTGTTCTATTCGGTGTAATTTTTACCGAATAAGATTTTGAAGAAATAAATGTTTATTTTCTTTGATCAGTCTTATTTCTAAAAGCAATGCTAGCTGTTGATTAATCATGATAATATTTTAATGTGAATCTAAGTAAAAAACAAAGTTGACCCCTCCAAAATAATCTTTTGGTTTTAATAATTCATTTCATTTTAAGAATGAAAATGAGTGGGTAGCCTAGGCAGAAAATTCAAACATTAATTTGATAGAAAACGATGAAAACTTAGTTGTTTGTTCATTTAACGTCACTTTATGCTGCTATGGCTAATCGGACGATGCTACAGTGGGAGCTCTAAATTTTGCCTATCCAGGTTGAATTAGGATAGGGATTTTTAACGAGTACCTGACATCGTACAGGCTCGGGACCCCCGTTTAACGTCCCTTCCGAAGGACGGCATAACTAAGGATTTTTTTACTCCCTTAAAAAAACCCTAGGACCACCTGCCGGGCTACGAACCCGCGATCTTGGGCTTAGTAGTTTGTTACGCTAACCACTAGACCACAGGTGACCATTAGATGAAAACTTAGTGATTCTGAATAAAATACTGTATTGGGTTAAATATTCTATTTTCTTTCAAAACTTTTTATTAAACAAAAATACTCATTAAAGCGGGATTATCCTCAGGAGAATATTATTGGCATTTACTAAGGAAATTGGTGGTGGTTATAAGGAGATGTTGATAATATGACGAGGGCCCACACAATTCCTGCCAAACTAATTAATAAAAATATTTATATGTACAACCTCAGATTTTTAAAAATATTTTTATGTTAATCATGAGAATTTTAAGGTGATGTTTTTAATAAGACTTATTGTTGGATATATCGGCAGCCCTGGTGAATAAGCGGTTAATTTTGTCCAAAATGAGCTAACTATACTGAGGGAAAATGAATTTTGCCAGTCTCTCATTGCATAAGTAGCTAGTTGAGGCCTTGGCTTGAAATAGGGTCATCGCTAATATCATAACGCTGTATAAAACCAAACACAAGAATGACATTATTCCACTTCCCTCAGTAAAAATATCTCATTCTGAACAAAATTCAACTTTTTATTTTTAATAAAAAATTTTAAAAAGGAATATATCTAATTGTTGGCATGAACAGACTAAAGGAAAATGATGATGTTCTTTTAAACTTTTTTTTTTGTCTAATTTTGGCATATTCTTTAGACAATCTGATAAAATGTTGACAATGCCACTTAAGGTTTTCAGGTTCAGCATTTTATTTGATTATCAGTTTCAATGATTAAATCAAACTTCAATTTCTTTCATAATAATTGTCAATTTAAATCATCTATTTGATAATTGATATACTGCATTATGGCTCAGAATTCACACCATTTCAGAAAAAAAAGAAACTCGCCAATACCCAATTCTTTCAGGTTTCTCATCAAACAGTGTTAGGAAATATTTAGAGTTCAAATATTTTTGTTTTGAAGAGAAAAGATTTGTCCCGACTGGGATTTAAACCCGGGTTGTCTGCATCTCCGTTGCAGTGCCCCTAGCTACCTGGGGTCGTATCCAAGTCAGACAAATCCGTGCTCTTCACAGAGATATTTAGGGGATATAGGATCGATGAAGAGAACCGATTTGTCTGAATTGGATATAATCCCTAGTAGCTCAGTGGTTTAGAGCACTGCACCGGAGATGCAGACGACTCGGGTTCGAATCCCGGCGAGGACAAATCTTTTCTCTTCAAAACAAAAATATTTAAAAATTATCACCATCAAAATAACAAATAATAAAAATAGATTAGAGTTTAATTTTCACTGATCAATTATACAATATGCGGTACTTTTTACTCCCCAGAAAAAAAAATCAAAGAAATATGTCTTTGTATTTTTTCTATAGTTTGCTAAAGCACTATTTCAACTCTAAACACTTCCTAACACTGTTTGATGAGAAGCCTGAAAGATTTGGGTAGTGACGAGTTTCTGTTTTTTCTGAAATGTTTTAATTCTGAGCCGTAAAGCAGTATATCAATCATCAAATAGATTTATCATGAAAGGAATTGAAGTTTGATTTAATCATTGTAACTGATAATCAAAGAAAATGCTGAACCTGAAAACCTCTAGTGGCATTGTCAACATTTTATCCGACTGTCTCATGATAAAATGAATTAAACAAGTTGTTAATTAAATATGAACTCATTACCTAATATACCGAATAGCAATACCGAAATAAGATTCATCATATAAATGAATTTATCATTAAAAATGGACACTAATTAAATAATTCTGTCATCTTAAATTGATAATTAAAAAACTATATGGTTTAGGTGATCTTAAAGCTTCCTATTTTATTTGTTTTGTTTTTTAAAGGAGGACAACCTAAACTAAGTTTGTTTCCCTGCCCATAATATTGAATTTATTTTCGTAAAAATTTCTTTACGACTTAACTTAATTCTTCAGAATTTATATATTCTTAATCCTTATAAATCATTTAAGACGTTTCGACAGCACTGTGTCATTTTCAATCCTTTAAATTTAGTTCTCTGGATCAGTACAATTCTTTTATATAACTTGATAACAGTCATAAATCTAAAATTCTCAAAGTCATATTTATTTTAAAATTTTTTATAAAAATTCTTGGGGATCATCTAACCTCCATGGTCACAATAATAACCAAAGTTTGGTTTTTAATATAATATTATTGTGACCATAATATTACTGAGGATAGAAGATCCCCAAGAATTTTTATAAAAAAATTTAAAATAAATATGACTGAAAATTTTAGACTTACAACAGTTATGAAGTTATATAAAAGAATTGTGCTCATGCAGAGAACTAAATTTAAAGGATTGAAAATTACACAGTGCTGTCGAAACATCTTTAATGATTTATAAGGATTAAGAATATTTAATGACTGGAAAATGGTTTTCTCTTTCCCAGTATATAAATTCTATTGAATTTATTTTGCAAAGAGAACTCTTGCATAGGCATTTTACAATTAATATCCTATTGACTTCAAGATGGCAAATACAATGAATTACCTTTCATTCTATTAAACTCTGTAAAAAAATATTAAGTATGAATCGGACCTGTAAATATTCAATTTATATTTTTATTTTATTTGGCGTATTATGTTATTTCCTGGAGTAAATTGGTCATTTCTTCATTTTTAATAATAATAATCACTTGTGTTATATTAAGTCATGTCATACGAAAGCGGTTTCTGGTAGCATATGCTTAATAAAATAAATCAAATAATAAAATGGATCTCAGATGGTTGAATTTATTACAAGAAAGAAGGAAATAAGAATTACATGCAGGGTGGGATGATGAGCTATGTGAAATGATCTATATTTGGCCTTTAATGGTTCACAGTAATTACTCTACAGGCCAAAAATAATTAAACACATTGTGGGGTTTCAAACTCGGGTGGACAAAACAATTTTAAAAATCTTATTTCCTTACTATACTGATTTTATTCACTCCAATTTCCCCCAGGATAGTTTCTGATACCGGGAGACTCAAGACTAGCTCTGCTCCGTGACAGAAGTGTCTGAAACAACTAAAGCTGCTACTTACTCGATAGATATTTCAAATAATTTAATTTGTATAGTTCTATAGTTATGTTTTGTATCATATTGCAATGTATTGTTATAGTTAGGTATATTTATGTAGAGTTGATGATCAATGTAGGAAATTGGTAAGTGACTGACGAATAGAATGAATATGAATATAAAAAATAAAAATAAGCTTTGCTGTATATTTGTATCTTATTAAGAGAAAAACGCAGAGCAAGATCGAAGTGGCATAGAACTCGATATCCAGCAGATAAAACTATCTATACAAAATTATCTAACTAACTAAAAGCAGAAATCAAGAAGTTCAAAATTCAAAATTTAATTACCTGGACTGAAAATCTTACAACCACCGACAAAACATTATGGCTGACCACCAAAAAACTCCTAAAGCTCAAAGAATTTAATCATCCATTCCCTACTGAATCAAATAATTAGACAAGATCTGACGGAGAAAAATCACAGTTATTATTCACAGATTACCTTCTCGCAAAGCTCCTGGGCACGAATGGGCATTCATATCTTAAAACACCTAGAAAAGCCATTCTATTCCTTGCCTATATATATAATTCTGTACTCTGCTCCACATATTTTCCTGACCTCTGGAAATTATCCATTGTAAAAATGATAACCAAACCTAAAAAACAAAAAAAAAACAGAATATCCATCCTCTTACCGTCCTATCTCTCTTTTACCTTGCATGGGTAATATCTTCGAAAAACTCATCCTCTAACGATTGTACCCCATCCTTGATGCAAATCACATAATACTAGATCACCAGTTTGGATTCCGAGCATCCCACTCCACTATTCAGCAATGTCATCGTGAGGTGGATGTAATCTCCTCTGCATTAGAACGTGGTTCTATTGTTCAGGCATCTTTCTTGACATGGAACCAGGCTTTTGACCGAGTTTGTCATCCGGGATTGCTATACAAACTCCATAAATTCCTACTGTCTACATACTTTCTCATCCTTCAATCCTATCTCACAAATAGAACTTTCCAAGTAAACCATAATAATGTCTATTCATCAATTTTTTCCAAATCTGCTGGTGTTCCTCAAGGTAGTATCCTTGGCCCAATTCTTTATACAGTTTATACAGCTGACATCCCAACTCATCCTAATACTATCCTTACCACGTATGCTGATGATACATGTGTATTGTCAGTCAACACCAATCCAGTTATTGTATCCCAAAGCCTCCAATTCCATATCACCGATTCTTGAAGAATGGTGTCAAAACTGGAGAATTAAAATAAATTCTCAAAAATAACATCAAATCACTTTTACCTTATGCCGTAAACCAATGATTTCCTGCCCTTCAATATTCTTTAATAATATCCCACTTGTGCCTGTAGAACAGATCCAATACTTAGGGTTGCATCTCGACAAGTGATTAATCTGGAATCCTCATACAAGACTGAAAAGACAAGAAACCGCTCAACGTTTCAGGCTACTTCAACACTTACTAGACAAACGCTCTAAGCTCCCAATTAATTACAAAAGACTCATCTACATGACCATCATACGACCTATTTGGACTTACGGAGTAGAGCATTGAGGCTCCAATTAGTCATCGAATTCCTTTCGTATCCAAACCCTACAATCCAAAATCCTTCATAAAGTCCTCAATGCTCCATATTTTGTTAAGAATAAAGTCATCCATAATGACCTTAATCTCCCATTGTTGCTGATTTGGCCCGAGCCCACCATCTATCCTTTCATAACAAACTTCATTTCCACTCAAACTTTCTAGTTTCTAACCTAGCTTCCTCTTCAATGCCCGACAACCCTCCAATGGGTCTGAAAAGAAGATGGCCACGTGACCTTCTAAGTTGAACTTGTGATTTGAGTACTACCAGTGGTTAGTTTCTCTACTTGTCATTATCTCATGTCATTATGTATCACTTAGCCTATTTACTTGTTGTATTATTGCATTACAGTTGTATATATCAATAAATTAATAATAATAAAAAAATAGCTTTGCTTTAAGGGTTACAAAAAAAAAAATCTAGTGGAATAATTAAGAAGCCTCGGGCTTCAATTCATGTTGAAATATTTCTGGGGAAATGTGATTTTATGTTAATATATAGTCTGTAGAGTGCTGAGTTACTACGATGAAACTGAAGGTCCTGGATTCAAATTCAGCTATGGCGGTTAAATTATTCAATCTGTTATCAGTGATGGATGGAGCCTGTGAGACCCACAGAACCTCGTGGGGCTCACCCAGTTTTTATGAAGTGAATACCCTTAATTGGCTCAGGGTCAACGCCTGGAAAAGAAAAATATTAAGTAGAATATAGGGTGTGATGTTCGAAAATGGGGTACGGTGAAGAAAAAAGGAATGAGGGGCTTATGGAGCTGTATGGAGAGCCTGACATGGTGGCATTGATAAAGAGAGCCAGAATTAGATGGATGGGACATGTAGAAAGAATGCAATAACACAGGATACCATAGAGAAGGCTCAATGGGAAACCAGATGGCAAACAGAGTAGAAGACGTCCTCAGATCAGATGGCGGGACAATGTGGAGGAGGACTTGAAGTGGCTGGTGTAACAAGGGTGGAGGAGAATATTGCAAGATCACAGAGATTGGTTAGCTGTGGTGGAGGGAGCCTGAATTCTTGTAGGACCCTAGAGCCAGAATAATAACAATAACCTAAATTGGGGGTAAAACCCGGTGGTTGAGTGTGATTTTTGACAAATCACCTTCTTAAGCAACTGTTGTCCTGGAAACAGTACAGTCTCTACCATGTACTGAACCCAAGACCCTTCATGGGTTGTTGTGTTACAGTCATTTTTTAATTGATTCTAAGTATTTCCATGGAAACTAAATAGAACTTCCCTGGGTAGTAAATATGAACTTTAAAAATTTATTTTAAGAGACTAATGAAAGCTGTATGAGTGTAACAGATTTTCACAAATTCATTTATAAAGTGAAGCTTAAAATAATTTTATATAATGTAATTTTTTGAAGAATAACAATATCCTCATTTTATATCTAGTACATTAAAACTATAAATTGATTTAATTTTATATAAACCAAATTTTTTAAAATTTCAAAGATACAGGAATTATAATATTTATGATCAGTATTGTTTTTTTAAAGGGGGAGCGGAGTGGCTCAGTGGTAGAGCAATGAGTTGCCATGCCGGAAATCCTGGTTCAAATCCCGCTGCGGGGAAGACTTTTAATTAGTCTGTTTGCAGCCGGAGATGGATCATAAAGGATCTAGGACCCTCCTGGGGCTCACCCAGCCTCTATGAAATATTATAAAAATAGGGTACACACAATAAGAAGGAAAAATTTGGCGGTTGAGCGTGACCTAGGACAAGTCACCTCCTTGCAGAAACATTGTCCATGAAACAGTACTGTTTCTACCATGTACTGAACCCCAGACCCGTCCACAGGTTGTATTGGCAGAGGTTTTCTTTTTAATTTTTTTTTTTAAAGCGGTTGATTGATATTTAATTAAAAAAGCTATTCAATGGCTCATTTTCCAAAAATTATCATAATCAATGAATTTTGTTAGAATATTTACAGGTATTGTTTGTATTTCTATATCTCTGACCAAATATAACTTTCACCATTATTTTTCAATTGTAGTTACCATTTCGAAGTTGATTTCCAACTTGAAATTCTCAGCTTGTTAAAACTTATATAGTTCTAAAGAATTTCTATTTTATAAAAAAAAAAAAAAGAAAAGAAAAAGCAGCAAAGCCAATGAAACACTTATAAATACAATTATTAATAGGAAATAAGATAGCCAACTGGGTTCACTTAATCTTTTCTATTCAGTTGGATCAGACAATTAATGGTAATATCTCCTTTATTAATTTAATAAAAAGCTCTCTCGCTCAAAGATTAAGGGAAATACAGTCAAGAAACAAGGCAAGGCTATGGAGCTGCTTCAAAATCCATCATAACACGGCTAAGGAATTGTTCAGTATAAATTAAATGATTTTTATACTTGAAAAAAATATATTCATTAGCACATTTTTTCTATTTTTGTTAAAATTTTAAAATATTCAATTTTAATGTTAATTGGCATTGCACCCCTGGCTTCAGTAATAGAATTATAATAATATTAAATAGTATAAGTCTCTATTAATAGAAATTTAATAACAATAAATAAAGGTTAATGTTTTTTAAAAAACTAACTAGGTATATTAATTTAGATAACTGTAAGGTATGATATTTTAGCTGATATTTAATTCTTAGAAAAATAATAAATAAAGAACATTAAAGAAATATAAGTCAGTGTTCAATTTAATAAATTAATGAAAGATGAAAAATTTGTATTTTTCTGTTGTTTTCATTGTTCTCAGTAGGTTTGGTTTATGCTGAAGTGTATAAATATTGTTTATTTTACAATAATATAATTTTTACAATAATATATTTAATGATCTCATTTTTTATTAGAAATTTAATGATAATAGATATCCATAGGTAAAGCAAAAGGTCAGTTGAGTTTAAATAGGAGACAAGTGGGGAGTATAAAAAAGTGGTGAAGTGGTAGGAAAGAGGAAATAAGCTTCTTCTTTCTTCCTAAGGCTGGATAAGGATCCAGAAGGAACACCCTACTTCTATTAGCCTGGAGTGGGGAGATCAGGAGTGTTGGAAGTGAAGGTTACTACAAGGTTATCTACCAGACTCCTATCTGGTGGA
Organism: Arma custos; assembly: GCA_037127475.1. Taxonomy (NCBI): domain Eukaryota; kingdom Metazoa; phylum Arthropoda; class Insecta; order Hemiptera; family Pentatomidae; genus Arma; species Arma custos. The sequence goes on from CM073764.1 coordinate 9,274,065, forward strand.
AGAAAATTACAATGTAGTCTTTTGTTTTGTTTGAACTTTTTACAAGTGTGACTGTGAATTTTTTTATGTAGCTACATGGGGTCAAGGGCAGATCCAGGGGGGCACAGGGACACAAACCCCCCAAACAGTTTTTTATGTACTGTGGAGAATCTATTATAGACAAATCACATGATCATAGTTGTTAAAATAACAGAAAGAACACGAGTGCATCTATTGTTTTGTTATTTTAATAAACCTTTGAAATCTTTCTATAGATACTAAAGTTTATTTCTAAGTTATTATTGATTTTTTTTCCCGTCTGGCCATTGTGCCCCCCCAGTAAAAAAATCCTGGATCCGCCCTTGCATATGGTGAATCATTTCCCTGTAGTTTTATTTTTATAAGTTTGAATAGTGTTTTGATTTTATATTTGTAACTTATAATTGGTTATAATGTTTGTAACTTTAGTTGTATAAATGAGTAAACCTGTCGTAGTAGGTACTGAGAACATTTTAAGTCAATTTGCCGACTTTAGGTAAAACCCAAATTATATTGCTGTTGTTTATTTATACTAAATAATTATGGAGCATTAAGAAGAGATTTTTTCATTTTTTAAGATAAAATGTTTTTGTAGATAGTTAATTTATAAAATGAATTATATTAATTCGTTCATTTGTTATCATTTCAATAATATTGGCGCCCGAACTTCAAATTTGATTATAAATAAACCGTTTCTTAGTTAGGTTTTTCATAGGCAATAGTATTTTCAAAGTCAAAAGGAAAAAGAAATCTAACATTGGATAGGGGTCTTTAATGAGTACCTGACACTGCAATGCCCGGTACCCTGATTTTACTTCTCTTTCGATGGATGGCATACCTAAGGATTTCTTACTCAATTAAAAAAATTCTAAGGCCACCTGATGGACATCGAACCTGCATTCTTGGACATAGTAGGTTGTTATGATAACCATTTGACCACAGGTGATCCCAATTTTAATGCAAGTTTTAATTCTAACTAACAGTTTTTAAAGTTGTATATTTAAACTTGACTTATATTTATAATTTTACAGAAAAATGTTTAGTTTTGAGAAGTACTGGACACTACTTTATTGCTATTTCTTACGATTAGAATACAATGTAGATGTTTTGAGTGAGGTGAAGAAAAAGCGCCCCTAGTACAAGACAACTAACATCTGGGTAAACAATTATATATTCTGATATCTGCATTGGAAGAACAATAGAAGGTGTAGGTATAGTCTTCAGAGATTCCCTTGTTGCATAGTTTTGTTTTATGTAATTTTCTGTCGAGACCTCACAAATGATAAGAGAGAAATTAAAGCTTTTCCTTGATACAAACACACACATGCACGCACAAACATACACATACACACAAAAACAAACATAAACATATACACATATATAAAACATATGTAACAAGGGAGAGACAGGTGTGAGCTTCAGGATGAGCTGGCATCTTCTTACTCAAATTCCTGAATTCTTAAAATTTGGTGTTGGAGAACTCCTGAAAGTAAAGCTAAGAGTATGCTCTATAATTCCTATAAAAAGAAAGGCACATAAACTTTATGTGAAAAATATAGACCGACTGACCAATGTGACTTATAAAATGTATGTTACTAACCTTGATCGTTGACTGAGACGTCTTTTGAAGAGGCAGCTAGAAGAGGAAGAGGCAGGCTTCTGTCCTGGTAGGCAGACCCAGTGATATATTTGTCCTCAGTTATATTTAAAATAATCTTGGGATAGAGATTTTCTAGACCTAAAAGCTGTTTGACTCTGTACCATTGTGTGCAATATGGAATGTCTGGTATGGAAATACTTTTCTTGCCGAAGAGAGCATTCCGCATGACATATCCAATTAGCTGGCAGAGGGAGAACATGCCAGCTGGTCATGAAGTTCACACCTGTCTCCCCACACTTATTTTAGCTGTGCCTCAAGGAAAGGTTTTTTAATTTATCCTTCATCAATTACTATGCTTCAAAAGAAGTTGCATAACACGTTTTACAATTAATTAGGAGGTAACTTCTAAAATCGAGGCCTTTTCCAGAGCTGAAGTGATTATGTTCTTAGTATTTGAATGGATGGAATGGAAGAAAGGAAATTTAATGAGTGGGTTCATTTCAGAGGGAGATAGTTGGGGAAGGAAAAATACATATTTTCCTGAGGTATATTACTACACCTATTTTGGGATGCTCTTACCGCAAAACAAAACATACTATCAGATTTCAAATGTTTCTTTGAGTTTGACTGAGTCAACAAATTCTTCAAAAATGTTTTGCTAGACATGCTGCTAGCTTCCTCAGGGTTCAATGTGGTACTGAATATGTCCTTCTACCCTTAGATATTTATGTGGAAGAAAGTGGTCCGGGTAGAGGTCAAAGAATTTCTCATATAACAGGAGAATTTCTCCTATTATATGAGAAATTCTTTGACCTCTACCCAGACCACATTCTTCCACATATATTATCAAGGTCAACAATTATCATTCACTTAGATATTTATACCTGTTAGGGTCTGGGGTGGAGACTTTTCCTCCATTAATCAGATTGGCTGAGCCTCGACTGACTGGCTTATGATTGGTTCATCTTCACTTCCAGGTTTTTCGCTTTCTTATTTACCACTGGCATATTTGGAAGCCATAATAAATTGCTTAATTTGTTAAAGTATCTTGTTAAATGTTCTGTAAGTCTTGTAAATATTATAAGAGTGAAGAAGATGGATAGGAAGTTATTCACTGTCCCCCATAATTATAAATACCCCCACAGCTTATGTATAATAAGAGCTATTTGAATAAAGAGTTGTTTTTTGGCAGTGGTTGGCGTGCGTAAAGCCAACGTATTAACCCGCCACTGCCGAACACAGTATGCCAGCAATGGCAGGTAGGGGGAGGGAAAAAAAAGGATAGGAAGTTATCATTGGCAGAACATTTTGGTAATATTAATCATGCTATTGAAAGAAAGATATTGAATGACAAGAAGCACGCTTAGAATTTTAACAGATGCAATGGATATAAATTAAGCAATTAATTATGGGTTCCAAACATGAACATGAGTGAAGATGGACCAATCAGAGGCTAGTCAGTCGAGGCCCAGCCAATCAGAGAGCAGCTAGTAAAAACCCAGCCAATCAGATAACAGCAGGAATACTCTTCATCACCGTTCCCGAACAGGTGTAAATATTGAAGGATAGAGGGACATCTTCAGTCTCAGATTAAGCCCTGAGGAAGCTAGCAGAATGTCTTGCAAAGCATTGGTGAAGAATTTGACAAACCTGCAGAAACCTTTGAAGAAGTTTGTTAGAATGTTGGCTGTGGAAATTTAAGAGTGTATTTAACAAACCATCAGATTTGCTAAAGGCAATAAAATATATAGAATGTGAAATGAGATATAAAGATTAGTGGTAAGGAATTCCTTCTCAATATGATTTGTCAGACAGGGTGATAGTCTTAGTCCTCTTTAATTCTTTATCAGTTTAATGGATCGTATTCCTAAGATTTTCAAATATAAAACGTTGGGGTATGCAAAAAGAAAATGACAACCTGCACAAATTAAGTGAAATTTAATTTTGCCACTTTTTTTTCACTACCATCCCTAAAAAAAACATCTGTTTTATTTTTGTATTTCAGGTAATGTAAACAGTGACTTAACAGTTTTTAAAATGCTTCCTTGCTTATAGTTTTTGGGGGTTTTCTGGTTTTGTTTTTATAATTGATAAAATAATTCAATTTTTCAGTCGTTAAATAAAAATTTTATCATAAAAATGAAGCCAGAGCTATAAACATACCTAGGACAAAATGTCTGACGGTGAACGATTATTGGAAATTATTAATTTAATGTAACTTTATAACAGGATAAAATAATTTTGATAGAGTTACATTAAATATAATACTGTTAAGTTTTATTGAGAATTCAATTAGGGGGTTAAGTGGAAGAAAATAGAATTGATATTTACTAATTAAGACTGAAATTCTTGATGTTTAAAAGTATTAAACTTTTTTATATCAACCACCAATTCCACTTCAGAAATGGCCATAACTGTTTGTATTTTATTATTATTAGGTCCGATGTATGATGGATATAAGAAGCAGACAAGGGAGGGATTTTCAAAGGGCAATTTAAATCAAAGATATTCTTAACTAACTACAAACATAAATGGTTTAATAGAACATGGCACTTCATGATCCAATTGCACATATCTACGGACATTTATTTATTCTACAAAATATTTAAAGGATGAACAGGAGTGTTGGGCAAGTTAAAATGTTACTTAAAATATATACTCTTAATTCCAAAATTACCTTTCCAATGAAGCAAAAACATCAATAAATACAAGGTTGATTTCCACAGCAAACCAGGGAGCAAACCACATTCATGCAGGGTGCACACATTTTTAAAACAGGCGGGAACAAATAAACATGTATTGATTGCTTTGGAACGTACTTTTCCGTACTTATATACTTTGTAACATTAATATATAAAATAATAAAGAAAAATACAAGGGAAAAACGAAGTAACTCAGTTTTATTTTCAAAACTTGTTAACAGATAGTTCTTTTGATGGCAAACATTGGTCAAAACGTTCAACAACAAGTTCAAACGGTTAAAATCAGCTGAGAAAGTATGTCTGTAAATAGGAAAATCCAAACAGTGCCTGGAGAAAAGCGAGGTAAAGTGACTTCCACAAGTTGGACTTTAAATCCTCTTCATTGTCAGATTGACAGGATCAGCGATTCACGTGGATTTTAGTAAAATAATGATATTTAAATTAAAATATCAGTAAATTTGTTTTCATGAATATTTAGGAAAAAGTGAGTTACTGCGTTTTTCTCCTGTAGTCTTCACATAATTAATTAAATTACCAGATGTTTTATGTTTACATTGAAATTATTATAAAATGATTGTAAGAATATCAGAGATTGGCCATGATTCATTAGGTGTTGAACAAATGAAATCACCCATAAATGTGAACTAAAGTTGAATAGAGCAGTTAATAATTCCCATGTTGTTAACATGTAAAAAAATCTAAAATTAATTCCGCCATCGGTACATGGATAAAAATATGGCATCTTCCTGAGAAGGTAAACATTTTTAAGAAATATATATTTTAAGCAGAGAACTTAAAGAGAATTTAACTTAAGTTTAATTAGATGTTCACGTAGGCTTCCACGGTCTGCGGTATTGTCCATATGTTCTTTTTCCGGGATGGACCGTGTGATGTTGGTTTTGTTTGCCAAGCTTTCGCTCATCGTGTTGTGAGCTTCCTCAGGGCTAGTCAGTAAATGAAGAGCGGATGGTAGAGTCAGGGTGTATATACCTTAGGGGTAGGGGGTGGTCTCGGTCGAAGTCTGCCTTCCCATTGGCTCGCTTGTGTCGAGTCCATGGGCTGTGTTGTGTTCGGGTGGGTTCGTGTGTGTTCGGTATTGTCGTATGTGTTTGGATGATAGGTGTTGGTCTTTTGTTTTATGGCAGGATACCAGTTTTTGCTAAGTTTGTAACCGTCTTCCTTATTGAAATTATTGGGTTCTTTAATAATTTCAATGGCCTCTCTTATGGTGCGGAGGTGATAATTATTTTCTTTAACCAGTGTGGTTGTGTTTTCGAAAGGTATGTGGTGGTTAGTGTTGTAGAAGTGTTCTGCTACAGCCGATTTTTCCGTCTTGAAGTTTTTGACACTAGATATGTGTTCTTTTAACCGTCTTTCGATGGTCCTTCCGGTTTGTCCAATGTAGACCTTGCCACAGGAACAGGGTATACTATAGATGCCTGGGGTACGTAGTCCTAATTTGTCTTTGGGTTTCGGTAGGATGTGAGCTATTGTTTTGTCTGTGGAGAATGTGGTCTTGATGTCGTGGTTGTTTAGAATCCTGGCGATCTTTTCTGAGGTACCTTTGATGTAAGGAATGGTTGTCTGGGTTTTGGGTTTGTTGTCGGTTTCTTGTGAACAACCAAGACCAACACCTATCATCCAAACGCATACGACAATACCGAACACACACGAACCCACCCGAACACCACACAGCCCACGGACTCGACACAAGCGAGCCAATGGGAAGGCAGACTTCGACCGAGACCACTCCCTACCCCTAAGGTATATACACCCTGACTCTACCATCCGCTCTTCATTTACTGACTAGCCCTGAGGAAGCTCACAACACGATGAGCGAAAGCTTGACAAACAAAACCAACATCACACGGTCCATCCCGGAAAAAGAACGTATGGACAATAAGTTTAATTAGTTAAGTAATGATTAACTACATTTTATGAAATAGTTATTGCCTCTGATATAGTTTTTGATAAAGGTTTTTGATAAAGGCTTTAATGTTTCTTGAAGTGATCAAATTCGTTTAGTGTCTAAATGGTTTTAACATAAAAGTGATGTAGTCTGAGAAATTTCATAATTGATATCACACTGTGGATTAATAAAACTGATTTTAAAAAAGAAAAGGTACTCAGAATAATATAACTGTCTTCATATGATGATATTGTTTTTATAAAACATTATATGTATTTATATAGCAATATTAATCAGGAAATGGTTGACTATATATGTACTGAGTCATTTAGAAAATGTTTGGGGTGTTATCAAAGAATTGTTAACAATAGGCACAATAAATAAGTTCGGCTTGTTGTGCACAATTCTTTGACTGCACTCCCGATGATTTTCTACATTATAAAAATATTATTTAACAAGCATATTTATATAAAAGAACTTAATATTTAAGTTCTCTTATATTTAAATACAATTTAGAAATGATTAATCGATTTGGAAATGGTTGACTGGATATATCTTAAGAAATGTTTGAAATGGTTGTGGAGGAGGGGTACAGTCAATAAATTTTTTACAAAATAAATATTTGTTTTATTCTCAGCCCTGATTAGGCCAGAATGTTGACACAAATAAAATAAGTTAAACTTATTTTGTGTAAAATTTATAGACTGCACGCTGCATTCAAATATTTCTTACAAATGATATATTTATGAAAATATTTTAGGTACTTGTGACTTAGCTGGTAGCCATGAAACCTACCTCCTAACTTGTATTACTTCTTATCACTCGTCTCATTTGAGTTATTTGTGTGTGCATTATTGAATTGTTTTCTGTATTATTTTTTAGTTGTTTTGTCTTGTCAAGTTTATTTAAATTTCTGTATTAATTGTTAAATTTCATTTTGTGTTTTTCTCTTATTCCTTTTGTAATTTTCTATTTAAAATGAACAGAATAACAGTTTGGAATAGCCATCTTTAAAACAAGAAGCTGTGAAATACTTCCAGAAGTTCATAATAATACCAAAGACGAAGTTATGTGAAAAGGGTTATCAAATGGATTTTGACAAGGATAGAAATGGAATTGTTTTCATCGAAAATACAGGGAAAACACATATATTAGAAGAGGAAAGGGGCTACAGCCTTTGCATTTTATTATTATATAATATATATTTCAATTTCCATTAATACACATAAGAGAGTAGCTTTTATTAGTATTTGAATTATCATGGATCAGGTTTTAAACAATGGTGGATAACAGTCTTTGGGTGCTGGCTAAGTCACAAGTATCATATTTTATAAGATAAGAATTCTAATCTAATACTAATCTCGCTATAAGAAAGCTAATACTGTACTAATAGTCAATCTGTGCCTTAACTTCATTTGTTTTCTAACTAAGATTATTTAGTATAGCTAAAGAGTCACCATTCAAATCCCGCTGCGGGCAAGACTTTTATTTAATCTGTTTGCAGCCGGAGATGAATTATATAGGATCTAGGACCCTCCTGGGGCTCACCCAGCCTCTATAAAATATTATAAAAATAGAGTACCCAAAATAAGGGGAAAAATCTGGCAGTTGAGTGTGACCTAGGTCAAGTCACCTCCTTGCAGAACCTTTGTCCATGAAACAGTACGGTCTCTACCATGTACAGAGCCCCAGACCCATTCACGGGTTGTAGTGGTACAGGTTTTTTGTTTTATTTCAAGAATCACTAATGAATTTATTAAATTACTTTTAGATTTTTTTTTAAATTCCTATTTTCTAATATTAAAAATATAAATTTATTGATAATGTTAGATATGTTAAGGTTTCAAATGCTGTCCTCTGAATGTTGGTAGCATATTAACCAAAGATGCTACATGTGAATGATCACTACTTATAACAGATTAATTGTAATAATCAAATGACCCATCTGTAAATTCCAGGCTTTGCATGAGTGATCCAATAAATCTTTCTATGATAACGCACATATGGTGCTATAACGTCACTTATGATTATAAATGATGTAATTTTTAAGGAGAAGAATTTGAAAATTCAACATCCTATTACAACGTATAGATAGTTCTTCTTGACTAAACAAATAAAATGACAAAATTTAAACTACAGCTTTCAACTTCATTTTAAAGTTTGTTTGTTTGTTCATTTAACGTCACTTTATGCTCCTATGGCTAATCGGACGATGCTACAGTGGGAGCTCTAAATTTTGCCTATCCAGGTTTAATTAGGATAGGGATTTTTAACGAGTACCTGACATCGTACAGGCTCGGGACCCCCGTTTAACGTCCCTTCCGAAGGACGGCGTAACTAAGGATTTTTTTACTCCCTTAAAAAAAACATTTTAAAGTAAAATCAAACATCTCACCAATTATCATTAGAAAAAATATAAACATACTCAGTTTTGACAAAAAATTGCATGAGTTTATAACACTGTATGTGCGATATAAAAAAACTTGTTTGTGATGTAATATTTTATCGGTGTTGCCTAGCAACGGATCTAGGAACTACCTTCCTTTAGTCTTTTGTCATGCTTGATTGATTAAATTACAAATATTTTTTTAAATTGGCAAATCCATTGTTCCTGACTTCTTTAAGCTGTTACACAAAATATTTAGACAAGACTGTTTTTCAATTTAAATGAAAAAAAAAAATATAGATAGTGAAAAGTTTAGCTAACTGAACTATAATTCAAGAATCTGATTTATTTAACCGGCTGATTCATTAATTATGCAAGTTTATACAAAATAAACCAATGTGGAGAGACATGCATTAGGGACTGCTTGTCTATATTTAAATTGAAAATACACATGCAGTCCCTGGCCCCCAGATTATTAATGTGACCCCCAAGAAAGATTATTTTCTTTTTGTTTTTCCTAATTTCTTTTATATACTTTCGCGTGTCTTAATAAATTGCTGTTTTAAGTAATGGCAACACTTCTATAAGTTTTTTAAAGTATTTTTTTTTTAGTAATGGCAGAATTGGTTTTAGTACAGCCATTTTGTTTTACGAGTGACGGCGTGCATAATTTGTGTTTGAAATTTTTGTGGATTTATTGTTTCTTTTTCATTAAATACAAGTCGGATTCGGCAAGTTTATTATTGATTTATTATTTGTATCATATATTTTAACTATTTTGATAGTTTTTTTTTTTCATCAATATGTAAAATAGGGTGTAAATAGGGTGACACCACAAAATATTAAAAAAAATAAAGATTTATTTTCGAAACTATTTTTTCAATTTCATATTATCAGATAACTAACTTACCCATAAAACTAATATTTAAACTCGATTTTCATCATTATGCATACAAAAAGATAATGCAAACATGTAACAAGAACGAATCTATCCAGTGGTCACATTAATATGGCCAGGAACTGTAGACAGTAAAAAAAAACAAAAAAACAACCTTTATTTACAGTTTTACATATACAAGCAGCAATAAGTGTAAATACATGTTCCGGACTTCCTTTACATGTTTAAAGAACAGTAATTTTAATCAATTAAAATTGTCTTTTATAAATAAGTTTTAAAATAGCAGGAAAAATTTAGAAAAAACCCGCTTGAAAAAAAAAAAAAAAAGAGAAAGAAAAATGAACCATAATAATAATTGTAATTTATAAATAAATAAAAATAATACTAATAAAGTAAGTAAATATAATAATAATAATTAAATAGAAAATAAATACACAATTAAAAATAACTATAAAATAAATACAGATAACTAGATTATGATACCTACGAATAGTGATTTGTTAAGTGAGAAGTATATGTTTTGTTCTTTTGTGCGTGTACCGTCATAGTGAATGTTTATCATAGTTACCAATTTCTCGGATTAATGGGTTTTGGGAAGCTGGAGTTTTTTCGAAGTATGCTTTTGTTTGGGCTGAAACATATTGTTTTACAGTGGGAAGTTCAAGATCTATGAGCATAGTCGATATTTTCGTGTAGCGGGGATAATTATTAATAATTCTCATGCAGAGGTTTTGTACCCTTTCAAACTTTCTATAATTTGTAGCGCAGGTTGAACTCCAGACAGGTGAGACATAGGTCAGCATTGAGCGGATTACTGTTTTATAATTTGCAGACAGTATAGAGACTTTGTCTTATGTACGAATCTGAATTCCTTGTTACTCATTAGCTGCTTAATACATTTGACAATTATGCTTTTGGATTAAAAAAGAAAGTAAAATAAAGAAAAACAAATCTACAGTACTAGAACGTATGAACTTTCTTAAGTTAGATATGGTTAAAGAAGTACTGTGGGTGTATCCAGATCTATGTCTTTTGAAATCTTGGAACTTTAAATCTCGTGATCCTGTAAAAAAGAAACCTGTGCCTCTACAACCCATGAATGGTTTTGGTCTTGGCTCAGTACGTGGAAGACTGTAATGGGAGGGGATTTGTTCTTGATCACGCCCAACCGTTGTTTCTTTCCCTTTTTTTGGTAATGACTTCATAGAGGCTGGGTAAGCCCTAGGAGGGTCCTAGATCCCATAGGAACCATTTAGAGCCGCTAACAGATTAAATAAAGGTCTGCCAGCGAACATGATTTGAACTCAGTACATGGCAACTCAACGCTCTACCACTGAACCACTCTGCTTCCAAATCTTGTGATCCAATAGCATTTATTTAAATTACATGCATCTAGCATATTTTTTATGTTAAAAAATTGAAAATAGCTTACTGAATATCAAATATTTGTTTGGCAATGGTGTTGAAATTAGTTCTAACGTATTTAAAAAAAATCTATAATTGATTTATTGGTTTTTTTCTAATTTAGGACTACCAGTTACTTTTTAGAAACGTCTGCCAACCAGGTTATTTTTTATTAACTATATAAATCATCTGACAATTAACATGAATATTTGTGGATAAAGAACCTGTACTACTATAATCCGTGAACAGATCTGGGGTTCAGTACATAGTAGAGACTATACTTTTTCATCGACAACAGTTGTGTAGGGAGGTGATTTGTCCTAAATCATGCTCAACTAGCAGATTTTTCCCTCTTATTTTGGATACTCACTTTATAGAGGCTGGTTGAGCCCCAGAAGGGTCCTAGATCCTATATGATCCATCTCCGGCTGCTAACAGACTAAATAAAAGTTTTGCCAAGTGCTCTACCACTAATATTTTTGGATAGCTTAGTCATATTTTCTACATTAGTAATTGACAATACCAATTTAATAGAACTTTCTAACTTGTGCAAAGAAGAAGAAAGTGCTATAACTTTTTCTTACAGGAAAGAAACGTTATCCCAAGACAAGACTATGCTAAGGAAGACATGAAATGAAATATGTTAATACTAAACAGAAGTGGCTCAGTTATAAACGAATCGGTCGAGATTCAAAGGGATTATGTTCAAATACACGATTTGAAAGAGAAATATTTCATCTGAATAAGGCCCTTTTATTTATATATTCTTGGTCTCAGGAATATACGACCTAAAAGTTTTAATATTTATATTATCTAATCATATTTTAGTTAATAGTGATAAACATTACTAAAACGTAACTGCAGTATTAAAATAAAAAAGACCCGATTTCAGATTTTATTACTTTTAGAATAAAGGTCCCTTCTCTTTACTCATTCTCTTCTTACCTTGACAAATTGACTGCTCCAAAAGTGTTTAGTTAATATTTAAAAGAAGAGAAGTAATCTAATTTATTATATTTTTGAACTGCAATAAATATGTTCTATAATATTTTTGAACTGCAATAAGTATATTGAGACAGACTTAACCTATGCTTAAAGAAAAAAACTGCAAAATCCATCATGCGGTTTTATACTTATATTCATTTAAATAAACTGAAAAATTCTGATTGAATTTTTATACTTTTTTAAATCAATTCTATTAGTTTCAACTAAAAATTGAGCTGATTACACAGATAACAAAAAAATAAAAAACTCCCAATAAGGACTAATTATTCTAAACTCATCTAACATGCAGTCATTCGGAGTGCATTCAAATAGAAATGTGAGGACAACACAGATCTCGTAGGAAGGACTAGAAGAGGAAGTGATAAGTTCGAAACGGATGAAGTAAAAAAAAAAAAAGACAGATAAAGTATTTTTGTGTGTGAGTGAGAGAGAGAAAGAGAGTGAGAGAGAGAGTGAGAGAGAGAGAGAGGGAAGGACATTGCCTTACATTGCAGCTAGGAAATGCCCTTCCGTTGACCTGCTGTGATGAGAGCTGTCTTACCATGCCAGAGCCCAGCTGCTGCAACAGGCCAGAACCTTGTGAGCCAGAGAGGCAAGCTGATGGTCTCCGCGACCGGATACTATTCATTGACGAGCTCAGCAGGAATGGTACACTGCTACTCGTATTAGGCATACTCCCGCCCTGTAATATAAATAGTATTTAGAAATTTGTTTGATTGCTAATTTTATTTAAATAGTTTTAAATTTAGAGTTTACAAAGGAATATCTCCAGCACCAGTGAATTTGAAAAGTTTCATTTTATATTCAACCCTCTTGTGATCCGTCATGCTTCTTCTCTATCCTCATTTAAATCCTTCCGTTTTCAACATCTCCTAACTTCTCAAAAGAGATGCTCTCCGAAGCAAGTTTGGCATGTGCTTAAATGAATCATCATTAAATGAATAATCATTAAATATGCCTTTTGTTGAGGTTTCTTTTTAAATTTAATTATTTAAGAAGTTATTACATCCCAGCTCATGTTTTTATTTGTTTAATCTCTTCAATTGCTTAATATTTTGTCACAAATATACTTTTATTTTTTGTATTTACCCTTTTGGCAATTTTATGAACTCTTTATTGTTTGTATTACATAGACCTCAGGTCCGATGTATATTATGTTTTAGTTTCTGTTTATGTTCGTTGTTCTTACATCCCAGAATGAAGTTACTTTTCTATTCTATATATGTTATTAGATTGAGAGATAATGAAGAATATCTACGATTATATGATCTTTTATTAAAAAATCCTTGAAAAAATAAATACGCAGTAAGGTCTAAAAGTTTCCGGCCTGGGATAGAAGGAAAGGTGAAAGAAAAAACTGGTCTTACTGTTTTTCAATACATTCTCCTCTAAGTTCAACACGCTTAATACAATGCTTTGGCAACATTTATATAATATGAAAAAAATAGTTTTCTTCTTTGTTAAAAAATGTTCTTCCACTGCTGTATGGAGCTCTTTGGGTCAGCATTATGCTCGTGTAAAAATTCATTGCAGCAGTGAACTCGTTCCTGTTTTTGAGCAGCTGAAAGAATTTTTGGAACCCATCTTGCACTAACCTTGTTCATATGCAAATGTTCTTTGATGATCCTCAAAACACTTTTTTTTTAAACCCCCAACCTCGCTGCTATTTCCTTGGTTTTTAGTCCCTGGTCAGACAGCAATTCAGATTCCTCAAGTTGGATTGCTTCAGAAGTGACTGCTTCCAATGGGTGACCGGGGACGTGTGTCATCTTCTAGACGTTCTCTCCCTAACTTCAATAATTTTGTCCATTCTTTCACAGTGGAATACCAGGGGGAGGACTGCCCGTATACACAATCCAAGCGCTCTTTAATTTTCGCAGGAGTAAGACCCTCTTTACAAAAGAATTTAATAACCGCACGGTACTCGTGATTGAACATTGTAAAAATGGGGAGTTTCCTTCAAGGCTGGACACTGACTGATAGGACTGAGGAAGTGCGGGCGATGGGTATGGAGTGAGCAGGCATGGACCTGCATAGGCGTGCAGGTCCATTTTTATTGATGCAGGTCCATTGTCCATTTTTATTGTGCAGGTCCAAATTATTGATATTTCATAGTTCTATATGATGAAATGAACGTTCGAAGTGCAGTCAGTTTTAATATTTTTTATTCTAAAAACAACATTTGGACCAACATCAACAGATTGTTGATCCAGCACCAGGACTAATTTTATTTAAGAAAGTCAAAGTTCTTCTAAAAAAAATTTTACTATTAAAATACACGAATCCTGATGATGGCTCATATGTTTTACGTCATGAGAATAAATGTTGACTTTGAGAATAATTATTAACACGCTTATCGCTCCTTAATTATTTTTTACATTATTTTATTAAATTTGAATTTTATTTCAATTCAGAATGAATGTTGAAGTAGTTTTTTTTTAACACCCTCTCTTCTTCTATACTGTATGTAATAATTACTAATAATTAATTAAAAGTTTAAATTAATTATTTTAATTAATTAATATCCTTTAATTTAATTAATTAATTAAATGAAAGGATATTAATAGGCGTTTAAAGGAGGGGAAGCAGGACAGGACGGAAATTTATGGACCTTACTACGTATGTTTTAAAAAAATGTATATTTACTTTTGTTGTATACTGTTGTTCATAAAGAAAATACAAACAATATAGGATATTTACTCTCTTAAATTGCTATGGCCAATATTTTGAAACCTTTCATCAAATATTTCTTCTGGTTTCGACCATGTTGTCAAACTCTTCGCCAAAGTTTCATTAGGCATGGTGCTAACTCTGACCGATCAGAGACCACCCACTTGATACCCAGCCATTCAGATAACTGGAAGAATAGGCTCCACCTCCAGACCCAGACCAATGTACATACCAAAGGATAGAATACATTTTCTGTTTCAGATCTAGACTTGAGGAAGGTCATGCATGCCTAGTGTAATATTGGCAAAGAGTTTGACGACATGGTCAAAGCTAGAAGAGATATTTGATGAATGGATTCAATATGTGATATTGTTATTTACAAACATTACTAATTAAAAATTATTGTTTATTACAAACATTACTTGACAAAGTTATAATTATAATAATTAAATATTATGTACAAAATATTAATTATTAAGCTGGCAACAGTAATCAAATATTTGTTTCAATCCTGTTTGGTTTAATATTTGTTTAGTTGTTCTTAGAATCCCACTGATATGTTATATTTTTGTTATATATTTTACTCCTTCATTCATTATCTCTTTTCTTTTTTTCTCTCCAAAGAACAACCTACCCTCTTTCTGGAAAATCTTTCACTGGCACTGGATCATAGCTGTAAACTTCTAGATTATGGTAAAAAAATATTAATATTATTGTTCAATTATTGATATAACATATTTAAACAATTTTAAAAAGCAATAATTAACAATTTGAACGATATTTTTGTTTTTTAATTATAATAAGAGTATAAGAGAATTATAGTTATAAATCTTCAATCTACTACAGCTTGTTCTATAAGCTCAAAAGATTTCTATTCAATGATGGTTCACGCAGGAGCTGTTTTAATGTTTAGAACAAATGGCATTGAAAACTGGTTATCAGGGGAATATACAACCTGTTTGAACAGGATGATAAAATACAATGTAAACCAGATTTTCATCAATACAGTACAACAATTCACTTGTTGTTGAACAATCAATTGTTCTGTGTGAACCAACCTTGTTATATAGTTAAACATTACATGCTTAAATTTATTTTCTAATGGATAGATAAAATATTCATTGATTAGATAAATCAATAAGTATTAAACATGTTAAAAGAAATAATATTTCATTGAAATTTTAATCATAAAATATTTATCTTTCTTAAAATGATCAAAATAGCAATTAGTAATAATTTAGTAGCTTGGTTTCTAAACCACTAATGAATTAATGAATGCAGTTTATATTTTCTAATTATCTTCAATAAAAGCTAACAATATAAGCAAAGATTAGTTAAGCAAGTACTCACAATCATGCTCCTAGCAAGCTGTTTAGAGAAACAAAATGTTACTAAAGCACTATGAGCTTATTCTAATTTATCATTTTGAATAACACTCACTCCTAACGAAAATCAAAATCAAAAACAGTGACAAAAACATTTAAATAAAACACAGGATGTTTATAATACCACTAATAACACACATTGATAAAATAAAGCAATATAGAAAAATGAATACACGCAGTAAGATTTTTCTTGTTATTTTTAAAATTAAAGTTACGAATATTACGCAGATGTACTTGGGTATGCGTGTAGATATATAAATACACACACACATACACACAGACACACAAATATATATCACATTTTCATGCAATACCTCAAGTACCTATAATTTTTTTTTTAATACTGTACAACTTCACAACATTGTGTTATCAGTTTACGGTACTGTATTAATACTATTTTTCCAATAATTAAAATTATTACTGATTTATCTTGAATAATAATAATAGTAGACTTAGTATATTATATATTTATGTGTGTGTGGAAGATAATGGTCCGGATGGAGGCAACAAATTTCTCCTAAGTAGCGAGAAATATTTATTAAAGAGCCAACGTTTCAACCCACATTGTAGGTCTTCTTCAGGGCTGTCGAGTAAAGGGCAGAGTTATGCGAGTGTTAGTGATGAATTCACACCGGGCCTCCTCGTCCCCTTCTCGACAGCCCTGAAGAAGACCTGTTGACTTCCACCCGAACCATTTTCTTCCACATATTACTAATTTAATTTAATATAATTTAAAATTACTATTACTGTCATGTTAAAGAATTTAAATTACATTATTTCAATTACATACTTTTCATTTTGTTTACATTTCTAACTGTCATTCTACGAGACACCTTCCATTTCTTTCTACATATTCCTATATTATTATGTCTCATACATTTACTTATGTAACCTCTAGAAGTCCGTTATCATACATTTTATATGTTTATTTTACTAGTTTTTCTAAATTCTTCATGTTCCAACCTTTTTTTATATGTTAATATTCTCATTTTGTATCTTTTGTTTACCTCCTCTTTTTTATTTCCCTTTATATTATTTTTACTTTTCTATCCTTTCTGTACATTTATTTTCTGTATTTTATTTTATATTCGTTATCTTTAATTATTATATCTGTCACTATTTTAATTTCTGTTCATTATCTTTAATTTTATTAAATCTGTCTTTATCTTAATTTTATTATATCTGTCACTATTTTAATTTCTTTTCATTATCCTTAATTTTATTATATCTGTCTTTATCTTAATTATATTATATCTGTCACTACTTTAATTTCTTTTCATTATCTTTAATTTTATTAAATCTGTCTATATCTTAATTTTATTATATTCTGTCACTTTTTTAATATTCGTTATCTTTAATTTTCATATCTGTCACTATTTTAATTTTCTACATTACTTGTCACCATGTTATTGTTACTGTACGTTTTTATATTTTTTGTTCTGTTTGTTTCTCTCTCATAGCCCTGAAGATGACCTACACTGTAGGTCGAAACGTCGGCACATAATTATAAGTCTAGTACTTATTCAGTGTTTTTTTTTACTGCACCCCCGAACTATCTCCTTTCTAAATTTAAATTACAGTTAAGACCTTGACTGAATAAGATGGCTTTCTTGTATATCTTGTTTAGGGTTTGTATATATCTTTACCAAAGATATTGAGTGAAAGTTCTTCTTCTTTCTTTGCTACTACATTCCATCCAGGACCTCTTCCAAGTGATTCTACCACCATTCCCTGTCTCCTGCCCTTTCCTTCCAGTTAGGTATACCCTTAACTGCAGCATCCTTTTCGACTTGATTATTCCATCTTGTCTAGGGCCTTCCAGTCTTGTGTACACCAAGAGGTAGCATATGCATTCTAGGAGTCTTCATGGGATCTAAGTTTCATACATTCTCGCTGTATGCCTAGCCCATTGCAATTGATTTATTTTAATAAATTTTACAATAGGGATACCCTTATAAAAAAAGAATAACTCATAATTATTCCGAATTCTACGTTCCCTCCCTTCCCTTACTGGACTGTAAATTTTTTTGCAAATTTTTTACATGCTACTCATGTACATGCGGCTGTACCATGTTCTCAGACCTGTAGGATAGTATGGGTCTAATAACGGGTAGTAATAAAGGGTTTTATATCTTTTTGCTTTTTTTCAATCATCAGACAGTAATAATAATTTTCAATAATATTAAATTAATCTTATATATAATATTAAAATGAAGCATTAATAATTTTAATAATTCATATGAATATGAATTTTATAGTTGATTACAAATCATCAATTCTTATCGATAACATGATAGCGGCACCGTGAACTGATAACCCAGCAGTATTATGGAGTTGTACCAAAAACTTTATTAAAACATGATTTTAAAACTGAAGGTTAAATCATTTTATTATTTCTATGCTTTTTTTTGTATTGAACAAGTTAGTAATGATTAGTTTAGCCCCGGAAATCACTTGCAACTATTTTTAAATTAAAATTTAACTTTTCTTCTTCAAAATGATTCATTCCCCTTTCTGGAGTGAATACAGTTCTTGGAAATTTATTTTATTTTTGTATAATTATTCCTGTGAATAATAAGTTTCATAAATTGATATGCTCTAAAAAATCAGATAAAGCAAAGAGCAATTTCAAATTTAATATTTTAATTTTTTTTCTTTTAATCTTAATATCTTGTGCTGGTTTCCAATTAATTATATAATCGGGAAAATAATTAAAAGGTTACATTAAATTAGTAGAAAGTTTTTAGAAATATTGTAAATGAGATTGTTGATAATAGCTAAAATCTCCTGTGTAATAGACATTATTGCTGCCATTTCCCTCCCTGATCTCGATCTTTTACGAATTAATAATAAAAAAATAGTAAGATTTTTAAGCTTAGTCCAATAAAAACACTTTAATTCATTTAATTTGTAAAGCTATGCAAGTGATTTGGATAAGGTTCATATAGATTCGATAATAATAACAACATACATTCTTTGATTTAAACTGCACATTCACCAATCTACTTCTTAAAAAAAATAAAATAGAATAAAAATAAAACCAAAAATAAGCTGTTATTACAGTAGTAATCTATAGATTTGTGCACTAGCTTCTAAAGAAGCTCTATATTTTTGACACCTATAATCATTCCAATTAGTGTGCCTTCCATTTAAATATAAGTATTTTTCTATTTTTTAAAGAGAAAAGATAGGCCCTCGAACGGGATTTGAACCCGGAACCTTTGTCTCACCGTGACATCGCTCTGCCAATTGAGCTATCCAAGGCCCCTCCCGGTCGAGGACAAACCTTCTCTCTCATAGATCCTAAAGCCCCAGTGTGCTCCCGCCATTTTTGCGATGAATACACTAGAACGAAGTTCTTTGAACATTAATTTGAATTTAGGATCTTATTGACTTACATCATATTTTATTAATATTTTTTTATAATTATTGGTCATTTTTTATGAGTTATAAATATTTTTTATGTTGAAGAAATTGGTCCGGGTAGAGGTCACTGAATGAAATTCTCAAGTAATTTCAGAAAATCTTTATTGATAGCCAACGTTTCGACCTACGCTGTAGGTCTTCTTCAGGGCTATATGAAAAATACTCTTAAATTGTCTGTATTTTGCATATAGCCCTGAAGAAGACCTACAGTGTAGGTCGAAACGTTGGCTATCAATAAAGATTATCTGAAATTACTTGAGAATTTCATTCAGTGACCTCTACCCGGACCAATTTCTTCAACATAAATTATCATAGGTCAACAATTATCATCAATATAAATATTTTTATTTTTTAAAGAGAAAAGATAGGCCCTTGACCGGGATTTGAACCAGGAACCTTTGTCTACATGTCACGGTGAGACAAAGGTTCCGGGTTCAAATCCCGGTCGAGGCCCTATCTTTTCTCTTTAAAAAATAAAAATATTTATAACTCACAAAAAATGACCAATAATTATAAAAAAAAATAAGTATTTTTCTATTGACTAACTACTTCAATAATTATGTCATTATTTTTGTTTTAGACAATTTTTTTAATTTCAGATAATTTACCATTTATTAGTTTAGGTAAATTTTATATCAGTATTGACATTAAAACTTTTCATAGTTTTTTATATCATGGAGAAAAGTTACAAAAAAATCAGACAGAGTGGAGGAAAATAGTCGAAGAGACGAAGGTCCACCATAGTGCTGTATGATGGAGCAGAAGTTTTATATATATATATATATATATATATATATTTCAGTTGGGGCTAGAACATGTAGATCTTTGGCCGAACCATGTGGTCATCTCGCAGACATATATTGCTTGTGGGATAACATACGCTTAGAGGAGGCCATGTTGCTGTAAACCATGGTTTCCATCATATAGAGGCAGGTTGCCTAAAGCTTGACCAGTCCCAGAGCAGATTCACTTGTACTCAGGTTTAAAAAAAGTTACAAATCGGTCTAGATCCAGAGACTATAGCTGCACAGGGTAAGCAGGAGTATGAGAACCTATATTTCTTTATTTTAAGCAGACTGTAGAGGGACCACACTTCTGGGCAACTATT
The DNA here is from genome assembly GCA_037127475.1 of Arma custos. Taxonomy (NCBI): domain Eukaryota; kingdom Metazoa; phylum Arthropoda; class Insecta; order Hemiptera; family Pentatomidae; genus Arma; species Arma custos. The sequence goes on from CM073764.1 coordinate 9,294,576, forward strand.
TGACATCCTTGAAAACCACAACACTACTCCCGAAAAATGTGGATATAATATCCTGGATAAGGTTCAACACGATAAGGACAACAATATTTCACCGTTTACTATTTCTTAGTCAACAGTTGCACTGGAAGAGGATTCGGAGGATAAGAAAGAGATTTCTTAAAAACAATATAATGTAGATAAAGATCGTACAATTAAAAGCAATGTAAGGGACATGTACAATGTTATTAACAGATTGTGTAAATGCTGATAGTCCCTACTAATGGAATCAGAGTTGGAAACAATATTTTAGCTGATCTTGTACATATTTTTAATAAATTTAATAATTATTTTGAATAGTAAAAATAATAAGACTAATAAAAGATTGCAGTGAAGTAGGAAATTATATGGCTCATCATTTAGTTAAAAAGATCTGGGTAAATGAAAAACGGAAAGAATCTATTCTTATTCTGATCCAATAAATGCTGAGGACATATTGTAATATCGGTCATCTGTGTTGTAATGAAATAACTATCACAAAATCTCACCCTTTTCCTAACTAGTTGAAACAGGAATATGGTGAGGAAGTTATCAGAGATTATCAATATGGTTTTAGACGAGAACTTTCCGCCATATATCGGCTATTTTCGTTAAGTCAAATCCAATTGAATAAATTAGAATACTGTGGGTAGTTTATCAATTTAAAGTAATTTTCAAATAGGCTTGTGATTCCATCAAGCACCTGATGTATAAAATTACCAATAAACAGGTTAATTTTGTAATAAGTATTATCGGACCTAATAAAGTTATATTTGGTTTTTGGTAATCAATCAACTCGTATAATAAAGAAAATATTATCAGTCCTTTTGTACTCTCTAGTGTATTATACCGCCACTTGCAATGAATAACAAATGACAATCTGTTATCTGGTAATAAACATAGGACTGTAGATGTAAACCTTAGTCATCAGTATAATATTTTATTTCAATATAATTGTTACTATTTTTTGATTTATTTAAAAAAGAAAGAATAATTAGAATAATTAAATAGAAAAGATAAAGATTAATAACAAGTTTTTATAAAAGAATAAAAATTTACATTGTTTGGACAGTTTCAATACTTGTTATTTGTATTGTATGAGTGTAATAGTAATATACCTTGAAGCATTTAATATAATAATTTGATAAAAAAAATGTCCCTGTTTTTTGTATTATTATTTCTTATGTTAGTATATATATATATATATATATATATATATATATATATATATATATATATATATATATATATATATTTTATATTGTATATAAATCCTACATATTATTATTAAATTACTAAATTAAATAAGCTGTTGCTATCCTTTATGACTTACAAGAGGTAAATCGTTATCGATTTTTTAAAAATTTTTAACGTGAAAAACTAAATGGAAAAAAAATAAGGGAAGAATAAAAATTAAATAAAGATATAGAAAGAGAAACTTAGTAATAGATTAAATTAATAATATTAATTAGTATAAAAGTATTTATACAGCACCTAAAAATTCTACTCGGAGCTAGGAATTGTATAGATTTTTTTTGTATTTCATAAAATTCTGTATTAAGTATTAAGACAAATTATACGACTTCAAAATATTACTAGATTCTATCGTATTACTATTGCAGAAAGTCATTTTATTCGAGCCAGTAGTTCAATAGATTTAGCATCTTGACAATATAGCTGGTTTTTTAAATGCATGTAAAGTTCTCAGTGAAATATCTAACTGTTGTGATTAGGGTTGCTAGGTCTGTTCAAGAAAAAAAACCGGACAGCTTTTTAATTTTTGTTATTAGCTCATAAATATAACAGAAAATGACAAAAAGCTTACAATCTACTTTTGGATGTATTTAGAATTCAATAACACTGCTTTTAACAAAGGTTTATTGCAAGAAATGGCATATTTGACATTCTTTTGTCCGGCGTTCCCAAATTTTCTTGATCGGACAAACATAAAAAAAAACCGGACTGTCTGATTGAAAACCGGGCATCTGGCAACCCTAGTTGTGATGTAGTTAATCAAAACTATTTCAAAAACAGTGTTTGATTTTATTTAGTGCAACAAAACTTTATTTTTTGATGAAATTGTGTGTTCTCAAGTACTATTGTAAATATTAAAGAATTATTATGAAAGAATATTTTGAATAATTAATACTTGAATATTATCTAAAGAAAATGGTCCAAGTGGAGGTCAAAAAGTAATTTCTTAAATATTGAAATTATATATTAGAAAAAGCTATGTTGCGGCTCAGGCTGCAGATCTTTTTTGATTCAAAGTTTCAATATAAATTTGCTCAATCATTTCGCCTCCCTCCCATACTTGAGACCAATAAGCCCTATAGAAGATCTGCAATGTGGGTCGAAATGGCAGATTCTAGTAATAGTTTCACTATTTAAGAAATTATTTTTTGACCTTCTCCTTTATTTTTTCTCTTCTTCTTGAACAATTTTCTTCTCTCTGTTATGAAAGAAGTGTTAAAAAAAACAACTGTATGATGATGTTTATAAGCATCCTTTGATTAATCTTTATGGTGGTATATAAATTAAAATAACTCCTCTGAAACAAACTAAAAGAAGAATTATAGAATATTCGCAGTGTCGTTCAATTCAATAATACGCTGAAGAATAAGTATGTTTATGAGAGTAGATTGTTTTCGCTTCTATGATCAGTGTTGTAGAATGATTCTAGATGAAAAACCTGGAAGAGAACTAAATGAAAAAAAAAAAAAATAGAAGTGTTTATATACACTGTTTAGTTAAATAAAATAAAAATTAAGAAGCATAGACAAAGCTTTTATAGTTGTTGCACACATTTATAATTAACATTTACAACATATGTCTATGAAAGCAATATTTATTATAGGATGACAGCACAATTAATAAAGGTATGAAATCAATTTAAGTACACATTTATCTACACACATAAAATGCTTGTAATGGGGTCTATGATGTCAATATGTAAGATTTTGTTATTTACATTGTATCATAATAATTAAAATGTCTGTTGTTTGAAGTAGGATTCGGGAAGTTTGTTAATAATAATTACAAAATAAAAGGATATTTTTTCTTTTCCCACATAAAAAAAAACTAGGTTTAAATGCTAAATATAGGGGTTGATACTAAACATTGTTTACAGTGTTTTTCTGTTGTTTATTTTATTTTTTGTTGTATTTGTCTTGGTGTGTTTAAGAGTTGATATTCAAACTTTTGAGCTATGTCTTTGCTCTTTTAATTTTTGTCGTGCCAAGTATCAGTCAGTCTATTAATTTAAAGTTTTTTCTGTTGTCAAAAGGTTTTTAACTGAACAACATAGAATTCACGAGGCATGCATGACATTTATTGATGCACAATTTTAATGTATGAAGTGTACAAAAAGATTTTTAAAAGAAATTTATGTATACCAAAAAAAAAGAAGAGAAAATTAAAAATAAACGTTGACACAGGGGTAGGTATTCACCAATATTATATTACTCACACCAAAGGACACTTATTTTGTATCTACAAAATTTGTGAATGAATTGTATCGGAAAATATTGGTAACAAAGGTTTATTATGTATCAATGATTGTTAGAGGGTTTAGGGGATAACTAAAATAAACAAAAAAAAAATTCTTTAAAATACAATATTATTTTATATTTAATGCAGTTTATATCAGTGTCTGAAGGTGAATTGATTATTTTTTAAGAAGATATTTAAAAAAAAATAATTATAGTTTCATATAAGACGTCTTTATATCTCTGCTTGTATCTTTATAAAAAAATTTTAATTTTTGATAAACCAAAATATTACGAATTAATTTTTGAATTTTTTTTTCTGATTTTTGAGTTTGTAACATAGCATTTTCAGAGGTATACTCCTGTTAGCCGAGATGCAATAGTGTTGTATAAAGGTATAATTGATACACATGACACGAAAACAATATTAATATCAGAACAATGTTGAACATGTGCAACCGAAGGAGAGTTTTATAGTCGAAATCAATTTCTGCCCAGAAAATTAACAAGATAGATAATTTCGGCATAACTTATCTATTATGCTTTCACAGGTATTTCCATAAAATTCAGACAAGAAGCATTTAATACACGCACACTCAAGAATATGGAATCCACAAAGGGCATTGTTTTTAGATATGCATTCTATTTTACTATTCTCATATCGCTCCTTCAAAAGAACAACATAACTAAAAAATTGGCATTTTGAGTTAAACCTATTGTAGCAATTTCATTAGTTGAAGCTTTTCGATTCAGGGACGACATATCTGATATTCCATTTCCATGATATGGTATGATAATTTTTTTTTCAATTATATTTTGAGTTGTATGATATTTGAAACTGAAGTTTTATGGGAATAATGACTTGAGCTAAAATAAAGAAATTTCAAGCTTTTAAAAATTTTCCAATGAATAATAAAAGCATTTCAGTACCATCATTCAATGGAACACTTTGGTTTACCAATTTTTAATTTTTTAACTCATCTGGTTTAATTAGTTATTTAATTTTAATACATAGAGCTTTCAAATACCTGTTTGAAAATTTAGGTTTTATGAGTTATATCATTGTTCTTTTGAAGGAGCAATATATGGGAAGGAGGTTAGCTTAGCATTAAAAAAAAAAATCAATATATGTTACATTCTCCATCATGTACAGCAATAATTTCAAGACTGTTTTAGTGAATTAAATTTATTGTGTCAAGTTGTACTGCATATTAGATTTCTTAACAAAGTGTAACAGATTATTCAAGCCCCAGGATTTCTTTTGGAGTTATTTTTGAGATATTGCCAGGCTTATTTTAATAATGAAGGTTAACATGAGGAAATAAAATGTTTGGTTTTAAATAATGCAAGAAGCTAATGTATTAGATGTTTATTTACAGTTTTTTTTTATTTTAAGAAGGAGAAAACAAAAAAGCAAAGCATAGGACAGATGAAGAAATAGGACAGGATAGGCTTCAAGAACAAACTGAACAATCAAAAACATCTTGAAAATGAAAATGAAAACATAAAGCAAAGGTAACATTGATAATTTATATAGAAATGTAAATAAAATATAAAGAAAGAGAGAAAGGAGCTAGGAGAGTTGCTGTTGTTGGACTTACATACGTGGACGGGACTGAGAGAGTTGATCCGTCGCGGGACACAGAGCCGTAGTGGAACCCCTGTGTATAGAAACATAGCCCAAATGTATTGTTATGTTAATATCAGTGTGGCAGGGTTACCTCATGTCAATCTGTCACACCGTACGGAGACAGCTTGGTTCACGACGCCTCAAACTGATGTTCTCCTATCCAGGATCAATTTTGGAATTTTTTTCTGACAACTATTATTGGTATATAGAACTGTGTATTATAATTAATAAGTATTTTTGGTAAACAATTATATTTATTGAAATAATGATACCTTATATACTGGTGTAATTTAAATTGTGAGTCGTTCCAAAAGTAATGGATTTTTATTTACCAACTATAAGCTTCTGTAATTTAATTTTTATCTAATAATAAATATGACATTTACCATCTAATTAAGTTTACTGTCAAATAATTATAATAAAAACTGATTGATAATTAATGTAATTAAAAAACAAAACATACCACTACAACCCATGGAGGGTTTTTTGGGTATGTTGGGGTTATGTGGTAGAGACTTAATGTAATTCAGCTAAAGATAAAAACTATAATTTATTTATTTTATTTTTTTGTTAGTTGTTATAATTTTTAAATATTTTTATTTGAAAAGAAAAGATATGTCCAGGACCGGGATTCGAACCCGGGTCTCCCATTTTTCCGTCATGGTACTCTACTAACTGAGCCATCCTGGTTCGCATCTTGGTCAGACACATCCTTTCTCTTCACTGATCCCATATCCCCGTGTTCACACAATTTGCGATGTATACAAGGGGAAGAATGTTTATTGAACATTACTTTATCTAGGATCTTGTTGACTTACGTCATTATATATTATTATGACTTATTTATTTTATTTTTTTGTTAGTTGTTTTTATTTTTAAAGGATATATCTGACGGAGATGCGAACCAGGATGGGTCAGTTAGTAGAGTACCATGATGGAAATATGGGAGACCCGGATTTGTATCTCGGTTCTGGACATATCTTTTCTTTTCAAAAAAAAATATTTAAAAATTATAACAACTAATAATAAAATAAAATAAATAAATTGTAATAATATATAATGACGTAAATCAACAAGATCCTAATTAAAGTAATGTTCAATGAACATTCTTCCCCTTGTATACATCGCAAATTGCGAGAACAAGGGGATATGGGATTAGTGAAGGGAAAGAATATGTCTGACCAAGATGCGAACCAGGATGGCTCAGTTGGTAGAGTACCATGACGGAAACATGGGAGACCCGGGTTCGAATCCCGGTTCTGGACATATCTTTTCTTTTCAAATAAAAATGGTTAAAAAAAATCTAATTTGGACAATTAGTTTCCAAAAAACACAAAATGTAATATATATTGATGAAACTATTTTTGCATTGTGGCATATTTCTTTAGTTGCAACAGTGAAGCAAATTTTGCACCACTGACTTATCGTTCTTATTCACTGCTTATTAATTTGTAGTTTTATGTTATATTGTCTACTTTCGTCATTATAATCTATGTTTTTTGAGCTTGGCCAAGATGCTCCTGATCTGCTGGAACTATTTTAACTTTGCGTGTGCACAGAATTAGCCTGTCTCATCCCATTTCAGTCGGGAGCAGTCTCTTAACACAAACTGAACATTTCCTTTAATATCTGCTCTAGAGCAAAAAGTAGACTTAAAGAAGGTAGCTCTAAGATGTGTACGTATTTATGTTGTGAGTGGGTGTGCGAACACATGTTCAACAATAATACTTGTGTGAGAGTGTGAGAATGCTGCTGTGGTGATTGTGCATGGTGGTGCTCAGGAAGCCGTAGGGACAATATTCCCTAAGCAACTGCATGCAACAATTGCCTCTTACGGGTAATTTTCTATTTTGGTTTTTGAATTCCTTCTATTTTCTTTATGTTCAGTTACAACTTATATTGTTATCACTTATTATTCTTATGTCTTATTTTATCTTAATATTAACTTTTACTATTTACCTTTTTTTTTTCTTCCGTAACTTTGTCCTGTTGGTATTCAAATCTCGTATACCTTTTATTTTATTGTAGCCTTGAAATAGCCCATCTTTGCATCATGGTTAGTAAAAATTAATGACTGATTTTCTAAAAATCCATTATCCATGATCTGATAATAAATGAGTAATTATTTGGGTAAAAAATTCAGTCACTGTCCAGAAAACCAAGATTGAAGCTATCACAGAAATTAGATATGGCCTTAACCTTATGTATAACCTTATGTAATAACTCTTCATCAACTTATGTGTCTAATGAATGAATATTACTTGTTAATGTTAACTCTTTTTAAATAAATAATTTATTAATTATTACTAATTAATATTTTCTTGTTTTAGTTTGCTCACGAAGCTCATAATAAATTAAATTTAATTGTGATATACATTGATATATTTAGGGAAATGAATCTTGTCTTATCAGTATAGGATACATCAATGATAATGGACGATATTTTTTTATCTTTGGCAAACATTTAAACTATTTCTATGTCTATATCTACTAATTTATACAATCTACCACATACAGCAGAAGCTTTATAGAAAATAAGCATACGATTAATTAGTTCTACTTACGTATTAATAAACATAAACATTACGTTCTATTGAACTAAACCAGCACTTAGTGCTTTAAAGCTAAGTCATGCCAAACAAAAAAAATCAATGTATCCTATAACTTTGTTGTTATTACTTATTACAGTTATTTATTGTAGACAATATGCTATAATTGTTGTTTATTGCCTTAAAACTTATTCCAGTGTTCTACATAAATTTGTTGTACCAAGTTTGTATTTAAAAAAAAAACAAATTATATCTTTGAGATCATTTCAACAAGAATTCAGTTTGTGCTAACCCAACTAACACCAGAATATAGGCTTGATGGATACCATTACCAAATACTAATTAGGGATTCAATAGTTTTTTATGGATTTTTAAACAAATATTATAGTAATAATAAAAACTAAATGATTAACTAAAAGTTCCTATTAGTATTTATTTAATATTCCTCTGTAAGGGGACTTATTTTGAACCTGTTAGATAAATTTCACAAAAAATATTGGATAGTTTGAAAAATACTTTTTCTTTATTCATAAATGTATTTCCCTTTTTATAAAATTTGAGATAATAGTAACAATAAATTATTGTGCTAGCATTAGTTCCATTACTTTTGGATATAATAAAGAAATTGCATGTTAACAAATTAAAAGTTAATTTGTCATTTCTCCTTACTGAAGTAAATGAGTATGCCAGAATGAAATCCAAAAATGATCTTGTTTGGAGTATTCATCTTTTAATAAAATTTCTGTTATCTGATTTTGTATTGTATCACAGATTTAAAAGTAGAATAGTTTTGTTATGAATGGATACATTTTCATACCTGTTTTATGTATATTACTATGAAACTGAGAAAAGTCTGTTTTTATATTTTTAGATTACATTTTTATTTCAATTTACAAGAATCAGTTTGGCATCAAAAGTGATCCAGAGGCTGTAGTGTTTCGCTTCTAAAATTTTCTCTAATGTATTCAATCATTGTAATTAATTAAAAAAAAAATATGTAAATGAAAATGTACCTGTGATGGATGTGTGGTATTTAAGATAAATAGTTGTAATTTTTTTCAAACAACAAAAATACCTTGTTACTTGTTACTTTGTTGTAATATTGTATTGTAATGGTATTTCAATGCTTTTTTTATTCTTTTTATCATTGAAGTGTTTCGTCTTTTTTTATGCTTAAAAGTTTTCTGTCTGATATATCTTACACTGCTAATCATTTGATATTTTAACTTTTCATTAATTAGGAACGAATGATCCTGAGCATTCTTATGCCCAATGAAAGTTAACGAAAATTTCTTAATGGCTAGTTTTCGTGGAATGAAAAAAAACTATAGATAATTATACAAACGCTATATCTATTACTAATGAAAAAGCATTTATAATTTATAAGCAGTAAAACCAATATTTGAAAAAAAAGTTCATGATTAATGTACAAAATGCGAAGCAGTAATACATTTTTTTCCTAATTATAAACTTAAATATACTAATTTCTTTGAAACTTCAACTTTATTACACCCGAGTGAATTTTACCACATGAGCCGAAGGCGAGTGTGGTAAATAAACGAGGGTTTTATAAGCACTCTCACACGTTGAATATTACATTTTTCTTGCAACCATTTAAACAATTTAGAAATTAAAGGCGAAACTTTAGATTTGTTAGAACTACACTAGCGCTATCTCTTACAATTTTCTATTTCAAATTTGATTTATTGCCTGTTCAGCCGACAGAGATGAGGAGTAAATTCTATGAATTCATCACTATTTATTTCCATTTTTTATTCTGTTTGTGGTCTGATCACTGTTTTAATGCTAGATCTCCAAATTTCTGATGTGTGAAGGTTCTAATACATTTAAGGTTATATTAAATATTTCTATAAAATCGCTTCAAAATAAATAAAATCTATCTTGAAAATAGTTCTAAAATTATTTATTTTAACATTTTAGGAATATAAAATGAATAATATTATAATACCGCCATTTAACGTTTAAAATAACAGAGTGCTGATTTTCAAATCCTATCTAGGTGGCTGTTACTTTTCCTCACTAGTGAGGGAAAGTGGTTTTCCCTCACTAGTGGGGGCAAGTGGAACTTTCTACACCAGTTTTAGTTGGGTAATGGGTAGTATTACTCAATGGTTGCAGGAAAATGAAATTTATTTATGTATATATCACCTCATCATAAAATATTATATTTAAAACAATCATAAAATAAATAAAATGAGGTTTTGAATTTAATGATGAATATCTACATGTAAAATATTCAAAGATGAACTTTCTTATTTGATTCTTCGGCTAGAACTTTCCCTCTATTTTTGTTGTAATATCCTTAAACGATTCTGATACGAAAATATTGCATTTTTATTTGATATATGATGTGTGTGGTTTAACTCTTGGATGGATTATGGATTTTTTGTTGTTTGTAACTAATTGTTAGAGGAGAGGAACTGTTAAGTATAGAAATGAAATGCTTTTTTCAAGTCATGCATTATGACTTACCACTATCTTCATCTTAACTCATCGTCCTTAACAGTCGCAATGATTTTATGCATTAAAGTGCGATGCATTACATTACAACATTACTGTTCAAAGAATTGGTTTATTTGTTTCAGGACAAAATAATTATCAATGCTTATTTTTTACATTGTTTTTGAATTGTTTCCAAAAAGAAAACAATTATATAACTTAATAGTTAGACTTAAAAAGACGGAGCTTGTTTGATATTTTTAAAAATGTTTATTTCAATAGTATCAATAGTTTAGTAACAGTGCTTACATTATCAGATGATGAATTTTAATTTAAACGAAAGGCATTGGGTTCACTATTGTTACACTACATCATTACTTACCCACTTAACATTACTTAAAATGATAACTCAATTAACATTCTTACAAAAAAAGTTCAAATATATTTAATTACATTAAAAAATAAACTATATTGATTTTTTACTTTTTTTTTTATCCTAAAGAGAAATATCAACTTCAGTTTCATGATTGTAAAATTATTTTAAGTCAAGGTGTGTACAGGCTAGTTGAGTTAATTTAATTGTAAGGTTAATTTCTCTTGTTATTCCTTATCAATTTATTTTCAGCACACTCAGATTGGCAGTTTTCTGGTTTGACAAAGAATGATAATTTAGTTAAAACATTTGCATTTATGATCGCTTAATTTTACTTAAATTTCAAATTTCTTGCTTAGACTTGAAGTAGATGGTTTAGAGGGATATAGCAGGTACTGTAGTACTGTACCACTTTTACCCTTGGGTACCCTATCTCTTGGGAATCATTTAACAATATATTAGCGGTCAAGGTGACTTTCAAGCTAAAGATTGCGACACACAGCCTGATACTACCATGCTTCATTCTTCCGCACATCATAAGCACCCAGAAGAACAGAGGCTAGATATAGAAATACATGACATGAACTTATGTGACTCTTATCAGTCATACTGAAATATGCCCAAAAATGATGTTATTAACAGGCCATGGTCCACGGTTAGACAACCGTGATAATAAAATATGACTTAAGGACATCTTATTATAACCTTTAACCTGTACCACTACAACCTATGAAGTTTTTTGGGTTTAGTACATGGTAGAGACTAGGTCTAGGACAACAATTGTGCAGTTATGTGATTAATCTGAGATCACGCTCAACTGCCAGATTTTTTCACAATTAAGTGGTCACTTTATAGAGGCGGGGGGAGTCCCAGGAGAGTTTGCAGATCCTACTGGATCCACCTATGGATGATAACAGATAAAATAATTTATCTGTCACAGCTAGATTTGTATGCTCTTCTTTTTATTAATTTAAACTAGTAGTTTTTTTAATTTTAGTAGATTTTTCTTTGTTTTGACAGTTAATTCCTTCATGTTTCTTTTAAAATTGTGTCGACAGTAAATAATGTAACATTATCTGATTGTTTATAAAAAAAAAATTTAAGTTCCTAAGAAACATATTTGGGATAACATATAGAAAATTGGAAAAAATTTAGAATTGCTGAAATTGACATTTCTCTACAATAATTTTTTTCAAACGCTACATGCTATAATTTATTCTATGAATATTAATTACATAAAGGACTTATATCTCACCGTGGGTGGTGATAAATTTATAGTAGATCCTCTGCGCTCTTGAGGGCCGATGCTGGAATGCCTCCTGATCGGCAGCCCACCTCCAGGAGTGCCTCCGGGCGAAGAGGCACAAGAAGGTGCTACTCTGATCTTTGGCGGTCCCATCAACGTGTTGTCTGACAGCCGTCGGTTAGGGAAGGCCGCGTGCACCCGAAGGAAGTTGGAGTCTGGAGACGATGGCGATCCTCCGAACCACCAACCACCTAGGAGACCTGAGTCTGCAAGAGGAGTAAGTGGCAAAGGGACACATCTAGCATGCCATTTACAATCCCGACATCAAACATAACAAAGAGCTTCACATATCTCCTTGATTTACTTCTAGAGGTGTTTAGTATTTCAGAAGTAAATAATTTTAAATAGCAACCAATGACTTTGTGGCATGGTATACTGTTCTATTCTTTGTTTCTGTTTGGAACAGATGCCAGGTTATCGATATGTGTTTAATTTCTTTCTCTTCCTATACCGATTAGAATACAGGCAGGTATCCGTCACTTTTATAGCTTCCCAACTTCATATCAAAATACACCATTGATAATTATTTCAACCCAAGATCATTTTGATCCACCGCTCATTTTTTTTTTTTTTTTTTTTTTTTATGAAATTAGTCTTTTCATTTAAAATACATTTATATAGTATGATATAAATCATTTAAAAGCCAGGAAAGTATGATAATACAGTATGAGTAAAATAAATGATTATGAGCATGATTAAAATAAAATAGACTATGATGAAAACAATCAACCATTTTTGATTATGTTAAATATGGAACTTATCACTGCAAAAAAACAAACGAAAAATACTTTTGATACTAATTAAATGATTTTTCATAAATTATGGACTCAGGTCCTCTCACACGCAAATATAATTATTACATAGTTATTTCCTATCAGCAATAATACCTCATTAAATCTTATTTATAGAAATATTGGTAGTATGAAATGAATCAACTAAATTTGAACTAATATTTGTTTTCTATAATGATTTTTATTTTATTAATTAAATACAATTTATATTAAATTTATCTCTGACAAATATTTAACGATAATAGATTGATTAATTTTAAATAATAATTATGAAATTTTATTCATGATATAGCAAATTATTCAATTCATGCTAAATATGATTAAATTTTAACTTACACATGAATTTACCGGTTATTAATAAAATTAATTAATAAATGATTAAAACTTAAAAAAAATAAGGTTGCTATTTATTTCAAAATTAACTAAATAAAATTATAACATATTTTACTTGATAAAGATGTGAGGCTCTGATAAGATGCATAACAACAAGAGGAAAATAAAAACATAAAATAAATTAATTCTACTCTTAACTATGGTGTGGAGTAAAGCTGTGGCATGCATCAACTTATGAAATTAAATTTTTATATTTGTTATATTTAAATATACATTATATAGTTTATTGAACATTTGTTCAGTAATATAATGAAATTATAAATTAAATGAACAAAAATAGAGAATATCTCTGAGGAAGACCAAGGCACATTATCCATAAGCTCACAATTTCCACCTTACTTTCTATTTTAAATGAGCTAATAAATGATTCCAGCTGTAGTGGCAACACTGAGCAAACTGTCATGAAAGTTTAAGTTTGAGAAACTGCTCTCGTTTCGCCATAAAGGCTGGATTCTTTATTAATATTTAGAATAAAGGTAATAGTGTATCCTGTATTTACCCTGGATGAGAAATAAAACCTTTCTTTAGCTTATTCTAATTCATCATTTTACCTTGCATTAGTACTGCTCATTACTTGCAATGTTAATCATAGAGGTTATGTTAAAGCCTTGATAAGATAATGAAGCAGGTTTGCCAAAAGCTTATTTTGACTTTATAAGCTTATTGTATCTAAAACATATAGTTTTATTATATATGTATCTAAAACATATAGTTTTATTTATTATTACTTTAGGTAATCAAAAGTAAAAATTCATTTTATATCCAAATAAACTTACTCCTACAAAAAAACAAAAAAACAAACAAATTTTTTAAGTTGACAATAACTCAACAGTGTAATAAAAACATATTGATGATAATTGTTGACCTATGATAATGTATGTTGAAGAAATTGGTCCGGGTAGAGGTCACTGAATGAAATTCTCAAGTAATTTGAGAAAATCTTTATTGATAGCCAACGTTTATTTGTTATTATACAATGAAATTCTCAAGTAATTTGAGAAAATCTTTATTGTTAGCCAATGTTTATTTGTTATTATACAACGTGTTTATTTGTTTAGTTATCTATATCCCAACCTAAATATCATCAATATATATCATAATATCATGAATACCATATCCTTGCCGTTTTTTTATATGTATTTTAGTCCAATATAGCCTGATTGTATTATCACTTACTTTACTTAAAATATACCTATTTTTATACAATTGATATTTTACACTTACATAAAGTCTCTTCTTACATTCTCTTATGCAATTAATATTCTTTACACTAGTATAAAGTATTTTCTACCTATCAATATTAATACTGTATTTTCTAAAATATTTTTTATTTTCATTTTTATTTTATTTTATATAATTCATTTCTAGATTTTTATAATTTTACAATTTTCATTTCTTCCTTTTTTTATTACCTATAATTTTTAGTGCGTAATTCACTTTCTAAATTACCCATATCATTTCACATTCCTATTGTATATTCAGTTTTTATTTTTTATCTGTAATATCTTAATTTTTTAACTGTCAACACTTTCTGTTTTATTATTATTTTCTTCATGATGCGGGTTACTACCTTTTGGCACTTAGTAGTTTATAGTATACACTTATACATTTTAACCTTCATAATTACCTAACTGTACATCTTTATCAATATTTTTGCCTGTATTCACCTTCTTTTGGTTTATCTATATTTAAAATGTTTTAATATATTTGTACCGTTTTCTTATATTGTCTGTATTTTGCATATAGCCCTGAAGAAGACCTACAGCGTAGGTCGAAACGTTGGCTATCAATAAAGATTTTCTCAAATTACTTGAGAATTTCATTCAGTGACCTCTATCCTGACCAATTTCTTCAACATACGTGTAATAAAAACTTTTGAAAATCATTAATTTTATCGATTATAAAAAAGATTGAAATTACGTTCTTTATTTAGTCAATTTAATTTTTCTTAGGGACATTTATTAATTCTAATACTAAATCAACTTAAATATCTTTTTAACCCTTCAGATTTAAAATTTTCAAAAAATTTAATAGCAAGTTGTTTTAGGTTAGGTATTATTCCCCATTACACAATTGGAAAATATATTTTTCATTACATTAATGAGAAAAAATTGTTTTAAAAAGTGGAAAAATTGCCTCAGTTTCCCCTCTGAAATAGCAGTGAACAATCTGTATTAAAATCTCTCTCTTTAGTTTTGGTTGAATTAAACTTTTGACTTAAATTTGAATTTGAATTTCTGATTTATAAGCATTACCAGTTATTTATATTAAAAAAAAAAAATTGTATATGCAGAATATTAGTTTTATGATATTGTTGAAGCATGCCTATATATGTGAGTGTGAAACATTAATACAATGCATACAAGATAAACAACTAAAAATGTATAGATACCACAACTAAAATAGTCTTGATCATGGATGCCCAATTTTCAACAATAAATATTTCTGTACCTTTTAATAATTGATAATAATAAAATAGTTTTGTAAATACAATAATTAATCTAAATAAACACAGTAAAATTCATGAGGTTTTAATTATATTGGAACAACAAAATAAAATATCTAATCGTCATTCATAAGACCTACTAATGGCCTCCCTGTCTGGAATATCTCATATGGGCACCCATGTACTTGATCCCAGTCATAAAAACTTCCATTGCATCTCTTATCATTGAAAAACTTTATTTTATTACTACCATGCTGCAGAAGATCATTGGAATTGTCATATTAGAGTTTGATGGATTGATTGCTTTCCATAAAAGATGAAATAAACCAATGGATACCCCTTTAATAGCTCCAGTAAATGATACTTTCACGTGCGGAAATCGTTTTCAATTATCTTTAGTGTGTCGGAATGCGAACCTATAATTACAATAACAGCTGATATCTCAGTTATTACTGCCATTTTGTTCGATTGAAAAATCACGTTTGATAAGCCCATATTTTTATTTTTAGAACAAAATGATTATTTTAATTATCTCGAATTTGTTTATAATTCTGTATTCAAGTAATGTTTAGCGTAAATAGGTCTTGCGTTATATTTTATTCTAATGTTATTAATCTATTAATAAACTGTTTTTTTGAAAAAAGGCTGGGTACTTGTGCATTAGCCGGTCGGCAGGTACTGTTATCCGCATCTGTCTATAACCTGAAAACTGATAATTCTAATACTGATAATACCTACCTTCTTATTCATATTAATGGAAATTGAATTATACAAAATTTAATGATAAAATGCTAATTCCAGAGCGCTCTAGCCACGTTCCTCTTCTTATATAAATGTCTTCCCTACACCTTCGACGAAATCTTCATTTCTATCCTTGTCAAAATCCATTTGATGACCTTTTTCACATAATTTCGTCTTTGGAATTATTCCAAACTTCTGGGAATATTTCACAACCTTTCAAAGACTATTCCCAAAGTGTTATTCAGTTCACAAACAGGTAATAGCAAAAGGAATAAGACTAAACAAACAATGAAATTTAATATGCAATAGAGAAATTTAAATAGATAATAAACAAAATTAAGAAGACAAAAACACTAACAAATAATACTGTAAACCATTTAATAGGGTGTATAAAAAAAAATGACCGTTTTATCAAATTCCAGAGTTCAAAAGTCTGTAAATATTTTAATGCTATTTATTATTTATTTAATAATCCCTTAATAACAACACTTAATAATCCCTTTAGAGCATCCTCTAAGATTGTTTGCTAACACTGTACTTCTTCAAAAAAAGTCTCATTTGAGTTATTTATTTCAAAGAAGAAACATGACCGTGCCCTACGAAATTTTCGTAATTTTAAGACATAACTGGAAAAAAAAATTTCACAGCCGCTGAAGCAGCTCGTGAAATTATTAAATATGAAGGGGAAGGTGTCCTTGACCAGCGTACTGCGCGGCGTTGGTTTGAAAAAATTAGCATTGGAGATACGACGTTGGAAAGGAAGAAGGGCTCCGGTCGTTAATGGATACTCATGAGGTTCTGAAGGAAGCTGTTGAGTCAAATCCGTCCACAAGTACTCGTGAACTTGCCAGGGAGTGTGATGTGTCGAAAGATACTGTTAGTCACCATCAAAGAAATAATAATACAAATATTTGGTTATAAAACGGTCTTTTTTTTTTTATATACATCCCATTAATAACGCAAGCGCAAAGCTTAAATGAGACATGTGATAAAAAGAGGTTACACTAGGTAAGGAGATAGGTTTCATGCAGACCGGCTAATACATAAGTACCAAACGCTGTTCATATTGAATACGACTACTCTTCCATGTACTTAGTGTTGTATCTTTAAAATAAAGCATGAGATTGATATAATAGAATAACTGTATCGATTAGGTTAGTAACAGACACAAAGGCGAGTACGTAGTAAATATATGCAAACACAACAAAGGAATTACTCTGGCATTAATTTATTAACCAACATTAACCATATTTGGATGACTTTATTCGTAACAATAAGGAGCACTGAGGATTTAAGATTGCAAGGATCGGATACGAGAGAAATACGACGGCTTAGCGGGGCCTCAAAGCTCTATTCCGTAAATCCAAAAAGGTGTCAGGTGACGATGCCTAAATTGGCAAAACGTTGACTTGGTAGTCCCCCCTCCCCAGTGTTTTAGAGACTTAAGGCTTTGCTTTCTGGGATTTTTCTTCTTGTATTATAATTAATATTTCATGTCTCTTTTTGAATTTTTTTTCTCATTTTTATTTATTACATTTTATCACACACTCTTCAATCCCATATCAATGACATTGAAAAATGGTGTCAAAACTGGAGAATTCAAACAATTTCCCACAAATACCGTCAAATCACTTTTACCCTCCGTCGTAAACCAATGACTTCCTCCCCTCCTGTATCGATTAATAACATCCCACTGATTCCTGTATAATAGGTCCGGTACTTAGGTACTTACACCTTGACAAAAGATTAACTTGGAATCCTCATGCTGGACTGAAACAACCATCGATTCTTTTCGAATTCAATCCTTACAATCCAAAATCCTTCGTAAAATCCTCAATGCTCCTTACTTTGTTACGAAAAAAGTAATCCTTAATGACCTTAATGTCCCATTTGTTACTGATCTGGCCCGAATCCGATATCAATCTTTTCAAGACAAACTTCATTTCCGCTCAAACCCACTAGTTTCAAACCTAGCAACCTCTTCAATTCCAGATAATCCTCCGAGGCGTCTGAAAAGAAGATGGCCTCGTGATCTACTAAGTTGAACTTGCTATTTGAGTACTACCATTGGGTAGTTTCTCTACTTGCCATCTTTCATTATATTTACTAGATGTATTTCATTATACAGTTGTAAATTTCAATAAATAACTTAAAAATTAAAATAAAACATTTTATCGCTTTGTATTTTATCCTTTTGAATTATCCTAATCTATTTGTGCATACATGTAATTGGAAGTTGTGTCCACATAACAATATTGTGAAGTGCTATTTTTTCCATTAGTATTGGAATATTTATTATTAAATTATTGTTATTGATGACGATTGTAGCCAACTCTTTGTATTGGTGAATACCCGGAACGGGAATAAAATATTCATTTATTCAAGTATTTTGAATAGTGAATTAACAAGCTGTGTAAAACAATAAAAATCAATAACAGATATTTTTGAGTCACAACGTACAACTTTTTACTTTTAGATTGCTTTGTACATTGAATACATTTTACAGATCACTGCTTTTTACTGTGGTTAGGATTTTGTGGTTTTCTCATATTGATTTTGTCTGTCCATCTTTTTCCCTCTTTCCTTTTCTCTTCCACTTGAAGATCCTTAATGTATTTTCTTAATTCTTCTCTGCTCTTGTATTCTTTTACTGTGAAATCAATTCTTGTCATTTCCTCTTTCATCTAACTGGGTTATTCTCTGATGTTCCTTAATTAAATCACTTTGTTGAATATCTGTTTTCATTTATTCTTTTGATGTGCTCTATCAATTTTCATCTGTTTTTCCTGTGTCTGATTTTATTCTTTTTCGAGAGATTCTATTTATTCTAGGAATTCATTGTCAAATGTCCCAATTTCATTTCCCCAATTTTGGTCGCCTGCGTGTCCCCTTCATTACAATAGTATTTTGTTATTTATTATGCAATATTAACTAGAAACGCGGGCGACCCGGGTTCGAATCCCGGCCAAGAGATAATCTTTTCTCTTCAAAATTAAAAAAAAAAAAATATTTAAATAATTAAAAAGAACCATAAATAAAAAAAAATATATATATATATATATATATATATATATATATATATATATATATAAAAGAGTGGCGTAAGTTACTGACCTAATAATTCAAGAACGCCTGGATCGATTTCAATGATTCGCACCAATTAGGATTGGCCGGCATTGCTAAATATTTTTATTCTCTTTAAAAAATCCTTATGCCAACAACCGTAATGCAAATTTACCGTCTTGGGTATATTAGTTTTTTATGCTAACCACTACACAATAGTTGATTATGTTGTACCATTTACACTTGTATGATATTAATATAACATAGCAATTTATGGTAGGTAAGGAAAAAAATTAGAAAAATCAGTAATTAGTACGAATTTGAGTTATTTTTGTATAAGAAATTGATTTCTTAGGAAAAACAATAATTTTAGATAGGCACCTATCATATCCCTAAACTATAATAATCCACTAAACTATAATAATCCACTAAACTATAATAATCCACTAAAATTCTCCTGAAAAAAATATTTCATTTTCGATACTTCATAGTTTTATTTAATGACGATTTGATAAAGGAAAAAAACATATTTTATTAAATAAAAAGTTGTTGTTGTTAGTTCATTTAACGTCACTTTATGCTGCTATGGCTAATCGGACGATGCTACAGTGGGAGCTCGAAATTTTGCCTATCCAGGTTTAATTAGCATAGGGATTTTTAACGAGTACCTGACATCGTACAGGCTCGGGACCCCCGTTTAAAGTCTCTTCCGAAGGACGGCGTAACTAAGGATTTTTTACTCCCTTAAAAAAATCCTAGGGCCACCTGCCGGGCTACAAACCCGCGATCTTGGGCTTAGTAGTTTAAATTAACCGTGAAGGTCCGGAGTACCCCTGAGTCACAATCTCAATCAATCAATCAATTATTTAAAAACAAAAACCACGATCCCTCGCAACCAAACCACAATTAAATAAAAAGTGATTTGAAACTTTAAAATACTTTTTTGTAATTATATTAAACTGAAATCTACGGAGGTGGGATAAATTGTTGTTTACATTATTGCTAAGTATAAAGGGGCAATTGCTTCATTTTAGAACAGCCAGATGACGTCAAAGGCGAATTTTATCGTTTGCGTCATAACCTTCGAGACTGAAATCAATTGATAAGGGCAGGGTCATAATATCACTAAAAAGTTGCTTAATGATTATTACTATTAGTGTATGAAATAAATAAAAGAGAATCTTAAGATAAATAATATGATAGTTTAAATAAATATGTAATTACATCAAACACACATAATTAGCTCTCTAAATATTATTTACTATCCTAACGTCGGACCAGCCCACATATTACAAATTATACAACCATTCATTTAATTGCACGACACTAGGTACTTAACGTTTTAGTAGAGGTACTTCGATATTGTTCTAGAAATTGAAGTTCAGTTTAGTACTCATTTTGTACCCCCCTAGGGAGGCTACTAGAATACGAATATCAGTTTAGTAGTGTTTAGAGCTTGAGAGTATTTTGCATTAAATGAAATATTTAATTTTTTTTCAATAATGTTTTTATTTTGTTAAATAACAATCGAATAATAAGCCGAAACGTTGGCTTACCAATAAATATTTCTCCTTAAATATTTTTTTCATTTTACTACTGAAATATTTTTTATTTGCATTTTTTTAATTTTCTTGTTTCACTGCATTCTCTGTATTTTAATAACTGTCCTAAAAGCGAAATATTGGAAATAGATGTGGCTAGATTTATTTTTTAGATCGATGTATTCCATTTTTAGTAAATATATTTTTTAAAAATAATTTATTCAATGAAATTTACAACTGTATTATACTAATACAACAAGTAAATAGAATGAATGTACACATTGACATGAATAGACAATTAGAGAAACTACCCAGTGTTAGTACTAAAATATCAAGTTCAACTTAGAAGATCACGAGGCCATCTTCTTTTCAGACGCCTCGGAGGATTATCGGGAATTGAAGAGGTTGCTAGATTTGAAACTAGTGGGTTTGAGTGGGAATGTAGTTTGTCATGAAAAAATTTATATTTTGAGTAATGGCTTAAATAAACCAGCAATAGTGGCTTTTTGAATTTATGATTCGACTGATCGAGCACGACAAAAGACTAGACATAAAATAGTTCCTCCACCCGTTTCTAGGCACCGTCGATAAAAAGATTACATCAATAAAAAGTTTTTATATTATAGGGGGATTCGCATTCAAGCTCTTGGGAATACTGGTCACGTCTCAAGTATTCTACAGCAAGTTTTGTGCTTAAACTTATGTTAACATTCTGGTACCAATATTATTTCTAAATCTTTATAGAAGTATTGATCAAAGATGCAATGGAACTTTCTTGACTGTTTTATTATGCAAACTATCCTTAAAATAAACAAGCTTTCTAATTTCTCCTAGATGTGTTAGATAGGTGTTAATCTTTTATCTAAGGCTGTTTGTTCTTATTTAATCGGCGGATAATTTGTTGTATGTCATTTAATATTGTATCGCATGACTCAATTATGAGAAACTTTTCACCATATTTTATTGACAAATTGTTATGTGGACTTGATAAGAAAATGAGGACATGTTTTCTGCAAGCCAATCAGGATTTCATCATATGATTAGTGTCGTCATCATGGTGGAAAATTTGAATTTCGACTTAACCTTAAACACCCTGTTTTTTTTTTAGTCACATGACTATGGCGCCATATTTCTCTCTACGATGACGTCACATGTCACGTGATCAAATCCTGGCTTCTGATTGGCTTGCAGCACCTTTATTTCTTATCAACTATTAGACAATATCTTAAAGATTAACCTCAAAAGTTTTGAGTTTAGATAAATGGTATTTATTGACTCCAACAGGCAAATTAATTACACTATGTCACAAAACAAACTATCCTTTATTTTATTAGAATATATGAGAATATATTAGCAATTTGGATTAATATATTTGATTTTATGTAAGAAATTTTAGGATAAATATGTTTTTTGTATAAGTTTTAAAAGATAATTTAATTAAAAAAAATTAATAGTTCAAAAAATAAAATCGTTAATTTAAAATAATATAAGTTTATATGTTCATTAATTAACTTATATCTACAGCCGAGTTATCTGAAGTCGAGTTTTCTTCAGAGAGAATTAATTGTACTGAGGGAAGCGAAATCGTTCATTTTCGTAGTTATTTTTGTCTAAAATAGAGTTGTAATATAAACAATAACTCCATTTCAAGTCAATGCCGGATTCTTCCTCTTATATACTCCACGAGAATGACAGGATTCCGATTCTCTCAGTAGAAAAAACTCATTTTGAACAAAATTTGAGTTAACCATTAATTCACCGGGGCTACAGATATATGAGGCGTGTCATTCCAAACACAGTTAAGTCCATTTTTGAAAAATTTTCACGAGGGCAAAAAACAAATCAAATTAATACCTTTAATACAATGTTAAGTGTCATAACTGTCAACATATTTACAATTTTTAATTGGACCAATAGATTTCTGAAAAATTTCGTTTTTTTTGGATCTATCTGGATTTGGAGTGAATGGCCATTTTGAATCACCAGATGTTTATACTGTTTTGACTAGGCTAGATTCATATCATATTTTACATTGGATTTAGCGGGTTGTATGCTTCTGGTAGTGGAAAGGTTTCAACCAATAATTTCATTATTTAAAAAAAAAATTAAGTTTTGACAAAAATGCATTATTTTGAAATGAGATGCCTCATATGAAACATCTTACATTTAAAAATATAAATGAATTAAGTTATAATTTGTTTATATGCTAAACTTTTAATTATAATATTTAATTTTTTTTTTATTTATTATCATTATCAAAAGACAAAAAAAGGGAAAGATATTTAGCTTTTTAAAATTATTTAATCTATTCTCTTGTGGAGCAGTTGGAATATTCTTGTTTATTTTAGGACTCGCAGGATATTACAAGATTTATAAATACAGTGACAACATTGATAAATATTATATTAATTCATGCACAAGTTCCTAAATTGTGTTCAGTAAAAAATTGATGTTTTTTTACCCAAGGTATACTTATGATCTATGCTGTGCTTCAAAATGGGAGGAATATAAAAAATAAAAAAAACTATTAAAAAGATGTGGTGGATATTTCAAATTATTTAAAACCAACAACGGGAACCATGATGCTCACACAGAGAACAAACAACCAACATAAAGTCAAAAATACTTATCATACAGTAATCGGTTTTGTATTTTCTGTGTGGTGTGCTTCTTCTCCACATGTCTTATGTTCATTTATTTAAATTTTTTAATTCCAATTTTTTGTAATTAAATTTATTTAAACCAGACTATAGACTAGACAATAATGATAAAAAGTGTTGATATTTGAATAAAGTAACTAATTGTGTTCAGAAAAGAAATTTATCTATCTATCTAATTAGTCGTTTCATTAATTTTATGTGTATGCTTCTTGTTAAACTCACTGATGAACTAAATAATTTATTTTCTATTTAAAGAAATCAATAAAATCTGACTATGCTACACTTGGATTCCTAAATTTAGCCTATTCAGGAATATTGAGGGAGGGGGATCTTTAACGAATTCCTGGCTCCGCACAGCCATTATACGTTCCCTCCGAAAGATCCATCTTCTAGGCTCCGAACCCGGAATCTTGAAAATAGAAGATTATTATGTACCTACAGTAATCATTCCTTAACAATACCAAGGACGTGGTAAAAATTAATTTCAGATTTTAATTTTTTTTTCTCTAATCATTTTGTGATTTTTATTTTCAATATTTGCCGTACAAATCATATGACGTATTTTTATGAAATTCATTTTCGGACAAAATAGTAAATCGGAATGTTTGATAAAATAAAAAATAGAGATTTTTTCTATATTCTCGAGAAGACATGTAGATTGTAAGGTCTTTTCTAGAAGACCCCCAGCAGTTACTTTTAGTATCAGTTACTTTTATTGATAACTGTTATAACCTAATAGAGATAAAATTGTAAAGAAAGATAAAATTATGTATTTTATTTGAAAAGAAAAGATATTACCAGAACCGGGACTCGAACCCGGGTCTCCCACTTCTCCGTAGTGGCGCCTTAACCATCTCGGCCATCCTGGTTCGTTTCTCGGTCAGTCATATCCCTTATAGGATCAGATAGATAATACAAAAGAGATGTTTTCACCTAAAGAAATTTTCGTCCCTGAAAGATGTATTATTTTTCTTTATTTAATTATTAATTAATGTTTCAAATACTAATCTGCTTTGTTGAACAGCTATGAGCTGGGCCATAATGTGGGTACCCTTAATTTGGGGAAAAACTTCAATTTCTTTTTTTTATTGATACTTACAACTGTAATTATATTACATCAAGTAAATCTGCTGTATGGACAAGGACATAAAAAAAACATTTGTGGAGAAACTATCCATTGATAGCACTCCAATAAAGTTCTTCTATAGTAGAAGGTCTCGAGAGCACCTTCTTTTCAGACGCCTCGGAGGGTTATCAGGAATAGTTTGGGAAGCAAGTTGAGAGACTAGCGGATTCAAGTGCGTATGGAGCTTTTCATGGAAGGATGGGTATCTAGTTTGGGCCAAATAAGCAATATATGGGATATTAAGGTCATGACGGATTAGTTTGTTTGTGACATAATAAGGAGCATTGAGGATTTTACGAAGGATTGGGTACGAGATGAATCGGATGGTTTAGTAGAGCCCCAAAGCTCAACTCCGTATGTCCAAATAGGTCTGATAACTGTCATGTAAATGGGTCTTTTGTAATTAATTGGGAGCTGAGAGCGTTTGTCCATTAAATGTTGAAGTAGGCGAAAACATCGAGCAGTTTCTTATCTTTTCAGTCTTGTATGAGGATTCCATGTGAGACGTTTGTCCAGATGGAGTCCTAGGTAACTTCAATTATATGAGAATTAATCCTTTTAATATTATTTTAGGAAGAAAAAAGAATAGGACAATTAAGAGGAATTATCTACGCTGAGCTAATATAGATCTAACTCCTAATGTGAAAGAGAATAAGGAAAATGGTTTCGAGAGGATCCGGTCTGATTTTGATGGATAGTGGAAGTTGGGCCCATTTATTATTCTGTTTACTCTTTCCGAAACTTACAAATTAAATGGGGCCCAACCCTTCATCTCTCATTCCTACCTCTTTGGTATAAATCTCTATGTACACAGCACGCTAATCTCCAGCTGTTTAACAACGCTGATTACTATTTAAAATTTTAATTAATAATTAAATTTAAAAAAATTACACATCTTTTAGAGATGAATATTTTGTAACATACGCCCTTCTTCCAGGCAACTATTCAAGTAATTATTGACGTAGAATCTTACATTTCCAAAAGGTGGATGAAACTTGAAAACGACTTTGCCACAACTGATGAAGGGTCTGGGGTTCAGTACATGGTAGAGACTGTACTGTTTCAAGGACATCGGTTGTGTATGGAGATGGTTTGTTTGAGATCACGCTCAACCACCAGGTTTTCCCACCAATTAAATGATTACAATTTCAATAAAGTCTATCTATAAATAATTTATTTTCCACTGGCGGTTTCATACAAGGATCATATGTATTAACAAAAATACAACAAGAAGTGAAACTCCTGGAATGCCAAAACAATATATTATAACACTGTCGTAAAAACGGAATGCCTCTTTGCCTGTCAATTTTATCGGTTAAAAATTTAAAAATAATTTTATTTAATTTTCAATCGTTTATTTTTTTACATCTTGTTTATTTCATTTTTTTCAGCTTTAAATATTTTTGTATCTTATTTATTGAACCCTGAAGAAGACTTGCAATGTGGATCAAAACGTCGGGTTCTAATAAATAGTTCATTATTATTTATAGATTTTTTTTAAATTCCGCCTGCACCATTTTATGCTCCAATTTTGTTAATATTTAACACTAATTAATATTAAAAAATATGTTTAGATTAAAATATTCCCAAGTAACGGAAATACATTGAAGACGTTTTAAAAGATATTTTGAAAGGTCTGGTCTTATATCCTTGGCATTATATTATGATAAATTGTTAAGACCGTGGAAAAATTCCAACGAAAAGCCTTAAGTCTCCAAACTAAAACAAAAATAGAAATTATCTGTCCAATATTTCGCCCATTCAGGCATCCTCAGGGTAGAAAGAGAATAACTGCAAAACAAAACTTGAATAATGCACCCAAGAAACATCCCACCACCTCGAAGGCTCAAATGCAACTAATTAGTTGAATTAGTTGGTGGGATGTTTCTTGGGTACATTATTCAAGATTTGTTTTGCAGTTATTCTCTTTCTACCCTGAGGATGCCTGAATGGGCGAAATATTGGACAGATAATTTCTATTTCTGTTTTAGTTTGGAGACTTAAGGCTTTTCGTTGGAATTTTTCCACGGTCTTAACATTTATGTAAGGTCTCTTTTTTACTTTTCAATATTATGATAAATTCATAATAAATTTTATAATGAACATAAGACGGAGGAGAAGAAATAAACGTGCGAACATTTATACGGAATCACTATCAGACCTGTACTGTTCTTGCGTGCCATGTCCTCCGCGGAAGATGTCTTCCTCTGTTCTATTCTCAGGTTGGGGATGTTGAAGGGAGGAACGTGCATGTTGTCCGAGCTGTACAGGTGTCGCAGTGGTCGGTGTCTCTCTGGTGAGGGCAGCGACATGTTGTCCAGTTTCAGTTTGTTCCTTTGGTTTCTAAAAAATAAGATAAGATAATTATTAAACTTCAATAAGATAGATCATTATAACATTTGATTAACATTAACGATAATTGCAACGTGACTTGACAATGTATTAAACTGTATTTAATTTATTTATATTATGTGAGGCGTTTAAAGCTGTAGCATGGACCAGGCAGCTTATGGATTGGTATCCAAGAGAAAACGCGAGGAAGAGAGGACGCCCACCGACAGATGGGGACAAGGAGATGAAGAAGAGCTGCGGAGGGGCAGCCTGGAGGAGAGTAGCATTGGATAGGAAAGAGTGGAAACGGATGGGACAGTTACATTATTTAGTCTGGTTGCAAGAGTGATATATTATATATGAAATATGTTAGAGTGATATATTATATATGAAATATGTTAGAGTGATATATTATATAGGAAATATGTTAGAGTGATATATTATATATGAAATATGTTAGAGTGATATATTATATAGGAAATATGTTAGAGTGATATATTATATATGAAATATGTTAGAGTGATATATTATGTAGGAAATATGTTAGAGTGATATATTATATATGAAATATGTTAGAGTGATATATTATATATGAAATATGTTAGAGTGATATATTATATATGAAATATATTAGAGTGATATATGAAACAATCGAACTTAAAACCTCAACAAAAGGTTGATTTTGTTCATACGTAAATAGGTATGAAAAAAAAAAAAGAAGGAAGTTTTTGTATATGTTTATTATATTTTATGAGCAAATAAAGGTTATTATTATATCACTATTATTATTATATGAGGCGTTTAGTATCAAAACCAGTTCGATCCATTTCATGAAATTTTTCAGGAGAACCAAAAAAGTTTTAAAAATTCATAACCATCTTTTGGAACATTTTATACAAATTTTTGCTTCAGTCATGTAAAAAGTAGGTTCTTATTAGATCGGTAGAACTATTTTAATCGATTCGCGGGGTTCATAATGTATTAAAATTTTTAATTAATTAATAACCAAATTGAATGCTTAGTCAACTAATGTCACTACACAGTAATATAGGTTATACATCAGAATAACAAATAGGCTATAGCAAGCGCGGATTTAGAGGGGGTGCACGGGGCCACGTGCCCTCCCCGACTGTATTTTAGGTATTGTGGAGAATCCATAACAGGACATAATTAAAGGTAAACCGCATGATAATAGTAGTTAAAATAACCGAAAGAACATGAGTGAAACAATTTGTTTTGATATCCTACTAATCTTACTAATATTATAAATGTGAAAGTTTGTATGTTTGTCTCTCTTTAACGCAAAAACTAATGGAGGGATATGGATGAAAATTATTGAGTAAAATAGGTTATACATCATAGGCTATAGCAAGGGCAGATTTATGTGGGAGCACGGGGGCATGTACCCCCCTCTTATAGTACATAATTAAAGGCAAATCAGGAACTTAGCATCTTGAAATTTGCAGATAGGTTCTTTGAATAGTTTTAGAAAGAAATTTGGATAATTCCACCCCAAGGGTTTCTTCTTTAATTAATAGAATCCGTCAGTTTTGAAGTTAGGCATCTGAAATTTTGGTTGTACGAGTAACTTATATTTAAAAAAAATAATTACATTATTTATTTCAAATGATCTTTCACGAAACTGTACGTGGCAGACCAAATTATTATATATAACCAAAGTATTATATAGGTGTGACGTTTGTGTAGGTACCTAGTCATTGCGGTATATTGGGCAATGAAATGGCTGACAACGCTGCTAAGGAAGCAATTAAAAAAGGTGGTCAGTAAAATAAAGTTACAAAGGGAGATGTAGCTTGTTGCTGTTGCTTCATTAAAGAAAAAATAAATGAAAACTGGGGATCAGTTTGGCAATATATCCCAAATAATAAACTACGTGAGATAAAAGCAGACTCCAGAATCTGGAGTACATAGGTACGTCAAAACAGAAGAGAAGAAGTCGTTCTCACCAGGCTACGAATAGGTCACAATCGTCTAATACATTCTTACCTCATGGGTAAAGAAGAACTCCCCAAGTGTGAAACGTGTGGACTTCCACTGAATATAAAACATCTTCTCACGGAATGCAGACGATACCAACATCAAAGAGAAAAATCGTGAGTTTTAGGAAACTTGGATGAAATATTATGCAACAACGAACAGAACTTAAGTTTTGAAATTTCCTCCTGAAATGGCCACTGCTCTGATTTCCTCCCCAAGGGCTATAGCATATTGCGCTTTCTTCTATAAGATGTCAAGTGCTCTCAATTTGTATGCTTTCCTTAATATCTTGGTATCAGCTTCCAAAAGATGATCTATGCCTCTCTGATTACTTTTATATCAGTGAAGTATTGTCTTATTTCTCTGTCATAGATAAAGTAATATATTACGCTGTTCCTTTTAAGATGTTTAGAGATTTTCCAATAAGCATATTTCTGAGCAGGAAAAGTCCATCAAGCGTTAACTTTAATATTTTTTATTATTCCCCCCTCCATTTCCATTGAAATCATCACTCATGATTCCATACCTGATCTCTGTATTTCTTCAGATTTATTGCAGATCATCGTAGAAAATGTCTTTCCCAAGATTCCAGTGTCTTGAGGAATGGATTTTAAGATCAGCGACTATAATTCATGAAGATACTCCAGTAGCTATGAGGTAGCTATTCCTAGGTGTCTGGTGATGTCTTGAACATAATTATATTCTGAATCAGCTATTGAATCGTATGCAGAGAATACGTGATGTATGCCCTCTAGATAAATTGTTTATGATAGAAAAGGTGGTTCCCTAGATGGGATATGGTGCCTCTAGAGTATGATTTGAGAGGACTGTATGTTATTAGATTGTGAATGAAAAAAATATAAGACATCATAATAGTACATAGTGTAATGATAAGAAAGAAAATTACATAATTAGTACATAACTGAATATTATTGTCCATCTGTGAATGGCTTTGGGGTTCTACTCCATCATGTGATGAATGGAGCTCATAATCTATCTGTTCCTCAACCTGTACCTTACTGCTGTACTGTTCGTGACCTTGGACTGTTCTGAGTTTTTGTTTTGCCTAATTATAGCTTAGGAGGTGATTGGGGGCTCTGCCTCCGGTACAAGGAGGTAGGTGAGGTAAAGCAGGACGGTTTAGATTGAACAATAATCTATACCCAGACGAAGTATTAGCAGAGAATACAACGATGCAATTCCAAAGGATTATTCAAACAGTCAACCGAAGATTTATAGGACTCTAGAATACTTCTCTTGATTAATGAGAAACGATTTGTAAATTTCGCCTAGAAGCCTATTAAAGCTGGCTGGCCCAACACCTTAGGGGAAGATTGGATCGAGCTGTTTTAAATATATTACAATTTCCTCCGTAAAAGAGGAAATTATATTAGGAAATTGCTTCACTTTATTTTATAATTGTCTATTTCTTCAGCAATTTTCATGACGCGATGATGTCCGAAGAATTTTCTCTTAATTGCTTTTCCAAGACTTTGATTAGAGCAGAAGAAGCGATTTTCGGTTACCTCAATTAACCACGAACATGTCATAATTTTCTTATATTTGCTTCCACGACCACTATTATTACAAAAGACATTGTTTATTTCTTCTGGTTTAGACCGTGTAGATAAATTTTTCGTCAACCATGCTGATGACTTCCTCAGGGCTGAGATGAGAAACTATCTCATCTTCTCTCATCATCTCATCTCAGCCCTGAGGAAGTCATCAGCATGGTTGACGAAACGTTGGCGTGAAATTTATCTACACGGTCTAAACCAGAAGAAATAAACAAAGTCTTTTGTAGTGTCATAATTTATTCATAAGAATATAATGAAATGTTATAATATATGTATCTATATCTTTGCCTCACAAAGTTCACAATACGAAGTTTTATATTTATCAAACTTTCCTATCCCCAGACTAAACAAAAAATAAATAAAAAAATAAGAAAAAGAAACAATCTCTGTATTGTAAGAGTTTTCTTTTCAATTGTAAATGCGATAGAAAAAAGTATTTATCGAGAATAATAATTAAATGTAAATAATAGGGTATATAAAAAAATTAACGTTTTTCAACCAAATATTTGAATTATTATTATATTGATATGGCTTAGTTGTACAGCACTGAGTTGCCATGGCGATAATCCTGGTTCAAATCCCGCTACTGGCAATACTTTTAATATCTAGTCTATTAGCAGCCGGAGATAGATCATATGGGATCTAGGGCCTCCAGGGGCTCACCCAGCCTCTATAAAATGATTACCCAAAATAAGGGGGAAAATCTGGTGGTTAAGTGTGATCTAGGACAACTCACCTCCCACAACCGTTGTCCATGAAACAGTATAGTCTCTGCCATGTACTGAACCCCAGACCAGTTCACGAGTTGTAGTGGTGCAGGTTTTTTTTAAAAAATATAAAATTCAATTAATACTCAAAGCATAATATAGTTATCTACCGACATTAGCGATTTGGTAGCCATTTGTTCGATCCCATGCTGATACCATTCCTTGGGGGTGATTATTTAAGAACGCTTCGATTCTACAAAATTATAATTTTTTTTCCTTTAAGAAAATAGGCCTTGGATCCAAACAATCCGATGGTGCTAGGTCTGGACTGTATGTTGGATGAGGCAGCAGATCGAACTCATAAGGTTCTTTAAACTTTTCTTTGATTTGACAGGAAGTGTAAGGACGAGGTCCAGTGTGAGGACCAGTCTACAGAACTTTTTCATCTTCCTAATAGAGTGTAGATGGTGACTAACTGTATCTATCGACACACCACACTTCGCAAGTTCGCGAGTACTTGTGGATGAATTTGAATAATCCTACATAATCCATCTCCTGCTGCAAATAGACTAAATAAAAGTCTTGCCCTCAGCGGGATTTGAACCCGGTTGATGGTTTTAAACACTTAAGTTAAAATAGTAAAAATCACAACTAGGTATGTACATTAGATGAATATCTTTCTCGCAAATATAAAATTCCAAGATTCACTGAATATTTTTTATTGGATGAGGAATATAACAACAAATACATAATGGTTTAATTATATTTAGAAGAAATTTATTTCAATTCCAGTTTCATTAATTGATAGAAAGACAATATTGTAGGTGTGTCTAATCACACCCGAAAAACCTGTACCACTACAACCCGTGAACGGGTCTGGGGTTCAGTACATGATGAGACTAAACTGTTTCATGGACAATTATTGTGCAGGGAGGTGATTTGCCCTAGGTCACGCTCAGCCGCCAGATTTCCCCCCCTTATTTTGGGTGATCCCCAGGAGGTCCTAGATCCATCTCCGGCTGCAAACAGACTAAATAAAAGTCTTACCGAGAGGAGGATTTGAACCAGGTTTTTCGGCATGGCAACTCAGTGCTCTACCACTGAGCCACTCCGCTCCTCCCTGAGCAACAGAGTTCAACTTTATTTGACCCAATTAAAAATGTATTATGTAAGAACAGGAATCCTTTATTTTCTCAGATAATAAACAATGATTGTAAAACAAAACTTTTCACTTGTTTCTCAGATACAATAACGAAGTGCTTTGTATTCCTTTCAGCAGAAGAGGGAGGAGAGTTCTTTGAAGTAAAAACGTGCCCTTAAAGAAAAGGAATAAGGCAGCCTTAAGGCGGGATAAAGGGGCTTGTCCAAGTTGTTACAATGCACCTCCGATACACCCACAGATTTCCCAGACCGCTTTTTAGGTGAAAATCGAATAAAGCTTGTGGAGGTGAATGCGGCTGTGGAGTGTGTAAACCTTCCGTTCAAACGGAATTCCCAGTAGTTGATTCGGGCTAAACAAATGAACCTTTATTGATTATGTAGTGTAATCTCATGTTTATCGGCAATCATTATTCATAATTAACACCTGTAATTAAACCTGTTCCACTTCGACCCATGAATGCGTTTAAATGGTAGATACTGTGGTCTAGTGGTTAGCAGAACAAGCTACTAAGCCCAAGGTCCCTGGTTCGCAGCCCGGCAGGTGGTCCTAGGATTTTTTTTAGGGAGTGAAAAATCATCCTTCGGAAAAGACGTTAAACGGGGATCCCGATCCTGTACGGTTTCAAGTACTCGTTAAAAATCCCTTTCCTTATTAAACTTGGATAGGAAACATTAAGAGCTGCCATAGCAGCATAAAAGTGACGTGATTAACAAATATTAATGGTTGTTTGCCCCTAATTGCGGCTACCCGATTTACAGAACCAATATGAGCTCCGGGAGTGTTCGTAGATCGTACAGAGTACTATTTTATCAAGATTCGAAGAAAAATAGTAATCTCGGAATAGAGGAAAATTGCAGGAGGTGATTTGTCTTAAGACACGCTCAACTGTCAGGTTTTTCCCTAAAATAAATAAATTAATAAAACTACACACTTTATTGAGGCTGGACGATCCCCATGAGGGATTGCCATAAGCCTATTGTATCTTTTTTAGAATATAATGAAATGATTGAAACTACAAATGAATTAAGTGTTGTTGAACTTAGCAATTAATAAAATACAATGAGGAAATGGTTAAATGGTAAACAATTGTCGTGATATAAAACAATTACAACAGTGAAAGGAAATCTATGAAACTAATAAAACACAATATAATTACATGAGAAAATTACATTTTTATTTAAATTAAAATCAAACTTAACGGCGCTTGTAGTAAATTAAACCCGCAAGACTGTAATGTTGTGCGGGTGATGTAGGTCTCACCCCTTAGCATCTATGAGCTATAATATTACAACGTCGCGACGCGTCGCTGTCAAAACAATACCACCTATCTACAAATTTTTATGAAAATGAGTTAGTAACAGTAACGCATTCTATAGGTTGAATTATAAACTAAGTAAGGCATGTATTAAGCCCAACATGTTGCTACGAAACCTGCAGGCGCCGTATATGTGGAGGAGAAATTTCAGATATGTGTCGACTGTGCAAAACAACCACAGAATCAATCCACGAGCCAGGTTCTTGATGGCAAGGAGTATTTGCTGAGATACAACAATGTGGCAAAAATTTTACACAAAGAATTGGCCATGAAATTTGTTGGTTCATTTAACGTCACTTTATGCTGCTATGGGTAATCGGACGATGCTACAGTGGGAGCTCTAAATTTTGCCTATCCAGGTTTAATTAGGATAGGGATTTTTAACGAGTACAGGCTCGGGCCCTTTTAACGTTCCTTCCGAAGGACGGCGTAACTAAGGATTTTTTACTCCCTTAAAAAAATCCTAGGGTCATCTGCCGAGCTACGAACCCGCGATCTTGGGTTTAGTAGTTTGTTACGCTAACCACTAGACCACAGGTGACCTTGGCCATGAAATTTAATACTGTGGACAATACCTACTTTTATTACAGTTGCAGCCCATAACCAATAATTGATAGAGGGCACGTCGAGCTTTATTAGGACCAGTTTATCATAACTGATCACACAATTCCTCACAACAAGCCTGCTTTTTAAAGAAGTAAAACAGTGAATATAATTGAAAATAATAAGCATAATTATAATATATAGTATTGTTATTATAAATTATTATATTATATTATTAACAAAATAATAAGCGTTATAAAAAAACAAAAAACCATTATTTAAAATTTTACATATACCAGCAGCAATAAGTGTGTAAATACATGTTCTGGACTTCCTTTACACGTTTAAAGAACAGTGCTTTTAATTAATTAAAGTCGTCTTTTATAAATAAGTTTTACAATAGCAGGAAAAATGTAGAAAAAACCCGCTTAAAAAATAAATAAAAAATGAACAATAATAATAATTGTAATATATAAATAAATAAAAATAATAATAATAAAGTAAATAAAGATAATAATAACAATAATAAATAAATAGAACGTAATTGAACAATTTAAAATAACTATAAAATAAATACAGATAACAATATTACGATATCTACGAATAGTGATTTGTTAAGTGAGAAGTATATGTTTTGTTCTTTTGTGCGTGTACTGTCGTAGTGAATGTTTATCATAGTTACCGATTTCTCGGATTAATGGGTTTTCGGAAGCTGGAGCTTTTTCGAAGTATGCTTTTGAATGTGCTGAAACATATGGTTATACAGTGGGAAGTTCATGATCTCTAAGCACAGTCGATATTTTCGTGTAGCGGGGATAATTATTAATAATTCTCATGCATAGGTTTTGTACCCTTTCAAGCTTTCTATAATTTGTAGCGCAGGTTGAACTCCAGACAGGTGAGGCATAGGTCAACATTGAGCAGATTACTGTTTTGTAAAGGATTAGTTTGTTTTTGGGACTTTTGGGGCTTAGCCTAGATTTTTTATTAAAATAGGGAAACATTTTGTAGATGTTTTTTTTCTCACTTTTTCTGTTTTCCTGTTGATGTGATCTGTGAATGTTAAGGATCTGTCTAGAATTAAACCGAGGTATGTTACGGATTCAGACCAGGGGATGTGTTCGGAATTTAAGATGATGTGTAAGCGTTATAATAATAACGTCGAATAATACTTTATTTTTATTGTGGTAAAAATTGAATATATTGAAAGTATAGTTCGAATTTCACTCCATTTGAATCGAAAACGGTGAAACAGAAATATCTCAAAGGTATTTCAAAAGTTCAACTCAATTTCGAGGGGTTCATGAATCGGAATCCCCAAAAGAAAACTGTGAGGAATCGTTGGGGAAAGTTGAAATCCCTTAAGACCAATTCAACATACAAGTTTTCCACCCTAAAACCCGTGGAGTTGTGCAAAACTTTACCTGGAAATTCTGATAAACACTTTTAGGAAAATTTTGTTTTGCATCCTACTTTTCTATTGCATCCTCGATGAATGACTGGTTAAGTGGTTGTTGTATTGTATTATAACAATAAAATAGGTAAATAGTAGGAATGATACACAGAGGCTTAGAAGGTCACGGCTGACATCCCAACTCAGCCTAATACTATCCTTACCACGTATGCTGATGATGCATGAGTATTATCAGTTAACACCAATCCAGTTATTGCATCCCAAAGCCTCCAACCCCATATCACTGATCTTGAAGAATGGTGTCAAAACGGGAGGATTAAAATAAATTCTCAAAAATCGCATCAAATCATTTTTACCTTACGTCGTAAACCAATGACTTCCTGTCCTTCAGTATCCTTTAATAATATCCCACTGGTGCCTGAAAAACAGATCCGATACTTACGGTTGCATCTCGACAAACGATTAACCCGGAATCTTCATACAAAATTGAAAGGACAAGAAACCGCTCGACGTTTCAGGCTACTTCAACACTTACTAGACAAACGCTCTAAGCTCCCAATTAACTACAAAAGATTCATCTACATGACCATCATACGACCTATTTGGACTTACGGAGTAGAGCTTTGGGGCTCCACTAAACCATCGAGTTCCTCTGTTATTAAATCCGTAAAATCCAAAATCTTTCGTAAAATCCTCAATGCTCCTTACTTTGTAATGAACAAAGTAATCCATAATGACCTTAATGCCCCATTTGTTGCTGATTTGGCCCGAATCCGATATCAATCTTTTCATGTCAAACTTTATTTCCACTCAAACCCATTAGTTTCGAATCTAGCAATCTCTTCAATTCCCGACAACACTCCGATGCGTCTGAAAAGACGATGGCCATGTGGCCTTCTTAGTTGAACTTGTGGTTTGAGTACTACCATATAACAATAACTCCATTTTTAGCAAAGGCCTGACTTAAAAAGCCAAAACTAAGGATCACGAAGTTTTAATTCCTTCTCATTCATAATTTCCGCCTTCTCCACATTTCTCTTCTTCCGTCTTTTTAAACTTAAATATTTTGTTAGCCCTGTAAATTTACCTGTCTATGTGATCAAGCATGTCTTGGAGTACTTCGAGAAGCATGGTGAACTGCTCCAAGTTCAAGGAAGGATTGACCGTCTGTGGCAGCAGTGAAGGCATCACCCTGGTGGCCATCAGGTTGATAGAGAGGCCGTACTTCTTGTCGCTCAGCATCAGCCTGTAGATGGCTGCAACAATTTTTAAAATAATAAATATCATTATAATAAAATAATAAATATTATTGAAAATAAAATAAAAACAATGGTGCAAAGAGCGGATGTAAATATTGTAAAATAAAGAGCGGCATATCCATAATTTATATCTTTATATATAGGTATAAGACGTACACTAAACGTCTTTCATTTAAATGCGACTGATACGGTTACCATGGTAACAGCTGTTAGAGAACAACCGGGGAGGTTATTCCTATTTGTTTGTTATTTAGTTTAAAAAAAAAATTGTAAATAGTTTTGAAACGTTAACTTTAAATGATGTTTTTTTTTTTTACAGGTAAGACTGTACAGAATAATGAGTTTTTAAATAAGTTACAGGAAATTATTGTTATAATAAAAATAAATTTACTACTTTTTTTTACAGAGAGAAACTCAGTTTAGTTTTATTTCATCCTTCCATTACAAGCTCCATACACACTTGAATCCGCTAGTCTCTCAACTTGCTTCCCATACTATTCCTGATAACCCTCCGAGGCGTCTGAAAAGAAGATGGCCTCGAGACCTTCCTACTTGTGTATTGTTATATAGTTACAATTTTGTAAATAGTTTTGAAATGTTATCTTTAAATGGTGCTTTATAATGTTGATTGATTCAAATATTCAATTTATTGTGTGTTGAAATAAAACTGGAACTTGTCATGGAAGGATAGGTATCTAGTTTGGGCCAAATCAGCAACATATGGGATATTAAGATCATGATGGATGAGTTTGGTTGCGACATAATAAGGAGCATTGAGGATTTTACGAAGGATTTTGGATTATAAGCATTGGATACGAGATGAATTGGATGTTTAGTAGAGCTCCAAAGCTCAACTCCGTATATCCAAATAGGTCTGATAACTGTCATGTAAATGAGTCTTTTGTAATTAATTGGGAGCTTAGAGCGTTTGTCCAGTAAACTACCCATCGGTAGCACTCCAATAAAGTTCTATAGTAGAAGGTCTCGAGGCCATCTTCTTTTCAGAAGCTTCGGAGGGTTATCAGGAATAGTATGGGAAGCAAGTTGAGAGACTAGCGGATTTAAGGCAGGAGTTGCAATTATTCGGTATCAACTCGGGTCTTTTGTCCCGAAATCTAAAAGGAGAATATATAAGGATATCATCCTTTCAACTGATATTTATGGAAGTGAAACGTGGCAGTTAATGTTAAATGATAACCGATACGAAGTTTTTGAGTCTATTGTAAAGTATTTTCTCCTCCCCTTTATAAAAACTTAATTGCTTAATATTCACAGTACCTAGCTGTGGTGACCACATATTTTATAAATTATTTAAATGATTAGTGATCCACATATACATATATTATATGTATTATTTAAATGTATAATGAGAAGATGAATTGATTAAATTTATGAGTATTGATAAGTATAATTATATGAATTGATTAGGATGTATTATTTTATGTGTAGAGTTTAATTGCGTATTCAATATTGTTTATATAAGTTGTATTGTATGTTCCGTTCACCTATGTACCTTAGCGAGATAAGAGTGTAATAACGTATTAGTATAGTTTGTATTCGACTATATGAATAATTATACCATAGGTCAGTTATAGGTATTACGGTTATAGGTATCAGTTATAGGTAGTTATAGGTACGTATTAGTATAGTTTGTATTCGACTATATGAATAATTATACCATAGGTCAGTTATAGGTCTTCGTCTAGACCTACCTTAAATGTTTACTATTGTCTAATAAAATAGATTGGGAGATGAAATGTTGCGGATGGGGGGTAGCGATAAGCGCACCTCCGTCTGGATTATTTAATTCATTTTCTCTCAAGATCTTAGACGCTGACTAGTCACTCATTCAAGACTCATTCTAGACGCTTACCTCCTTGCTCATATCCCCATACCAGGCTTGTATTAGTGGTATTTGAATAATTGTATTAGATATAAGAATTGCATGTTACACTATTTTATGTATATATATATATATTTGAACAATATAATTTTATTTGAGGTTTCCATTGTGAACTTTGTTTGTAATTGACTTTATTTTCTCCTCCTAAGGGTCCACGGACATATTTTATAATTATTAAATCATTTAGGGGAAAGGTCATTACATAACCATTAATGTGTCGATTATTGATTGGAAATTTTCGATAGTCCTAGCGACGTTGAACTTCGATAAAATCCAGAGGAGTTATGAATTCTTAAATAGATGATAAACACACAGGACTACACCTTGACAAGTGCTTAAATTGGAATCCTCCTACTAGATTGAAACGCCAAGAAACTTATTAGACGCTCTAAGCTCCCAATATATTACAAAAGACTAATTTACACGACTAATATACGACTTTTTTGGAGTAGATAGTAGAGCTCTACTACGAAATCGATTTCCTCTCGTATAAAATCCTTCAATCCGAAATCCTTACCGCTCCTTACTTTGTTACGAATAAAATCATCCATAAGGTCCTACTTGTTGCTGTTTGCTACTTTTTGCCATGACTAATTTAATTCCCTCCCCATGACTAACTTAATTCCCTCCCCATGACTAACCCACTAATTTCAAGCCTAGCTTCTGCAATTCCCGATAATCCTCCGAGGCGTCTGAATACTTTTAAGTTGAATTTGTTATTTGAGTACTACCAGTTTCTTTACTTACCTTTACCTCTCTTTAACTGTATTTTTATACAATTCATTCCATTTACTTGTTGTATTATTGTAATGCATTGTAAATTTCAATAACTATACTTTTTTTTTTAAATTTTGATAACGTTATTTCTAAATCTCGAATTAAAATTATCTTCGAAGAAATCGATTTTTTTATTCAAAATGTCGGATTTTTTACAACGTCCCTCGGGCCGTATAATATGAAATTTGGAAAGTATGAAATTAGGGACAGATAAATATTAAATGTATGATGATGCTTTATAGTTGGGGTCATATTGCTGCCGGGATACGAGCACCTAGGGGCTGTAAATCAGAGGCAACTGAGCCGCGATCGGATGTGGAATGGGCTCGAGCAAGTGTAACAAATTACTGCTTTGGTTTCACCCTAGCAATATTAACCTGGAACAGAGGCCTGGTTTAGTCTTGCCAGATTTGTTTTAATGTTTATTATGAATATATTTAGGTGTGCCTTTTAGATATGAGTAAATAAATAGTCAGCTGAATTCGATTCCAACAAAGGATTTAAGACAAGAAGATGCCCTATCTTGCAAACTTTTTAGTCTGATTCTGGAGTATGTGGTCCTCAAAGCCGGCATTCAGCGAACCGGAACAATTTTCCAAAAGTCAACGCAAATTTTGGCCTGCGCAGATGATTTAGACATCATAGGAAGGTTCTTTAATGGACTGGAAAATGCATTCCTCAATCTGATCAGAGCTGCTGAGGGCGTGGGATTAGTAATTAATCAGACCAATACATGCACGCGGGAGGACCGATGGACTGACTGGTTTTATTAAAATAGGAGGGCTTGATATTGATAGAGTAAACTCCTTTACCTACTTGAGAACCACCATAACGATTGACAATAATATCTCGATAAAGGTCAAGAAGAGAGTGATTTAGGCAAACAAATGCTTCTTTGGGATAAATCAACATTTTTTTTTTTATTTATTTGTTGATAATTACAAATAATACAACAATTAAATAGGCTAAGTGATACATAGTGACAAGGGGAGAAACTACCCACTGGCAGTACTCAAATCACAAGTTCAACTAAGAAAGTCACGTGGTCTTCTTCTTTTCAGACGCCTCGGAGGATTATCGGGAATTGAAGAAGAAGCTAGGTTTGAAACTATAGGGTTTGAGTGGGAATAAAGTTTGTCATGAAAAGATTGATTTCGGATTCGGGCCAAATCAGCAACAAACCGTCATCAGCAACAGGGCCGTTAAGGTCATGTTGGATTACTTTGTTCGTTACAAAGTAAGGAGTATTGAGGATTTTGGATTGTAAGGATTGAATACGAGAGGAATTCGATGGCTTAGCCCCAAAGCTCTAATCCGTAAGTCCAAATAGGTTATATGATGGTCATGTAGATGAGTCTTTTGTAGTTAATTGGGAGATGATTTTGTAGATAATTGAGCGTTTGTCTAGTAAGTGTTTAAGTAGCCTGAAACGTCGAGCGGTTTCTTGTCTTTTCAGTCTTGTATCAGGATTCCAGGTTCATCGTTTGTCAAGGTGCAACCCTAAGTATCGGATCTGTTCTACAGGCACCAGTGGGGTATTATTAAAGAATATTGAAGTGCAGGAAGTCATTGGTTTACGGCGTAAGGTAAAAGTGATTTGATGCGATTTTTGAGAATTTATTTTAATTCTCCAGTTTTGACACCATTCCTTAAAGTCAGTGATATGGGATTGGAGGCTTTGGGATACAATAACTGGATTGGTGTTGACTGATAATACACATGTATCATCAGCATTCGTGGTAAGGACAGTATTAGGATGAGATGGGATATCAGCTGTATAAACAGTATATAGGATTGGGCCAAGAAATTGGCATTTAAAAAGCAAGTTCTTGTCATGGAATACAAAGATGATTCTATATAAAACGCCCTTCCGGCCTGTCCTTCTATATGGGTATAGAATCCTAGGTAATAAAGAATTGCTAGGAAGGCGATGGAGAATTGCTTCAGGCATTTGAAAGGAGGATTTTTCGTTGAATTAATGGACCTATTAGGGAGGGGGAAGCATGGAGGAGACGTAACAATGCGGAGGTGGCAAGTCTATTCCAGACAAGTCAAAATAATAAGGCTTGGTACGTTGCACTGGGCTGACCATATGACCAGAATGGCAAGTGTTGTAGGGTCAAGAATAGCAATAGAAGAAAAGATTCAGGGCAAAAGAAGAGTAGGGCGACCCAAGCTCCGATGGCGAGATGGACTCTGAGGATTCGAGAGAAACTGGAAGGCCACTGCACTGGACAGGGAGGACTGACGGAAACGTATCGAGGAGGCCAAGGCTCATCCATGGGTTGTAGAGTCACGCAAGAAGAAGAAAATAAATAATACATT
The DNA here is from genome assembly GCA_037127475.1 of Arma custos. Lineage (NCBI taxonomy): Eukaryota > Metazoa > Arthropoda > Insecta > Hemiptera > Pentatomidae > Arma > Arma custos. Next base: position 9,336,469 of record CM073764.1, read on the forward strand.
TTGCTGAATCCCATTTATAACCAATCGTAAAATTTAAAAAAAGTATCTCTATTACTGTCTTGCTCACACAAGTTTTTTCGTCGTGAAAATCTAAGGTTAATTCGCCGTGTTGCCATTGATCCATACAACACGGACAACCGTGCCTACAAGCGGCGAATTAACCGTAGATTTTTACACCAAAAAAACCAAAAAAAAAAAAAAAAAGATTGTTCACACACACAAGAGGCCTTAAAGGGTCGTGGATTCAGTACAAGGTGTACTGCTTCTGTACTCGGTGAAGATCTCTATCCAACAAAATTTAGGACACAAGCTGTAGTATCATACGATTAGCCATAATAGTACACTGAATAAACAAAATTAAAACAGATTTTCCCTGGTCGGGATTTGAATCCTGGTCGTCCGCCTCTCCGTGACAGCGCTCTAACCATTTGAGCTACCAGGGGTCGCCTCTTAGTCAGGACAAATCCGTTCTCTTCACCGATCCCAATATCCCTGTGTTCTTGCAATTTTGCGATGTATACACGAGGAAGAATGTTCATTGAACATTCTATATATATTTTTATAGATTGTCTATCCAGGCCTTATGAAGTCCTAACACGTGGTTCGAAACCTCGGTTTATAATAAATAGTTTATCAATATTTGCAGAATAATTTTTGGATCTCCATCCCGACCATTCTCTTCACCGTATTTAGTAAATATCAACTTCCTCTTGGCCTTTAAGACTTTCTGGGTGTAGCTTTGAGGTGCGGAATTATCGGAAGGTAGCTTTCCCCTGAAGGAATATTGGTGTCACAGGAGATATGTAAATAAAAAAAGGGAGCGGAAAAGAATTGGGACGAGAAGAGGAATAATATTTGAACAGCTGGCTGGAATGGATTTGCAATTCTTAGGTTGTGATCGCTACGCCGCCTCGGGCCGCTTCGGGAGTTATTTGAACTTTTGAAATATTCAGATTGCAGGGGAAATATTTCTGTTTGCCCTCGAAGGCTTCTCGCTAGAAGTGAGATTGGATCCTACTTACGATAAGTAATACCTAAAAAGGATATTAAAATAATTTAATTATTTAGATTCGTGTTAATTTAAAATGACAATCACTAAATTTTTAACTCAATTTTATGTATTCACTATTTAGAAAAAAAAAACTGTACATATTAGAAAACAAAGCCCTTCACAGCGTCCGTCTGTTCGCGATAAACTCAAATCCTACTGTTAAGGCGTGATTAGACTGAATAAATTTAATCGGAAGCAAATGGAAGTACCACGGGAATTTGAATGAACTCTCAGATATTAACAAAGCGTTTGATTTATTAATTTAAATAACATGCGAGATTTTCTTAAATACTATTAAATATACATGTAAAAGAAGATACAAATTAATAATAGCGTCTACAAAAATAACTTAAAACTAAACATGTAACTTAGCGATCTAATAAGCAAAATTAATATAAGACAAAAAAGGAAGAAAAGAAATGATTAACATGAATGGGAGCGATAATTAACAATAACAGAAATGCTCCATGCTAGCATAATGGCCAAAGATATAAACAACAAAATGAATTTGAACGTTATACTGAAGATTTCAATAAGGTGCGAAGATGTGCGAATTATTATTATCTTCGCCAGTGATCACGGCATGAAGGAGCAATGAGTATGATATCATGAATTAACTTGAACTGTCCGGTTGGTACCATGTAATACGTTGATCATCAGGAGAAAAATTAGTTGACAATTTGAGGCCTTATGATAATGAAATGTGACTTACAATTTGTGTGATGTATAATCAATTATCATCATCTCAGCATAGCTTTTGGCGAGTAACAAACTTTAAGACCTCTTGACGTTCTCAGAGGAATAACGGCTTGAGAGCGGAGTGTGCGATGGTCATATCTGCGAAGGTCTGGTAGAACAGTTCCGCTCGGCGATCTAATAGCTAGTGAAGTGACTCAATAGCATCGCTCTCCCCTCTCCTTGGTTTGGCGGTACAGTATTCCCGATTTTAGAGGCAAGGATCGGTCCGTTCCATCTGGCGGGCAGTCCAGATAGAGTGATTCGCCAGGAAGGTTTAGGTATATAATTTGTCGAGGTTTTGTGTAAATGTGTTGGAATATAACGATAATTGTTGGAAGTGTTGGAAAAAGTATAGCTGCCTGGGAGGTTTCACCGAAGACGCTACCTAAAATCTCTTAAATAGCATCTCCAAGTCTATTTGAACCTTTTCCATGTCAACTGTAACCTTATACAAATCAAATGATACCCTTTCCAAATGAGTTGAAACCTTTTCCAAAGCAAATTTAACGCTTTACAACTCAAATCACAACTTTTTATTTCAACTGTAACCGTCTCCATATCAACTGTCACACTTGAAAATGTTTTGAAAATTTAACATAATTTTAAACGAACAGAGTTATTATTCTTTCTCCTTAGGAATAAACACTTTTTTTTTTTTAAATGTGATAATGTTCAGTCCATTTTACATGTTTTTCATTTTTTTTTAAAAGGTTGTTTTTTTTTCTGTTAACAGCTGATGTTTTGTTTACTGTCAACCTAACCTTACTTTCATGCTCCCTCTACATGTGCTCACTACAATGTCTAATCGCGGTTGTAAAAACTCTGCTGATAGTTTTTGTGGTGAGTTTGCGATTAAAAAACACCAAAGGAACATTACAGACTTTGTCAAAAAGGTTTATCATACTTTGGAACTAAACTTGGTGATCAGGATAAATCTTGGGCCCCGATAAGGTATGTTATGTACGTGTCGAATATCTAAGAAAATGGTCGAAAAAGTAGAAATAACCTATAAATTTGCTGTTCCTATGATGTGGAGGGAGACAAGAAATCATTCCGATGATTGCTACTTTTGCAGTGTCGATATTACGATATATTACGATATTACTCAAAAAACAAGAAGCTAATAAGCTACCCTAACCTTCCGTCCGTCATCCGACCAATAGGGTACGGTGTAGATTTACCAGTCCCGTGAATAACAAAATTTCATCCTATCATATTGCCACTAATCTCATGCCTGAGGACACTAGGAGAAGACTAAAAAGAATGTGGATGAGGGATCTCTTATCATAAGAATATAAAGTCAAGCCATGGGAGAGGAACGCTGGCTACGGTTCTTCTTCATGCCTTTCATGAAATTTTGTTCTATTTTTATCGGCTGATTGCCAATTGTTTGTATTTGACTGGTGTGGATGCAAATATCATTTAAATACAAATAAATAAAGATTTATTTATAATCGCTTATATTCAAATTCTGAAGGAAGCATGTTTTTAATTAAAAGGGTATTGAATTTTTTATAATATTTTAATTTTCAAAAAAAAACTACTGCTTTTTTTTTTTTTATAAAGTCATATTTTAAGTTCTATTACGATCATTCAATTTAATTTTACTAATTCTTACGAATATTAATTAAAACGTCAATTATATATGACAAGTCATATATAATTGTGTTTTTTTAATTTTTCTATTTTTAGAATTTATTTCATGCTACATAAGTTTTGGTGAAATTTATTTTTAGATCTAAGGAATGGTCTAAATTATTCATTAAAGTAAATCTCAAGGGCAAAGGGGCTTAAAAAAACAAAGAAGAGGGCAGCTGTGAATAAAGAAATAGTACTTACTGAATAGAAACGGTCCTCATTATGGTCGGGTAATGACTCTGATAAATATTAAAGAGGAAAAAAATTAACGATACAGAAACGAAAGGTAAAAACATGTTTTAAGGCATGTTATAATAATAGAATTAAAACTAAAAAATCTTTTATCACTAAAGCTTGTGTTCAGTACATGGTAGAGACTGGGCTGTACAGTAGACAGCGGGTGTGCAGAGAGGTGGTTTGTTCACGCTCGAGATCACGCTCAATCGCCAGGTTTTCCCCCCACTTTATTGTGGATTTGGGAGCCACAGAAGGGTCTGTAGATCTTACAGGGCTCATTCGTGGCTGTTCAGATGAAATTATTTATCTGACACAACCGGATTTTAACCCGAAAGCTTTAGTATAACAATTCAGTACTATACACACTCAGTAAATACGATATAATATTATTAATAGAAAATATTAAACAAATTATATTTCCATAGTTATTATTAAACATTTAATCTTAATAGAAGCAAACTTCATTTAATAATGTCATAAATCAATTCCAAAATTAAATTAATAAGAATTTTAATGACTCATAAGGTTCATTGCCGATAGCATTCCTCAAACATACAGTTTCTTACAATTTAAATCCATTATCCAATCCCAGGGAACAAGATCTGGCCTTTTTGACATCAAAACTCTCTCTCAAGTTTCTTTCTCGTCCGCTCCAACACAGTCTTGAAACCATTCCCACCTAATATCCACCATGCTTCTCTAACATCCTCATTTAAACCCATGCTTTTCCAATATAAAATGTAAAAATATTTAAAAATCAAAACAGTTGACCAAAAATTATTAAAAAAAAGATATTATGTTGTTTTGTAGATATTTACTTTGAGGCACATTTTAATATATGTATATAGTTACGAGCTACTGGGTGTTAAAATGAATTAAACTACTCCTAAGTTAAAGATACTAATATTTATTAACAAAAGGATAAAAATAATACAATTAACTAAAATAGAGCCAAAAACTCAAAAAGAAACACTATTATTTATTATAATGCAATTGGGAAAAACCACAATGCAAAGCCTTATGTTTCAAAAATACACCTACTTACCAGTCGACGTTTCGCCTATTCAGGCATTATCAAGACACCAAAATCAAAAAGGGGGTTATGTGAATCGCATCTCGAAGAAAAAGGTGCAGTACATCCCAACGATCAACAGCCCAAACAGGCCCAAAACATGAGACAGCACTCCACCACTAAGACGTTCAACATACAACTATTGTTGTATTATTGAGATGCATGTTGAACGTCTTAGTGGTGGGGTGCTGTCTCATGTTTTGAGCCTGTTTGGGCTGTTGATCGTTGGGATGTATTGCACCTTTTTCTTCGAGATGCGATTCACATAACCCCCTTTTTGATTTTGGTGTCTTGATAATGCCTGAATAGGCGAAACGTCGACTGGTAAGTAGGTGTATTTTGTGAAACATAAGGCTTTGCATTGTGGTTTTTCCCAATTGTATTATAATAATACAATTAAATTATTAAACTGATATAAGTTTACAATAACAATATTTATTATCTAGGCCTAACTCCTATTTAATTATTACAATAATATAAGATATTACTAATTCTAAATAGCTTAACTATTAACAAAAGTTTGTACGAATACCATAAAATTACAACTACTACTTAACTAATTAACTACTACTAATTAACACTTACAGTTCACTAATTAAAGTTCACCGACCGTAGGATTCTCCAAACATGACAAACTGACACACATTAATACACAGAAACGGTTTATTACACTGACACTCACTTATCACTAGTTCATCACAGAGCCTGGTCTGCTCTCCGACTGACTCGCTCGAGGCGAGGGGGTATTTAAATAGGCAAGGCCTAACATTCTAGAACGCGGAAGTAGGGGAAGACTGTTCTGGGAATGTCGAGAACCTTCTTGATTTCTACCGACAAAAGGAGGCGTACGAGAAGTCCAATCTTAACTTCTCCCGCCGACGGCTTAAGAATTTAATCCCTTTTTTCCGTCTTCTTCTCTGTGACCGTAAATAAATATTTATATAAATAAATATTCATAACTATTTAAAATTGACCTAGTCTTTCAAGGAACATAGTTTGATTTTTAATGTAGGTAATATTATTTTGACCATGGAGGATAAATGATCCCCAAGAATTTTATGAAGAATTTTAAAAATGGTATCTATACTTAAATTGTTGCTAGTTATATTGGACACTTTATTAAATTTGCATTTTATTATAGCTATTATTATTTTTTTCACAGAATTTTAGACTTGTAACTGATATAAAGTTATATAAAGGAATTTTTAATAATGCAGAGATCTAAATTTAAAAAAATTGATAATGACACAGTGCTGTCGTCTTGAATAATTTGTAGGAATCAAGAATATATAATGACTGGAAAATGATTTTTCCCTTTCCAAATCTTACTAATATTATAAATGTGAAAGTTTGTATGTTTGTCTCTCTTTCACGCAAAAACTACTGAACGGATTTGGATGAAAGTTTACAGTAATATAGGTTATACATCAGAATAACACATAGGCTATAGCAAGCAAGGAATTTGGGGGGGGGCGGACGAGGGCACGTGCCCCTTCCCCTCCAACAGTTTTTTTGGTACTGTAGAGAATCCAATATAGTACATAATTAAAGGTGAATCACATGATAATAGTTTTTAAAATAACAGAAAGGACAGGAGTGAAACTATTTGTTTTGATATCCTACTAATCCTACAAAGTATTATAAATGTGAAAGTTTGTATGTTTGTCTCTCTTTCACGCAAAAACTACTGAATGGATTTGGGGGCACGTGCCTCCCCCCCGCCTACAGTTTTTTAGGTACTGTGGAGAATCCATTATAGTACATAAATAAAGGAAAATCACATGATAATTGTGGTTAAAATAACAGAAAGGACAGGAGTGAAACTATTTGTTTTGATATCCTACGAATATTATAAATGCGAATGTTTGTTACTCATTCACGCAAAAACTACTGAACGGATTTGGATGAAACTTATTGAATAAAATAGGTTGTACATCATAGGCTACATCAAGGGCAGATTTATGTGGGGCACGGGAGCATGTGCCCCCCCCCGTCATAGTATATAATTAAAGGCAAATCAGGAACTTAGCATCTTGAAATTTGTAGATATGTTCTTTGTATAGTTTAAGAAAGAAATTTGGACAATTCCACCCCAAGGGTTTCCCTTTGAATATAATGGGGGTTCAAAGGTTGTAGAGAATCCGTCAGTTTTGAAGTTAGACATCTGAAATTTTGGATGTACGAGTAACTTATATTTTTTAAAAAATATTAAATTATTTATTTTAGATGATCTTTCACGAAACTTTATATGGCAGACCAAATTCCACGTGAGTGAAGCCGCGGGCACAAGCTAGTATATAAATAAATAAGAGTTTTAATGATTCGTAAGGTTCATTGCCGATAACATCATTACACTTGGCCGAAGAACCTTCTTCCACTTACATTCATCAACGCCATAATCCAAATGTATCTAGAGCATTAATTAGAATTTCACTCGGTGTCTTCTGTGCCCCGAGTGTCCCACTTGCGAGTCAAAGTTGCTCTTACCGTAAAATGTTTGTTTCATTCCCACACCAATCCACCTATTCTGAGCTCCCTCAAACAGACAGTTTCTTACAATATCCACCATCCAATCCCAGGGTACAAGATCTGGCCTTTCTGACATCAACACTCTCAAACCAGCGTTCCTTTCTCGTCCGCTCCACCACAGTGTTGAAGTCATTCTCACCTAATATCTGCCACGCTTCTCTCCATTATCATTCAAATGCTTTTACAATATCTTCTTTATAATCAGTTATAATTATTTGATCATATCCATCAGAAGTAATTAATGACTTTTATCATTAATTTTCTTTATATTTTCTTTATTTCCTTTCTTCATTTTATATTTTTTTCCTGACAAGAACTAGTTTTTCGTTTTTATTTACTTTTTACGTACTTTTGTTAATACCATCTGATTATTTATTACTTTATTACTATCACTGCTGAACACAATTGTTATTCTTAATGTTGTGTATCTCTTTGGAGAAGGTTATGCTTTTCCTTTAGTCATATGATAGCATGTATTATTATGGTTCTCTGCATGTTCATAATCAACTGTAATCTTTTATGAACATATAGAGAACCATACTATCATATGACTAAAGGAAAAACATAACCTTTCTCCAAAGAGATGCACAACACTTAAGAAAGTTGGTCCCAGTATAGAATTTTTATGTTCTATAACATTTTCAAATATTTTGACTTCTATGTTCCTTGAAAGTAGTTCTATTGAAGAACTGAAGTACTAAAATAATTATAATAACCAATACTGTTACATATGTTTGTTTCCTCCATTATTTATATTTTTTCTATTTACTGTAGACTCTTTATACAAAAATTTTTACTAAGTATTTCAAGTCTTATCTCTTCTAACCCTTTGTATTTTGTATTTTCGCTTAAGCAGTTATATTTGCATCAAGTGTTAAAGTTTCCTCGGTAGCATTTGATTCTCTTTGGTTGTGATCTAGAGCTAAATTATGCAAAATAGGGATGCTCCTTACTTTGAACCTTAATCAGCCTTTAAAACTTAAGATTAATGGATTAGTAGATTTGAATAATGAGGATTGGTTATATATTTAACGTAGCTTTATATTGCTAAGGATATTCGAGAACTCCAAATTTTGCCTATCCAGGGTTCATTAGAGTCATGATTCTTAACGAGTACTTTACATCGTACAGGTTCGGAATCCCCCTTTAACGTCCCTACCGAAGGACGCCAGAACTAAGGATATTTTACTAAAAATAATCCTAGGGCAACCTGCAATGTTACGAACCAGCAATATAGGGCATGGTAGGTTGTTATTCTAATCACCACAACACAGGTCGCCATCTATGAGGATCCATCTTTCTTTGTGCTATTTGTATTCGTGAAACAGGGTGTTTCAGAGTTAAATGGCCAAACTGAAAATTTGAACTAAGGACCTCAAAACAAGAAAAAAAATTCCTATGAAGGTATGTCCGCAAACGCTTTGTTTAGGAGATATTCATATCTAAAGATTTCATTGTTACGAATTATTTAGGCATAGTAAATAAATATAACTTATTTTATTTGTTCCAACAACTTTATTTATTAAATGTAAACCATTAACATTCATATTAAATGTTCAAAGTGATTTCCTTGAGTATTCAGGCAGGCTCGGCATCTTTCTTCAACAGCAACAGTGACCAAACTGAAAATATGACCTAAAAACAAGAAAACATATTTCTTACGAAGGTATGTTTGCAAATGCTTTGTTTAGGAGATAAATTTAGATGGAATACTAATATGAACTTGTCTCCCTAACTGGACATAAACTATGGACTCTATGGACTTTAGGATTAATACTGCTTGGAATAGAACATCAATAACAAATAATAATAAGAATAGAACTATCAATAACATTTATCAGTTTGTTTGAGGCTTTCGCAGAGTACTCATTATGTCTTCCATTTATACTAATGCTGAATATGGCGATATGGTGTTCGTGTACGGTTTTTGAAATGGTAATGCCAATGCTGCCCGTCGTGAATATTCTATGCGATTACCTAGTAAGTCTACCTTTAACTCTACGTTTCAACATCTTAGAGAAACTGGTACATTTGCTGTCGTAACACATGCTTATGGTATTTTAGCCCCTTTACGAAATGAAGAAAGGAGTGCGACCGTATTACAATATATCGATGATAATCCATCTGCCAGTGTACGATGAGCTGGAGCAGAAGTAAATTAAATTTAATATGAATGTTAATGGTTTACATTTAATAAATAAAGTACTTGGAACGAATAAAATAAATTTTAACGAAAAGCCTTTAAGTCTCCAAACTAAAAAAGAAATTGAAATTATCTGTCCAATATTTCGCCTATTGATGCATCCCCAGGGAAGAAAGACAAAAAAACAAAACAAAACATGAATAATGCACCCAAGAAGCATCCCAACTTTTTTGTTTTGCATTTGAGCCTTGGAGGTGGTGGGATGCTTCTTGGGTGCATTATTCATGTTTTGTTTTGTTTTTGTTCTTTTGTTTTTTTCTCTTTCTTCCATGAGGATGCATGAATAGGCAAAATATTGGACAGATAATTTCAATTTCGAGAGCTTTTCTTTGGAATTTTTTCCACGGTCTTAACATTTATGTAAGGTCTCTTGGTATTTTTCAATATTTTTTTAAAATAAGTTTTATTTATTTACTATGCCTAAATAATTCGTAACAATGAAATCTTCAGATGTGAATATCTCCTAAACGAAGCGTTTGCGCACATACTTCATAAGAAATTTTTTTCTTGTTTTGAGGTCCTTAGTTCAAATTTTCAGTTTGGCCATTTAAACCTGAAATACCCTGTATAAAAAGAAACAATCATTGAATGAAACTAGAGAAATTGAAATATCCAATTAGGCAAGAATAATTGAAGAAAATCTAATAATTATGTATGACACACCGTCAAAGTAACAATAGGATGAAAAATATAAGAGTAAAGCAAACTTAATATTAACCTAAGATATAAAGTATTTTTCCATTTTTCTTTTATTCATTGCTGAAAAGAAAAAGGAAGACCAAAATTACTTTTGTAGAAGGATCTTCAAGCTAAGACTGATGATAGCCCATACGTTCTTTTATATATCTTCAGGAAAACTGTTGGCGAGTATAAAACTTTCTCGGGCCAACAAAAGGTTTCGCTTTAACATTGCGAACAAAAGAGGACTTTCAATGATTTCTTTCTTCAGGATAAAAAAAAAATAATCAATTCATACTTGGAGGAAAAATATAGTATTCATTTTTTTCCTTTTATGCCTTTAAAAATGAATAATTTTTTATTTAATAAATAATTATAGGAGATATATTAAGAAGACTCGGGTAGATAGGAAAAATAGGAGGTAACAAGGAAAAATGGTCCTGGAAGAAGCCGAAACAATAATAAGAAAGAAGCTGACGTCCGAAGTATTACTCCTGTTCGATGACCGGAAAAAATAAAAGATTGGTATCCTGAAAAGAGATGGAAAAAGAGGACATCCAGCAAGGGCATGGTGTAAAGACGACTAGTGACGACTAGAGATATAAGGGACCAATGTAAGGAACTGACTTAAAAGTAACAGCACTCTAGGAAAATGGGAGAAATGTAATAGAAAATAATAAAAAATAGTTACTTTTTACAGTTGTGTTTGTTTTAAATGGCAAATTGACTGAGAATTCAAATGAGGATTTGTCAAATCTTCAAAAATTATAACCACGTATACCAAATATAGGAGAAATAGGAACTAATACAAGATTTTTCAGATTTAATTTTACAAAGGTGGCCAAATTTCTGCAACCCCGTTGACTAACTGGTTAAGTTGATTTTTTCCCAAAATGATTAATTTTATTGTAGTGCAATTGGAAAAACCCCAATGCAAAGCCTTATTTTTCAAAATTCTCCAGTAAAACACACACTTACCGGTCGACGTTTCGCCTATTCAGGCATTATCAAGACACCAAAAAAAAGGGTATACAAATCACATCTCGAAGAAGGTGCACTGCATCCCACAATCAACAGCACAAACAGGCTCCAAACCTGAGACAGCACCCCACCACCAAGACGTTCAACATACAACTGCTCGTACTGTTCAGACTCATTGGACGTGTTTTAACAATGAAGAACTGATCAGAATAGTAAAAGATCGAGACAAATTTGCCAAAGTAATCGCCAACATTCATTGATTGATTAAGGCACCATTAGAAGAATCTACATTGACCTAGTCACTTATGCACCAAGATTCAAAAATCGGTGAAAGCTGGGTTATGCTTGAAAAGTAAACTAGTCTCCCTGCGTGGCAGCTGCAGAGATGAAATTGGGAAGACCGTTCCAGGAATGGCATCATAAGAGAAGAGCTGGAAGCTCGGAGTGAAAGGTGAAAGGACTACACCTTTTTTCAGTTAATTATAGAATGGGGACCTATCAAAATCCTCTTCTTTTAAATGTTTTGAACATAAATGGCTGTGTTTATATGGCTTCAATTTCAATTTCTCTAGTTTCATTCAATGATTGTTTCTTTTTATACAGGGTATTTCAGGTTTAAATGGCCAAACTGAAAATTTGGCTTCCAGAGCTAAGGCTTCCGAGAGAACTGACAGCTAAAGTGGTTTTGCCACGTTAGTCGGATGGATGAAGAGAGAGAAAGCCAAGGAAGGTCATGGGAGCTAGACCGACTGGGAGGCCGAAAGGACGTCCCAGAATTTCCTATCAGGAATATATTCAGCGCATCGTAAGGGAGAGAGGCAAGGACCTCCAGGAAATGAGGTCGCAGTTGAGTATGGACTTAGAGCCATGGCTGCATTGGGTGGAGGTTCGTCGACGCTAGCAATGACAGAAGAGGAAGTCAAGGAAGAAGAAGAAGGAAAAAATCTACTTAAGATTTATTCATGACGACAAATTTATTTTTTATTTAAGTATAAATATTGTGGTGTAATTAATCTTAAAGTTTGATGTATATGATCACGATGGTCGAAAAACTGAAATAAATAGTACGAAATAGCTAAGAGAGGTGTTATTTGTGAAAATTTTACATTGACTATTAATTTATTTACGATTTCAGATAATTTTTCTTATAGATCTTAATAAGAAATGAAGAGTTCCGTGATTTATTTGTGTAATGAAATGTAAAAATTAACAACTTACCAAGATATATTTGTGTAATAAAATGTAATTACCAAGATATATTTGTTTAATATAATAATAATTTACTATTAAATACTCACAGACAACCCTTATGATGATGTCGGGATCTTGAAGCCTAACCTCCCACAGCATCGGAAGAACTTCGTCTATGATCTGTCCCTTGTCCAATTTGTCCAAAGTTTTCTCGACGCAGGAGAGGATGTTGAGGACGATCTTCAGATCGGAAGAGTTCTTCTCGTAAACCGCTTTCATCTTCGGAAGCACCATCTTCCTGATAGAGATATCGTCCAAGTACTCAGAGACGTTGGTTACAGCTACCAGTGCGGCACTCTGAAAGTAAATGAGATATCAGCTAGGACACAAATGCCATTTCAATAAGTACTATATGATAGATGTCAGAACAAAAGACTGCATCAGAAAAAAGAATGTACATTCTAGGAAGGGATTATCTGTGGTGTAGTTATTAGCATAACAACCTTCAATGCTCAAGAAGTTCAACCTTCAATGCTCTAGGTCGCAGCAGTCCACCATATGACTTTATGGTTTTTAAAGGGAGTAAAAATTTCGTTGTTATGCCCCTTTCGGAGGCGGCTTAAAATAGTGTTCTCTAGCCTGTGCGGTGACAGGAATTTATTAAAGATCTCTAGCCTAATCAAACATGGATAGGATTATTTAGATAACAACCTGCACAAAAGTTGCCTTGGGCCTTCAGGCAAGTCGCGTGTGAGTGGCCACTCGCATTCCCCCACTACCTAGCTCGTTTTCCTTATCTGATCCTCTTCTCTTTGGAACTCTATACCTTTTTCTACTCGTCATTCCAATAATCTTTCAACCTTTAAATCCAGTGTAATCAGCTACTTTCCTTAGAATTTCCAAAATATCGGTAATATTGTGTTCAGTTTTGAGATTTAAATTTTCTAAATGATTGATGAATGATGTATTTGTTATATATGTGTGTGTCTGTGTATGTGTAAAATTTGTATATGCATATGTATGTATGTATGTAATATATATAATATGTAACTATCAATTGTTTCTCTCTCTATAATATTGTTATCTCATTTCTATTTTCTTTTATTTTCTTCTTTCTTTATAGGAAATAGTTCTCATTAAATATTGTTTTAGAAGGCATTTGCTAATTTCTTCCTTATTTATTAATCTAATTGTAATTAATTAATTAAATGTATTATATTTTAGTCCAAGACATTTTAGGTTATACATTATTCATGTAATTTTATTCTATAGGGACTTTTCCCAGAATAAATAAAGTCTTTATTATTATTATTATTATTATGTTATAAAGCTGGTAACCAATGCCAACACCCCACAACACCTGCCCAGCTCCGCCTTCGATTTCTTAATAAGTTGTTTTCGAAATATTCGAACAACAGTCCCTGTTTCATCTCAACACATACTCGTACTGCTGCAATTAAACAGTGTGACTAATTAATTGCTCTGAACTGTGTTAAGGAACAGGAAGGGAATACACTAATAAAGTTGATGAATAAACTAATCTGGAAGCAGAGTGGCAGAGCACTGAGTTGCCATGCCAGAAATCCTGGTTCGAATCCCGTGGCGGGCAAGACTTTTATTTAGTCTGTTTGCAGCCGGAGATGGATCATATAGGATCTAGGACCCTCTTGGGGCTCACCCAGTCTCTATAAAATATTATAAAAATAGGGTACCCAAAATAAGGGGGGGAAATCTGGCAGTTGAGTGTGACCTAAGTCAAGCACCTCATTGCAGAATCCTTGTCCATGTAACAGTACAGTCTCTACCATGTACTGAACCCCAGTTGTAGTGGTACAGGAATTTACTAATCTCATTTTAAAGCTTTGATGTATAGATTCTTGAACATGTTTATGAGTAAGAGATAGAAAATAGAAATAATGAATTGTTAAACTAAATCTGAATCCCAGGGGTCGTGATATAAGTCCAGAGCTCATTTACTGTAGCTTTTTCTGATTTACCTTCTTATTTTGTATAGTTGTATATATATCTGTTTGAAAGGTATTTCCACATTCCTTTCATTATTGTTTGATGAAATATCATTTTCCTCACATTCCAATCACTAAGGTATTGTTCATAAATTATTCTGCCGAGAGAGATTCCAATATTCATTTAGTTAATTGACATTATTACAACTCTGTAATGTAAATTAAACCTAATACAATGCCAGCTATGTAGGGGGTAACAGTAGAGTAAAACTTTCCTTGACATCAAAAGCAGTTGTTGTCAAAAGATTTTCCTTAGCAACAGACTCCATTAGTAGTAACAATACAAACACAAGAAATCTAGTAATCATTTTCGAATTTACTAAGCAATCTATTTTAGAAATAGTATTTAGTCTGAATCTATTATCAATTTTAACCAATGACTTCCTGCCCTTCAGTATCCTTTAATAATATCCCACTGGTACCTGTAGAACAGATCCGATACTTAGGGTTGCACCTTGACAAACGATTGACCTGGAATCCTCATACAAGACTGAAAAGACAAGAAACCGCTCGACATTTCAGGTTACTTCAATACTTACTAGACAAACGCTCTAAGCTTCCGATTAACTACAAAAGACTCATCTACATGACCATCATACGACCTATTTAGACTTACGGAGTAGAGCTTTGGGGTTCCACTAAGCCATCGAATTCCTCTCGTATCTAATCCTTACAATCCAAAATCCTTTGTAAAATCCTCAATGCTCCTTATTTTGTTAAGAATAAAGTCATCCATAACGACCTTAATGTCCCTTTTGTTGCTGATTTGGCCCGAACCCGGTATCTATCCTTTCATTGCAAACTTCATTACCACTCAAACCCTCTAGTTTCAAACCTAGCTTCCTCTTCAATTCCCGATAATCCTCCGAGGCGTCTGAAAAGAAGATGGCCACGTGACCTTCTTATTTGAACTTTGATTTGAGTACTACCAGTGGGTAGTTTCTCTACTTGTCATTCTCATGTCATTATGTAACATGCATTCTATTTACTTGTTGTATAATTGTAATACAGTTGTAAATATCAATAAATAAATTTAAAAAAAAAATTGTCAATTTTTGTAATATCAGTCATGATGAAATATAAAAGTATCTAAATAATGCTGATAATAACGTTTTCCTGCAACCAGTGAGTAATGCTATCCATTACTGAACTAAAAATGGTGTGGAAAGTCCCACATTCCCTCACTAGTGAGGAACAGCCACCTAGATCGAATTTGACAATCAGCACTCTGTTATTTTAAATGTTAAATGGTGGTATTATAATATTATTCATTTTATATTCCTAAAATGTTAAAATAAAAAAAATTAGAACTATTTTATACATATTTAATTCAAGATAGATTTTATTTATTTTGAAGCGACTTTATAGAAATATTTATTATAACCTTAAATGTATTAGAACCTTCACACATCAGAAATTTGGATATTTAGCATTAAAACAGTGATCAGACCACAAACAAAATAAAAAATGGAATAAATAGTGATGAATTAATAGAATTTAATCCATCATTCATAAAAGAACTGGCTGAACAGGCAATAAATAAACTTTTACCAAAAACATATAAAGTCTATATGAAGAAAAATATCATAATTTTAAAGAATGGTGTGAAATGAACTCCATAAATAAAATCAGTGAAAACGTTCATTTAGCATATTTTACTAAAAAAAAGCAAAACACATTAAATATTATATAAGGTGAAAATAGTTGACTGGATGATCTAATGTAAAGGAGATAGTTGGGGGGTGCAGTCAATAAGAACACTGAATAAGTAATAAACTTATAATTATGTGCCGAAGTTTCGACCTACAGTGTAGGTCATCTTCAGGGTGATTTGGAGAGAGAAGTCGCTCGATGTAACAATCATCCGTTACATCGAGCGACTTCTCTCTCCAAATCGCCCTGAAGATGACCTACACTGTAGGTCGAAACGTCGGCACATAATTATAAGTTTATTACTTATTTAGTGTTCTTATTGACTGTACCCCCCAACAATCTCCTTTACATTAAATATTATACATTGTATGGTCATTGTATTGAATGCTCAAATCAACCATTTTATTTAATGATAACATAAATATTAGTAATTACAATAAATTCAAGACGTTTATTAAAAGACAAGGTGCTAATGTTCTTTTAACATTAAGTTTATTTTATTTTTGTATGTGTTATCATAATGTTATTTTCTAAATAATAATAAATAAATGCCTTCGGCTCGTGTGGTAAAATTCACTCGGGTGTAATAAAGTGCCACATAATAAAAATAAATAAATAATAGTCAAATAAATAACTATTAGCTATAATAATAATTTCAAAAATATGCCTATCAATAATATCTGTACCTCAGAGGTAAACTATCGTAACTGACATTTTTCAAACTTTACAGGAGAGCAGTTTTAATGTTAAATTTTCCTTTTTATTGTTGTTCACGGTTTTCAATGATAATTAGAGGTCATCATCGATGTTGATCTTGATGAATACAATGACCATAATATTCAAGATCAATGATGACCTCTAATTATCATTGAAAACCGTGAACAACAATAAAAAGGAAAATTTAACATCAAAACTGTTCTCCTGTAAAGTTTGAAAAATGTCAGTTACGATAGTTTGTTTACCTCTGAGGTACAGATATATATTTGATCCATAAAATAATGCAATTACAACTATACAATACCATACCTATATCGGTTGTCATGTATAGGTTGGAGACGTGATCCCTAACAAAAAAAACCAAACTGCAATTCATGGGAAACTCGTGGGAAAGAAAAATGTTAAGAAGTATATAGGCCGAATATATAGCCTATATAGTGGCGTTGATTATGAAAGCCAGAATAAGATCGATGGGACATATAGAAAGAATGTCAGAATACTGGATAGCAAAGAGAGTGCTCTATGGGAAACCATAAGGCAAAAGAAGCAGAAGAAGCCCTCGGATTCGATGGCTGGACGATGTCGAGGAGGCCTTAAAGCTGCTGGTTGTACAAGATTGGAGGACAATATCGCAAGATCTGTGATAGAAGAGGCCAGGGTTCTTGCAGGACTGTAGGGCCAGAATTATAATCTAGCAGTATTATAAATATTAAAACTACTTTGTATTAATAAAAATCAAGAGTTTATTAATTTTTTACTGAACTTTGATACCGCCCAATCATTTTTAATGACAAGACACCGAGACCCGGAGAAGACACACCTCACCAAGAAGAACTCTAGAAGTAACCCTGTTTCACAGATCGTAATTTAAGTCTGTTATGTATTTTATGACATTCCTCTATTACATCAGAATTATTAAGTGTAATCTTCAATGCAATAGGGTGTATATAAATAATGAACGCTTTATCAAATTCCAGACTTCAAAATCTGTAAATATTTTAATGCTATTTATTATTTACCAATACTTAATAATCCCTTTAGAGCATTCTCTAAGCTTGTTTGCTTAACTGGACTTCTTAAAAAAAAACCCTCAGTTTAGTTAATTATTTCAAAGAAGGAACATGACAGTGTCCTACTAAATTATCGTAATTTTAAGGCATTACAGGAAAAAAAAATTCACAGCCACTCAAGCAACTCGTGAAATATGAAGGGGAAGGTGTCCTTGACCAGCGCACTGAGCTGCGTTGGTTTGAAAAATTTAGCAGTGGAGATACGACGATGGTAAGGAAGAAGGACTCCGGGTGACCATTAATGGATATTGATGAGGTTCTGAAGTAAGCCGTTGAGTCAAATCCGTCCACAAGTACTCGCGAACTTGTCGGGGAGTTTGGTGTATCGAATCATCAATCAAAGAAATACAAATACAAATATTTGGTTAAAAAACGGTACATATTTATTCACTACATATTTATGAATAATATATTGAAGGTTTAACTAATCATCTTAAATGATTACTCTGGCATCCCAAAATCAATCAGAATATTATTATAATATTATTTTATAATAATTGATTCCTCTCGTATACCAATTCCCGAATGAAGATAACTTCCTAGTACAATTGTGACTTGATTGGTTAAATTTAGGCGGATGAGATCCAGGGGAATATGGGGTAAGCTAAGTGCCAGAATTAAGAAGAAAGTCGCTGCTCTAAGTAACAGCGATGAAATCCAATATTGTTTGCGATTATTAACGCGATGAGTTCCATCGATGGTTTTCCCCCATGTCGGGGGGCACTTCCTGAAATCAATACTGCACGGGGATTTATGACCCTATAGGAAAATGAGAGGACTAGGGGGGAAGGGTTCCTGTGCTGTAGGCTGTTCTCAACTCGACTTTCCTGAATGATTTAGCATATTCCTGTCGCGTTTTCATTGATCACTAAGTAACGACCCTGCTTTCTAGGTTTTCTTGCAGAACATAATTTTCTAAAGAAAGTATACTTGAAGATGAGGAATTCAAATATCGGATCTACTTAACGTATTGGAAATACTTAATTACATGAATATGGTTACAATTATATATTTTTTATTCATAGTCCTACTATAATATTATAAATGCGAAAATTTGTATGTTTGTCTCTCTTTCACGCAAAAACTACTGAACGCATTTGGATGAAACTTTACAGTAATATAGGTTATACATCAGAATACCACATAGGCTATAGCAATGGCACTTGACCTCCCCCCCCTCCCCAGACAGTTTTTTAGGTACTGCGGAGAATCCATTATAGGACATAGTTAAAATAACAGAAAGAACATGAGTGAAACTATTGTTTTGATATCCTACTAATCCTACAAAGTATTATAAATGTGAAAGTTTGTATGTTTGTCTCTCTTTCACGCAAAAACTACTGAACGGATTTGGATGAAACTTTACAGTAATATAGGTTATACATCAGAATAACACATAGGCTACAGCAAGCGCGGATTTAGTGGGGACCCCCGTGCCACCCCAGACAGTTTTTAGGCAAATCAGGAACTTAGCATCTATTTAGGGTAAGAGAAATAAAACCGTTTTCCAGTTGTTGTTTATTCATTAATTTTCACTCTTTAGAGACGTTTCGACACTATAGTGTCATTCTCAATCTTTTCTTCTCCTGCATCTTTTAACTTTAATAAATAAATTAACAATAATTACAATACTATAAATAATTTAACATAAATGTCCAAAGATAACACACTATAAGTATAAATACCTGGAAAGTCATACTTTTAAAAATTCTTAGGAGATCATTAGTCCTCCATGGTCAATAAATAATATTGCATTACAAAACCAAATTTTGATCTTTGAACCATCAGATCCTTTTTCTCATTTCTATGAATCATTAGACTTTAGTATAAAATAACAAATTATGTTCTAACAGCACATTATTTACATCAGCACATCTTTTGGACATTTATGTTAAATTATTTATAGTATTGTAATAATTGTTAATTTATTTATTAAAGTTAAAAGATGCAGGAGTAGAAAAGATTGAGAATGACACCATAGTGTCGACACGTCTCTAAAGAGTGAAAATTAATGAATAAACAACAACTGGAAAACGGTTTTATTTCTCTTACCCTAAATAAATGAAGAATAAATCCAGTTAAAAAAAAAAAATATAGGAATGAACTTAGCATCTTGAAATTTGCAGACAAGTTCTTTGTATAATTTAAGAAAGAAATTTGGATAATTCCGCTCCCAAGGGTTTCCCCCTTAATATATTTGGGGCTTAAAAATTGTATGGAACCCGTCAGTTTTGAAGTTAGACATCTGAAATTTTGGATGTACGAGTAACTTAAAGTTAAAAAACAAATTATTTATTTAAAATGATCTGTCACGAAACTTTATGTGGCAGAGCAAATTCCACTTCCTTCGCCGTAATAGGAAAAACTATCGAGAAATTTCCTTCGCGAGTCTAAAAGGTTCCTTTTATCATATAAATTGCTTGTCTCGAAGCATAGTCTTTCCAATTTACTGATTTTCTCTTTTATGCTTTCCTTCTCGGACCCATTGCTACATATAATTTCCTACAGGTACTTGATTTTATTTATTACTTTAATTCTCCGTTAGACCTAGGACTCCATCTGGACAAACGTCTCACTTGGAATCCTCATACAAGACTAAAAAGACAAGAAACTTCTCGACGTTTTCGCCTACTACAACATTTACTGGACAAACGTTCAAAGCTCCCAATTTATTACAAAAGACTCATTTACATGACAGTTATCAGACCTAAGGAGTTGAGCTTTGGGGCTGAACCATCCAATTCATCTCGTATCCAATTCTTACAATCCAAAATCCTTCCTAAAATCCTCAATGCTCCTTTTTATGTCACAAACAAACTCATCCATCGTGATCTTAATATCCCATATGTTACTGTTGTGGCCCAAACTAGATACCTATCCTTCCATGAAAAGCTCCATACACACTTGAATCCGCTAGTCTCTCAACTTGCTTCCCATACTATTCCTGATAACCCTCCGAAGCGTCTGAAAAGAAGATGGCCTCGAGACCTTCTACTATATTACTTTATTGGAGTGCTATCAATGGATAGTTTCTCCACAAGTGTTTTTTTTAATGTCCTTTGTTCATACAGCAGATTTACTTGATGTAATATAATTACAGTAAATATCAATAAATTATTCTATTCTAAAAAAAAATAAAAATTCTCCGGTAGCAAAATGTTCTTACTAATCCTAATCCATATGTGTCTGAAATGATCGAAGATGGCTTGTTACTAAATTTGGACTGCCCTTTCCTTTAGGATTTTGTCAAAAACCAATTGACTGCTGAGGTCCGAAAATTCCTTGCGGGCTACTTTAATTTTATTTAAAAAATCATTAATGATCAGTCAATTCTTACTAGCAAAATTTTTCTTAAAAGCCAGGTATAAGGAACTTGGTAAATTCTGTATTAAAAAAAAAACCTCACGTTCTGTTGGAAACATAGTTGCAAACAAAAACATGTTAATGAATGTAAAGTATACAAAGCCTACAGACCATCCATCAATTGTCTGATAGTACTGTTTGGAGTTACATTAACTAATGCCTTTAGTTAGCGAGGAGATGAGTTAGAGAATGAACGACTAGATTTATATCTGCTCAGTTAATTCATCTCACTCTAACATGCGATGCTGATTACTATAGAAAACCTGTTTTCAACTAAATCACAACCCTATAATTAACAAGAACCTGTGGCTCAAGAGATATTCAGTTTTATATTGTATTAACTAACAGCAGAAAATGTTCAATTTGGATGTGAAAATTAAGTTTGTTCTGTCCGTTTATTAGAGATGAAGACAAACTTTATTCATTGGGCTGAGGACATGGTAGAAATTGTGCAGGAGGTGATATGCAACGGATGAATGTTAAAAAGTTTAAAAAAGGGTTTGTACCCGGAACCTTTAGAAAAGCAGCTGAGCGCTCTACAGACTGAGCCATTCTGCTACGTATCATTTTATAAAATTAATTATGTATTTTCGATGAAACTTTATTTAGGTATATAGGATTATTATAGTGTAGTGTAGTAGAAATATATAAATAGGATAGAGTGATTGTAAAAAGAGAGCTGTTATTGTCGAGTGCAGAATTGTTTGCACAATAACATAATTGTTTTCCCATTTTTAAAACTTTTTTGTTTCAAAACATTGCTTTAATGGCATTTTACAAATTATTGATTTCATCACAATCTTTTTTTTTTCTCTCTTTATATATTTATCCGCACTTGTCAAATGACAAAGAATGACAATCAGCAGATTGGCTGACAGTAAAATAATATACTTGCCAACGGCCATACCACGTTGAACACACCGGTTCCCGTCAGATCACCGAAGTTAAGAAACGTCGGGCGTGGTTAGCACTTGGATGGGTGACCGCCAGGGAAAAACAGGCGGTAACCATCTGGGAAAAACCGCGTGCTGTTGGCAACTAACTTAACAGTGCACAAAGTAAATACATAACATAACTGGCAAAATAGGACTATGATAATAAAGTCTTAAAGCCATTAAAAAAAATAAAAAAATAATATACAATGGCATGAAAGGCATGAAGAAGAACAGTAGCCAGCGGTACTGTCCCCTTGGCTTGATTCAATATACTATAATAGATCCAAGCTCTTTTTAGTCTCCTCCTAGTGTTCTCAGGCATGAGGGTAGTGGCCATTTGTTGTATCAATGGGTTTGGATGTCCGTGCCGTTGGTATTTTTAAGTCAGTAAGCAAAGTTTTGTTATTGACATACCAAGGTGCGTTGGTGATAAGGCTAAGTACTTTTGACTGAAAAGTTTGCAGTCGTTTTCTGTGAGTCTGTTAAGCAATCCCGTAAATTTTTAATGTATATGTCCAAACTGGTTTTATTAAGTAAATATACAAGTTTAATTTCATTCTTAAGTCTAATTTGGAGTTTTTCCTGATTAGCGAATATATTAAATTGAGTTTGTGGTTTAGCGATTGGCGTTTCATCTTAACGATTGGCGTCTCATGTCATTCTCCTATCAAAGGTTAGTCCAAGGTATTGCACGTTATCAGTCTGTGGGATGGGTGAGGCCACAGTCTAAATAAAATTATTTTCCTTACAATTTTTACTAAAATAGAGCCAAAAACTCAAAAAGAAGCACTATTATTTATTATAATGCAATTGGGAAAAAACACAATGGAAAGCCTTATGTTTCAAAAAATACACCTACTTACCAGTCGACGTTTCGCCTATTCAGGCATTATCAAGACACCAAAATCAAAAAGGGGTTATGTGAATCGCATCTCGAAGAAAAAGGTGCAATACATCCCAACGATCAACAGCCCAAACATGCTCCAAACATGAGACAGCACACCACCACCAAGACGTTCAACATACAACTGAACTCAGTTGTCACCAACTCAGTTGTCAGTAGTTCAGTTGTATGTTGAACGTCTTGGTGGTGGTGTGCTGTCTCATGTTTGGAGCCTGTTTGGGCTGTTGATCGTTGGGATGTATTGCACCTTTTTCTTCGAGATGCGATTCACATAACCCCTTTTTGATTTTGGTGTCTTGATAATGCCTGAATAGGCGAAACGTCGACTGGTAAGTAGGTGTATTTTTTGAAACATAAGGCTTTGCATTGTGGTTTTTCCCAATTGCATTATAACTTACAATTTTTAATTTTTTTTTCGATTTTTATTTCAGAAGAGGAGTCCCCTGCTGCAGCTCCCTAGCCACAGTAATCTGGGTATCCTTAATTGGAGGATAAACCCTGATGGTGGAAATTAATCTTGGACAAATAGCACTCCTGTAGTTTTCGTCCCTACTGAGCTCATCACATGAGCTACCAGTATACTTTCCTTGCGTTCAAGGAGAGTGATAATCCGATGTAGATCCAAGAACCATGACTGTTCAAGGTCAGCAGACCCTCAGGAACCTATATTTCTTTCCCTGAAGCCTGAGTCCGTAGACCAAATCTCTCGGTAGATGTGCGCGGGGTAGTGTCATTAGTCCTTATTATTAGTATTCGTGAGGTGCTTCCTTAAAGCTGACAGGACTCACATACCGGAGGTGTACTTCTCTGATGCTTGAGGAATTTGAAGTCAAAACCTTTGGTGTTGTACGCAGGTGCACTTTTTTAAGCGCGGCTAATCGGCCAGCAAGGACCACGGGAATATCACTTAATAATATTCTTCACACTCTCCGCCTTCCTTCTACTCCAATACTCTCTCATCTTCCTGGACTGTTCCTCTCGCTCTTCCTTAGTCCATTTTCTCCCTCGTCTCTCCTTCTTTCTAGCAAGGACCCCAACTTCTTTTAGTTTTTTTCCACAAAGCTGTCTATCCAAGCAGTCCTTATCCTTGGTTTTTAGCCTATCCAGCTCCTCTTTTATTTGATTCACTGCTTTTATACATCAATTTAAAGTTTATTAATTATGATGGATTAAAAAAAAATTGTTTAAGTTAAATTTTTAGATTATTGCGAAAATGAAAATTTTTAGCCATCATTAATAAATGAATTTCTATTTGTATGCAATCTTGCTTCGTTTTAAAATTAAATAGCTTCAAGTAAAATAATAAAAAAAATTAAAAAATAACCATCAAAAAACATTTTGAATTCCATTACAAACAAAATATTTGTGTTTTTCAAGGCCATGAAGTGTGTCAGTTACTATTTTTATTAAAAGTTATTAGATATGTGAGGAATGAGATGAAAAAATTGATAAAAATTTGTCAAAAAAAAACAAACAACGAAAAAAACACCTAAAGAACTCCATTTTTCATTGCAATATTCACGTTTTATTTACTGAGAAACACACTGTATAATAGCTTTGCATTTGGAAAGCCATACAAATAAAAATATATGTCAAATCGATAAATGAATAAAAAGAAAATTGATAGATATTTTAATGTATAAAACAGGATCTCATAACTTTCATTCTTTGTTTTTTTAAGGACAATACTACTTTTGAAGGAGAAGAGAATCCAAAATAAGAACGATCCAGGAAACAAACAAGCAAAATGGAAGGTATAGTGGTAAGTAAACTGATTTATTCAGACTCTTGTGAGCCCCCTCTTTCGGGACAAAGAGCATTGACATAGTAATTCATATTTTTCTGGTAGTTTTCACTGACACTGGGAGCGGAGTGACTCAGTGGTAAATCAAGTTGCTTTTATTTAGTCTGTTTGCAGCCGGATCTTATAGGATCTAGGACCCTCCTGGGGCTCACCCATTCTCTATAAAATATTTTAAAAATAGGATACCCAAAATAAGGGGGAAAATCTGGCGGTTGAGCGTGATCTGAGACAAGTCACGTACTTGCAGAACCGTTGCCCATGAAACAGTACAGTCTCTACAATGTACTGAACCACAGACCCTTTCACGGGTCGTAGTGGTACATTTTTTCTATTATTATTACTGTATAGAAGAATTTGAATTTTTGAGGTAGAGGTAGACTGTAATTGGGAATTTTTGAGAGAGCTCCGCACTTGGAAGTAAATAAAACATCATAACATTAAACATATCTCTTCTTCAAAACGACAGTATCATGAGTCAAAATACCTCATTCAAGCCACTTTTTCAAGTGGATATTTGAAAGTTCCACATGAGCTAAAAAAATAAATAAAAATTTTAGTATTGGCAAAGCAGAGAATTTCTATTGATGATATTAGAATTCTTTCATTAACCATCGGGAAATTTTTAAAAGCTTGAACCTTTTTTTATTTTAACTGATATCATTATTCCTACGGAACATGATAACATGTAATCAAACGTGATACAACTCAAAATATGACTTTATTAAAAATACATGTTGGAAATTGAATTTTAGATATATCGTTCCTTCAACCAATACAATTGCCAATATAGGCTTAACTCCAAAATGCCAAATTTGAATTATGTCGTTGTTCTTTTGAAGGAGTGAAATGAGAAAATTATATTTTTATTCCAATTAAAATCATAATTTGAATAACGGCGCGTGCAGTTTATTAAACCCGCATGACTGTCCTGTAATGTGTGTAATGTAGGCCCGACCCCCTTTAATCTATGCACTAGATATTAAACTAAACAAGTTTATTACTACTCATGAAGTAGTAGAAGTAGTTCAGTACATAGTAGAGACTGTAAGTTTCTAGGAAATGGTTGTACAGAAGAGTGATTCGTTAGGGATCACGCTTAACGATTAAGAGTTCCTACTTCATAGAACCAACTTTATTGTAATATTTTATAGTTGTAGTACCCACTTTATTGGTTCGGAAAAGCTCCAGGAGGCTCAGGTATACATCTAAATTAAGCCTGATATCTAACGCTTAATCTCGTTTATTGTCGGTTCGCTGGGCTTTCGAACAGTGTAATTCAGATAACGCGAATTATTCGTCAGGATTTTTTTGGCAAAATTTAATCCTGTCGAAGCCCCACCCTTTTTTTTAAATCCCTTTAGTATTGCTTCAAAGCTAATGTAATCGACAAGTGCTAAAAAAGTGTTGTAAATAACCTAACTTAATTTTATTAAAGTGTAATTAATCTGAACTAGTATGTATTACTAGCTGACATTGCTGTGGCTGTTATAATAGTATTAAAAAATATTACATTAACATTTGAATTTTAAAGAAACAATGAATGAAGGGAAAAATGAATTAACTAGATTTTTGATTTTACATATTATTCATAATATAACAAAGTATAGTATATAATAAATAATATACAAAATTATTAATTGATAAAATATAAACATTAGTTTAATGAATGAGGTATATCATGGTTGGTTTTTTATTATGGCTAACAATATTATTTTAAATTACAATTATTTATTTCAATTTAATTGAGCACTAAACGATGATCAATATTTTTTGTTAATCTGTCCTTTGCTAATACAAATAGATTAGATGGTTTACTAACACGTGAGCATGTAACATATAATTGTCCATGGGAGAAAGCGCGAATGGACATTGTCTGTCCTTGAGACTTGTTGATGGTCATAGGAAAAGCCAAGCGTATAGTAAATTGAAGTCTTTTGAACGGTATTATGGGTCCTGGTGATATCATTGGAATACGTGGCAACAGGACGATTTCTCCTTTAAAGATTCAATTTAACATGGCTACTTCAATAACTTTCCTGGTGATATTTTTGATCACCAAACGTGTACCATTCCATAATTTTGGAGGATTCAAATTATGAAGAAGAACCGATCCTCAACCAAAGATTGTGTGGCTCACAAAATTCAGTTGGATAATATACGGCTTGGTTTTCATCAACAATAGTATCGATTGATTTAAAGGGCATTGGATCACCGGGTAACAACTGTTATAAGTTAGTTTCGTCACGAGCATTTTTCGCTGCCAAAATAGCACAATTACAGAGCCAATTATGGCCGGTGTTATTATTTAGTACATCCGGTAAGACACTCCTAATTAATTCATTTTTTGACTGAACAACAGTGCTGATATATTAGTGATAATTTTATATATTAGATTAATCATTAAATATCCATCTGGGTAAATCACAATGTAAAGTGCTTCAGCTTCACATTTTTTTCAACAATTGTAAAATATTTTATTAACTTAAAATATACACAGGAATGTAATTTAATACTTTATTGAAATATTACAGTGAGCAATAAGTAATAGTTCTATGTAAGTATATAATCATTGATTGAAACAAAATAAAAATAACATATTCTAAAATGCAATTAATAAATGTAATAAAAATATTTACGTGCGGTAATAAAAACAAAATAAATGCGAAAATGTTAATAAAAATAAAGTCTTTTCATTCAGACCATAACTACACTATTTACAATTTGCCTGCGGTAACCGAACTAAGCTTCTTCCGCAAGAATGATGGTAAAGTAGGAGTCCGGGAGGCCCCTGCCCCCTTTCCCAGCCGCGTCACTGGCATTAAACCCCAATGGAAGCTGGTTTAGGGCGCATGACATCACATGAACAGGTCGTGAGTGGAGAATCTGGCCAGTGCCAGTACTCCAAATAGCATTATTACAACAGATCTCGGGGCCATTGACAGTTTAGACGGCGGGGTGGGTTATATGGATGTGTGGAACTGGATAATGACTGAGCCAGGGGGTTGGGATGACAGGCAAGGCTTTGGTTAAAGTTTGAAAATTTAGTAAGGGATGAGGTCGAGGAAGGAAGGAATGTTGAGATCATTATGGAGGGTTTTGTTGGAGACATAATAAGGAGCATTGACAATAGTTCTCAGGACTTTAGATTGAAAACGTCAGATATTCGATTTTTTTTAGGTCCCCCACAGTTCCAGTCCATAGGTCCAGATAGGTTTGATGATAGCCTTGTGTATATAGCTCATGCATTTAACAGAAGTTATTGATTTATCAATTCTCTTTAATTGCTTAATATCTTGTCAAGATTTGTACTGTTTATTTAGTTATTATTATTTTTTGTTTAATTATTTCTTTTTAAATTGTTTTTTGTCACTTTTTGCACGCTTTAAGATTTGTAACATTTAGCCTTCTGGCCAGATAAATACTTTGTTTCTTTTTCTGTTGATATTTGTTATTCTAAAGGGACTTAGTCCCAGAATAATGTTACTTTTCTATTCTCTTCTATTCTTTTCTAGTCTTACATAGTGATCTGTATAGTTGGGTGAATCGTCTGTTAAGTTCTTGTCTTCTGAGTCTGGTGTGAGGGATCCATTCAAGTCTTTTGCCTATGAGGAAGCCAAGGTGTCTGTGTATCTGTGTCGGAAATAGGTAGGACGGTTTCATTGAATTGGACAGAAGGACATGTTCCAGTTCCATGTTGACATGGATAAGTGCAAAAGTCACAGGAATGTAATTAAAGAGAATATTATGTGGTTATAGTTAGTCTTTACTGTACTTAATACTGGCGCCAGCATAACTTTACTTTCTGATTCTAGCACTCTGACTAGAACTTTTGGCATAAGAAAATAATGACCTTTATAAATTATTTTCAAGCCAAATTATGACAATAATATATAATATTTCCTTAGATACGTCTGCTTTTTTTTGTTTCTTTTCTCTAAATATAAGTTGGATAACGTACGAGTATTCTAAGTATACAATATTAATTCTACTTCTCTGCCGTACATACTTCTTGAGTATTTGATATTTAAGTATAGAATTGTCCACTAATATTTGTTTCCGTCTGTCCATGACGAATGCACATCTACTGAAAAGCGGTGGGGTAGGACGTAGGTTTACAAAGGTTTATGTTCTACATACTAACATGTTACTCCCATTTAAAATCTTCACGACATACACCTTCCTATTTTTTGTATTTGGCCGATATACAGTCGCCATTTTTTTGACGTTTTGAAGATCTATGTATAGTTTTCGACCCACAGAACCATTTGGTATAAAAATTTCTGATTTTTCAATTTTGTAACACACAACCTTGTGATACTAAGGTAGCGACTTGTGTCACTCTTATTGTTTTGATGCTATTCCAAGCTCACTTGCAATTTCCCCCTCCCCCCCCCCCCGAAACGAAGGTTTTTGACTTAAGTCATTTTAGAAATCTAGAAAGATGTGTTGAATTGGACATTTGCACTTACGGCGAGTGAGGTTTGAAGGATTTATAATTATGGCATTTCCAAGTATATTTCAATCTTTTCCAAGCCAACTGTAACCTTTTACAAATCAAATGCTACCCTTTCCAAGTCACAAGCAACTCTTTCCAATTCAAATGTAACCCTTTACAAATGAGTTGAAACCCTTTCCTAAGCAAATTTAACGCTTTACAACTCAATTTTCATCCTTTTTATTTCAATTGTAACTGTTTCCATTTTGATTGTCAACCTTTAAAATTTTTTGAAAATTTAACGTACTATGGAATGGATGATTCCAGAACTCAACAGAATAAAATATGACAGTATTTTGAATTTTGTTATTTTCAATACTATTATTGGCACAAAGCAGTAAATGAATGAAATTAATACAATTTTCGAAAAGCAATGATTCTTGTTATTAAATATAAATAATTATTCATTTTTGAAGGAAACCATTAAAAAAAATCAATAAATAAAAATGCATTTTTTTCTGAGAAAGTAAAACTACGTACTTTGAAGTTATCAACAGTTTCTTCGATTTTGCAAATTTTTTTTTGCATTACAGTTTACATTTTTTATTATTTACTTCTTGGGAAAAAATTCTTTTTTTAAAAATGTTTCCATAATTTTTTGTAAACAAAATTATTATTATTAATATTATTCTTTTATTACCAAAATTATGAAGATCCTGTTGTTAAGTTCAGATTAAATGTTTTTAGTTTTTTTAAATAAACTTTCTCAGAAACAAAAAATCAAATATTTGTTTTTTGAATTATTTCCCTCATTTTCGTCCTAACAACAGTTGTGATGAAAAAGGTTGAGATGATTTTATCCCGGAGAGATCTGAGGCCCCAAGTTCGCCCATTCCCCAGTGCGGTAAATTTTCAAAATATTTTCAAGGGTCACAATTGAAATGGAAACGGTTACAATTGAAATAAAAATGGTGAAACTTGAGTTGTAAAGCTTGTGTTGAGTTGTAAGGGTTGCTTGTGACTTGGAAAGGGTAGCATTTTATTTGTAAAGGGTTACAGTTGACTTGGAAATATATATATATATATATATATATATATATATATATATATATATATCTCCCGGTGAGTTAGTGGCTAAGTCTAAATGAGTTACTATAGTTGTACTAAGGGATGCGGAATCATATCATTCTCATTGTGCACACATGGTTATGCCATGCTTTGGTTTGAAACAGAGTTATTGCTTATATTAAAAGTCCATTTCAAGCCAATGCCTGACTTGAAAACTTATTTATCTGTGCTATTGATATATTTATTGTATAATAGGTAATTTGATCATAAAATTTCGAAAGTAGTAAAGTTGAGGAAGTCTTAAAAGCGAACAAATGTCCGAATCATGAAGTTTGTGAAAAACTCCGATCATTCTTGAAGCTTGATAACAGGCTCTCCAAACATTAATCAAATAACTTCTCCCGCGCTCATTTGTCATCCTGATCTCAGGCAATGTCGGGATTTCCGGTTTTACAGTTATCAGTGGTTTCATCCTCGCGAAGTTTTTTTTTTCTGAATAGGGCGTTTTTATTGATGTACTTTATTTCCCAATAAAAAAAAAAAAAAATAATAACCTGTGCCACTATAACCATTGTAGGGTCGTGGGTTCTTTAAATGGTAGAGGATGAATTCTTTTGTATAACATTTGTGCAGGGAGATGTTTGGTCCGTGAATACATTCTGTACTCCGTTTATATAGGCTGGGTGACCCTTGGGAGAATCTGCATATTTCGTCGGTATGCATAATAAATAATTAATAGGCTGGATTTGAATCGGAAAAAAATGGAGTGTGGCCGTACCGTGTTTTACGTGAGTACGTTTACGTAACGAATAATATTTTAATATAAATCATTATTGGAGAACTGAGATAGTTGGGGGAGTGCAGTAAAAAAAAAACAGTACCAAAATAATAAAAAATAAAATAATAATTAAAAGACTTATATTAAATATGGGCCGACGTTTCGATCTACCATGTAGGCCACTTTCAGGGCTATGAGAGAGAAACAAACAGAACAAAAAATATATAAAAAACGTTACAGTAACAAGAATATAGTGATATGTAATGTAGAAAATTAAAATAGTGACAGATATAATAATTAAAGATAACGAATATAAAATACAGAAAATAAATGAACAGAAAGGATAATAATGTAAACATAAAATAAAGGGAAAGAAAAATGAGGAGGTAAACAGAAAGATATAAAATGAGAAGATTAAAATATAAAAAAAGGTGGGATATAAAAGATTTAGAAAAAAACTAGTTTAATTATATGTATATAAAATGTATGATAATAGACTCCTAGGGCTTAAATAAGTAAAATGTATGAAAATTAATACAAGAATATGTAGAAAGAAATTATTAGGTATCTCGTAGAATGACAGTTAGAAATGTAAATTATTATTTTTATTTTTTAAAGAGAAAAGATAGGCCCTCGACCGGGATTTGAACCCGGAACCTTTGTCTCACCGTGACATCGCTCTGCCGATTGAGCTATCCGAGATCCCTGCCGGTCGAGGACAAACCTTCTCTCTCATAGATCCTAAAGCCCCAGTGTGCTCCCGCCATTTTTGCGATGAATGCACTAGAACGAAGTTCTTTGAACATTAATTTTAATTTAGGATCTTATTGACTTACGTCATATTATTATTTATAATTTTTTGTAATTATTAGTCATTTTTCATGAGTTATAAATATTTTTATTTTTTAAAGAGAAAAGATAGGCCCTCGACCGGGCTAATAATAAATAGTAAGATCCTAAATTAAAATTAATGTTCAAAGAACTTCGTTCTAGTGTATTCATCGCAAAAATGGCGGGAGCACGCTGGGGATTTAGGATCTATGAGAGAGAAGGTTTGTCCTCGGCCGGCAGGGGCCATGGATAGGTCAATTGGCAGAGCGATGTCACGGTGAGACAAAGGTTCCGTGTTCAAATCCCGGTCGAGGGCCTATCTTTTCTCTTTAAAAAATAAAAATGTTTATAACTCATAAAAAATGACCAATAATTATAAAAAATTAGTAAATTATTATTATTTGGTCCGGAAGGGTTTCCTCAACACAAGAGAGGTGACGAAGAAATCTGTCTTCAAGTCTAAGTTCCTGCCCATCTCTTACTACTCCGAATCATGGACCCTTACCTCAAAACACAAATGGAAGATATAGACAATGGAGATGAGATAAGCAAGAAAGATTGAAGGAGGGACCAGAGGAGATAGGATCCGCAACACTACAATAAGATCGAACCTCGAGGTACAGCCGGTAGAAACCACTCTTGAAGAAAATAGAATAAAGAACTAAGAAATAGACTAATTTTTATTATTCCCACTCAAACCAACTAGTATCAAACCTGGCAACCTCTTCATTTCCTGACAATCCTCTGGGGCGTCTAAAATGAAGATGGCCTCATGATCTTTTAACTTAATACTGTTATCTGGGTACCACCAGTCTATTTGTCATCATTCAGGCCATTTTGTAACGTTCATTCTATTCACTTGTTGTATTGTTATGATTCAGTTGTAAATTTCAATAATAAATTTTAAAAAACTTAAAAAGAAACCGGAATAACCTTCCTCTTACCACGCTATCTCACTTCCACCATCTATGGGTATTGTAGTAAAATCCTCAATGCTCCTTACTTCGCTACGAACAAAGTAATCCACAATGACCTTAATGTCCCATTTGTTGCTGATTTGGCCCGAATCCGATATCAATCCTTTCATGACAAACTTCATTTCCCGACAAACCCACTAGTTTCAAACCTCGCAACCTCTTCAATTCCTGATAATCCTACGAGGCGTCTGAAAAGAAGATGGCCTTGTGACCTTCTAAGCTGAACTTTTTATTTGAGAACTACCACTGGGTAGTTTCTCTATGCCTTTGTCTCTGGACATGATTTATCTTTCATTATATTTACTTGATGAATTCTGTATACAGTTGTAAATTTCAATAAATATATTTAATTTTTTTTTAATAATGCAAAATAATAAAGAACGGATGGTTTTGGCACCTCCTGAGGATTAGTACGGAGAGAACGGCCAGGATAACATATGAAACGAGAGTAGACGGAAGAAGACCAAGAGGAAGACCACGGATCACCTAGGAAGAAGACTTGTGGCGTTCAGGAAGCGAGGGCTGGACTGGATCAGGAACAGAGAATTGGTTCAGGAAAGGGACATCTGGGTCAAACTCTATAGAGGGCATTCCCACACTGCGCAGCGGTAGATAGTGAAAGATTATGATAATGATGAATAATATTATTTATGTAATCAGGAAAAGATAATAACATAATAACGATCAAATAAACAAATAATTATTGTATTACAATATAACTTTATTAATTTTAATATTGAAAAGTAAAAAGAGACCTTACATAAATGTGTAGACCGTGGAAAAATTTCAACGAAAAGCCCTTAAGTCTCCAAACTAAAACAGAAAATGAAATTATCTGTCCGATATTTCGCCTATTCAGGCATCCTCAGGGTAGAAAGAGAATAACAGCAAAACAAAACATGAATAATGCACCCAAGAAACATCCCACCACCTCGAAGGCTCAAATGCAACTAATGAATCATAAGGAAGGTTACTCGACCCCAGCTGGTTAAGGTTAAATATAAACAGCTGATAGATACTTCAGAAATTCAAAATCCAATATACACTAACCAAATTTCAAAAAGCACCACAGGAAAAATAAATAATAGCAAACATCACAAAACTTAAGACGAAAGACCATATAAAAAAATGAAAGTAAAAATGCAAGAAAAAAAAATTATCATTATCAAGAAACCAGTGGATCTACGGCTACTCCACAAAATATATTAATATTGAAGAGTAAAAAAGAGACCTTACATAAATGTTAAGATCGTTGAAAAATTCCAACGAAAAGCCCTTGTCTGCAAGTCTGCAAACTAAAACAGAAAATGAAATTATCTGTCCGATATTTCGCCTATTCAGGCATCCTCAGGGTAGAAAGAGAATAACAACAAAACAAAAAATGAATAATGCACCCAAGAAACTGAGAGTTGCATTTGAGCCTTGGAGGTAATGGGATGTTTCTTGGGTGCATTATTCATTTTTTGTTTTGTTGTTATTCTCTTTCTACCCTGAGGATGCCTGAATAGGCGAAATATCGGACATATAATTTCATTTTCTGTTTTAGTTTGGAGACTTATGGGCTTTTAGTTGGAATTTTTCCACGGTCTTAATATTTATTAATTTTATGTCTGTTTGACTCTTGAGAATCCCTTTCCAACCGTATACGATCTCTGTATTTGGATTTGGCTTTTCGAAGCATATAGGATTATTCTATTCATTTAATAAATGGACTGATATTGAGACACTCCGCTCCCTCAGTAATGATTGTACTATTAAATTTGGATGTCCAGCAAGTGAGACCTGACATTTTTTGTAGTTTTTCTTGATTGTGTCAGTCACGAATGGTATTTTGAGATCTTTGGGTAATGATTTATTAGTAATGCAAAATGGACAATGTGTAATGTAACGAAGGAAATTTGATTGAAAGATTTGAATGGTCTGTATGTGGGATTTTATGTATGAGCACCATACTTGCAAGGCGTAGGTCCATATTGGTTTAAGTAGCATGTTGTATATAATAATTTTGTTGGTCAGTGATAGTTTATTTTTTTAATGAAGTAGTCGTCTTAGGAGTGAGAGTCGGTGATTCAATTTTTTCTTCAAATTAATTACGTGTTATTTCCAAGTCTTCTGTCCATGGTAAGGCCCAAGTATTTTGTCTGTGTTTGTCTGGGCAATGGCGTATTGTTACGGGCTACTGGGTATTAAATATGACTTAAACGCTCCTTAATTAAAGATACTAATATTTATTTACAAAAGTGATAAAAGAATACAATTAAACTATTATCAATTAAATTAATAACAGAGAAATTACTAACAAATAAATTATTAACTGAAATAAATTTACAACAACAATATTTTTAGATATTTATAATCTAGGCCTAATTTCTATTAAATTATAACAATAATATAAGATATTATTATTACTAAATAGCTTAATTATTTACATAAGCTTGTACAAATCACATAAAATTACAACCGCTACTTAACTAATTAATTACTACTAATTAACACTTACCGTTCACTAAGTAAAGTCCACCGACCGTAAGAATCTCTGAATATAACAAACTGTCACACAATTACACTCACAAACTGTCACTGACTTATTACACTGGTTTATCACTGTTTCCGATGTTAACCGTACCGTGTGCTTTAACACTCTCCCTGTGCTCGCGCCGAGATGCTCTTTAAATAGCAAGACCGACCGGTCTCGAACTTTCTGGAAACGGTATCTTTCAACTCTGCCGACAAGGGGCTTTGTTCTCTTCCAGGAATCGCTAATTCCCCGCGCTCGTCTTTCTGTGACCGTAACACTATTGTAAAGTGTTAGCGAGGGGCAGTCTGAATTTCTAAGTGTAAATGTTACTTGCTTTAGATTTTTGTAAGAAAGTTAATATTCAACTTAAATTTTGGACCCTCAAGGTAGTATCCTTGGTCCAATCCTATATAAAGTTTATACAGCTGACATCCCAACTCATCCTAATACTATCCTTACAACGTATGCTGATGATACGTGTGTATTATCAGTCAACACCAATCCAGTTATTGCATCCTAAAGCCTCCAATCCCATATCACTGATCTTGAAGAATGGCGTCAACGCTGTAGAATTAAAATATCTTCTCAAAAATCGCATCAAATCACTTTTACCTTACCTCGTAAACCAATGACTTACTGCCCTTCAGTATCCTTTAATAATATCCCTCTGGTGCCTGTAGAACAGATCCGATACTTAGGGTTGCACCTTGACAAACGATTAACCTGGACTCCTCATACAAGACTGAAAAGACAAGAAACTGCACGACGTTTCAGGCTACTTCAACACTTACTAGACAAACGCTCTAAGCTCCCAATTAACTACAAAAGACTCATCTACATGACCATCATACGACCTATTTGGACTTACGGAGTAGAGCTTTGGGACTCTACTAAGCCATCGAATTCCTCTCGTATCCAATCCTTACAGTCCAAAATCCTTCGTAAAATCCTCAATACTCCTTATTTTGTTAAGAATAAACTCATCCATAACGACCTTAATGTCCCTTTTGTTGCTGATTTGGCCCGAACCCGGTATCTATCCTTTCATAACAAACTTCATTACAATTCAAACCCTCTAGTTTCAAACCTAGCTTCCTCTTCAATTCCCTATAACCCTCCGAGGTGTCTGAAAAGAAGATGACCACGTGATCTCCTTATTTGAACTTTGATTTGAGTACTACCAGTGGGTAGTTTCTCTACTTGTCATTATATATCACTTAGCCTATTTACTTGTTGTATTATTGTAATACAGTTGTAGATATCAATAAATAAATTTAAAAACAAAAAAAAATATTTTGGTCATTTTGTTAGAAATAAATCAAGTTTTCGTGAAGAAGTATACACTTTATAAAAATCCAATTAACAGACCTGGCCATTGAAGTTAAGGTTATATTTCAGCTGAGAGCTGCCTGGATAGGATCTGGACAGCTAAGGTCGCTTCATAGCTCGAGGTAGGATGTTACTGACAGTTAGCTATTGATCAGCTTAATAGATAATTTACTGAAGCAGGGTTAGCCTGAGGTAAAATTACATTCTATCGAGGGGCTGTCGAGTTCTCACGTCAGATCATCAGCTGTTGTTAGCACTCTTATCATCTGTCTTATCAGCTCCATATTAATTAATTAACGAGATAAAACAGTGACGACCGGTTTATTATACTGTGTTGGGTATCGAAGCTAAATTGAATTCAATAGTCTAATAATCGGAGATTGCTAGAGTGAGAATTAGGATAAGATTCTTTGACGACTACCTGACAAGCACTGGCTTAGGAAAGCCAATTTACGTCCTCTCTGAATGAGGTAACCAAGGAATTTTTTGCCTTTAAAAGGGGAGCGGAGTGCCTCTGTGGAAAATCCTGGTTCGAATCCCGCTGTGGGCAAGGCTTTTATTTAGTATGTTAGCAGCCGGAGATGAATCATATCAGATCTAGGACCCTCCTGGAGCTCACTCAGTCTCGTTAAAGTACCCAGATAAGGTGGGAAAATCTGGTGGTTAAGCGTAATCTAGGACACATCACTTTCTTGCACAACAGTAGCCCTTGAAACAGTACAGTCTATGTACTGAACCCCAGGCTCCTTCACGGGTTGTAGTGGTACAGTTTTTTTTTTTTTTAAACCTTGACGTTTAAAAACACATATATTGTTTAGTTACTGAAGTCAACACCTATGGAAATGACCATCCTCAGGAAAATAACGTGGACGGAAAAGAACAAAACACCATATTTAGTTTTAAAACTGGTGTGTAAAACCAGTCGGTTACGCAAGTTTGGCCATATGTAAAGAATGCAGTGTGAAAGAATAGCCAGAGTGCTCAACGACGTCAGAGCGGAAGGAAGAAAGACATTGAGGAAGCCCAAAAACACATGGGAAGAATTCTGGAAGCCTTATGAGAATAGAGATTGGTGGAATCAGATGAAACATGGACTTTACAAACGAGGTTCTTAATCTGTTTACGGTTTAAGAAGAAATTATTAAAAAAAAAGGAGAAAAAAACCTTTAGCTTTCTACGCCTACATCCGCTTGAACAAGCTACCTTGGGGTTGGTTGTTAGACCAAAAGTAACCCCATCGATTCATTATTTAATACTTCCATTTCTTAGAAATCAGCCTGTTTTAATTGGACGATTGAGACCAATAACAAAAAGTTGTACTGGAGAATTATTGTTTTGTTTTTTTACTTGTCACGAGTCACTTCGACTTGTGAGGCCATTAGCGACGACTGATCTTCTTAAAAATTTCTTGAATTAGGTTTGTGTGTGCTATAAGGAAATCATAGTCCTCTGTAGTTTATTATTATCTTTGTACGGTTGACACGTTTCAATATCCAAATTTATTCTATCTATTTGATGTATTAAAGAATAAATTTGGATACTTAAAAACATTTAAAAATTAAAAAAAGCTAATAATTTAATTAAAAAATTAAAAATTCGGTACTGAAACATAAGAAGAATTATTTTCAATGGTTTTGTGCTTGAATTCGTTAGATAACTTAGCACTAAGATTTTTTAGAACTTTAAAAGTTGCTTGATATCTCTTGTTAAAGATTTGAATCTTGTTAAAGAGAGATAATGTTATACTACATTTAACATATTATTATAAAGAAATACATTAGCATCGGGTCACCTGTGGTGTAGTGGTTATCATAATAACATCAGCTATCGATGTCAAAGGCCGCATGTTCGGATCCCAGTAGGTGGCGTTTTTCAAAGGGAGTAAAAATACTGTTACGGTCGCCGGCAGGAAGACGGAAGCAAAGGGATTAGCGGCTTAAATCCGTCGGCGGGAGAAGTTAAAATAGGATTAGGACCGTTCTAGGTCGTCTCCTTTTGTCGGAAAAGGATTAAGAAGATTCCAGAATTATCTGGTCCCTCCGTGTTCTAGAATGTTCGGCCTTGCCTATTTAAATACTTCCCTCACCTCGAGCGAGTCAGTCTTAGCCTGAGAGTAGACCACGCAAGATCTGTGATAAACTAGTGTCAGTGTAATAAACTAGTCTGTGTTGAACCGGCTCGTGTAATAAGTGTATCAGTGAGCTGTGACAGTCTCGCGAGTGTAATAAACTGTTTCTGTTTGTTTCTGTGTGTCAGTTTGTCATACTTGGAGAATCTTACGGTCGGTGGACTAGTGAACTGTAAGCGTTAACTATTAGTTATAAATTGTAGTGTAATTTTATAATATTCATAGAAACTATTGTAACTAGTTAAGATATCTAGAATTAGTAATATCTTTTATTATTGTAATAATTAAATAGGAGTTAGGCCTAAATTATAATCTTTAGAATATTGTCATTATAAATTTATATTAGTTTAATAATTTAATTGTTGATAGTTTAATTGTATCCTTTCTATCATCTTGTTAATAAATATTAGTATCTTTAATTAAGGAATTGTTTAATTCATTTTAATACCCAGTAGCCCGTAACAATACTTAGTTATGCCTTCTTGTTGAGTGGATGTGAAATGTTCCCAAATGGTATCAGGTACTCGATAAAGATCCATATTCTAATCATACCTGGACAGGTACAATTTAGGACTCCTGCCATCTTACGATTAGCCATGGTAACATAATGTGACATAAAATAACGAAACTGTGTGTGTGATATCATGGGCCACCAGATTCCACAGACAATGGTTTTATAAAATATGATCATGGCCCTTTTTGACATTTTCCCAGTTTTAAGAGCCTTTTGTACTGCCTAGTAACCGGATAACTATTTACTACTAAATATTTAAACAAAAAAAATAATTTAAAACTACAACACATCTGAGGATCTGTACATGACAGAGGCTGTACTATTTTTGGAAGAGTGGTTGGGCAGGGACGTGGTTTGTCCTATACCACTCCAAACCACTTGGGGTTTACCTAATTTTATAGAGGATGAGTGAACCCAAGGATGGTCTCCAGATCCCATTGATCATCCATCCATGACTGTTATCAATTAAAATAATTTGTCTGCCACTGCCGGATTTGAACCGAAGATCTTCGGAAAACTGAGCTTCCCTTCTTCCTTCTACTATATATGAGGAAACTCACTTGTAATAAAATTGCCGAAGCCACTCCTTTAACAAATGGAGAAGAGGGTTTCATTTAACAGTTTACAAAAAGGGTAGAGTTTATTCTCGTTCGAAAAGGGCTCTGGCACTTGTTAAATCAACTTGTTGAGAAAGAAGTGAATTAAAAAAATACAGAAAGGAGTGAAAACCAGTCGAAATTAAAGGAGGCTTTGTGTTGAAAGCCTTGTTAAAATAAAATTTCCACTGTTGTTTTAGATGGCCATCAGAATATTAATTAAGTTTGACGTTTTTTTCCCCTCTAACCAACTAAAATTATTTATATTATTTAAAAATTAACAAAGGGGAGTGGAGTGGCTCAGTGGTAGAGCACTGAGTTGCCATGCCAAAAATCCCGGGTCAAATCCCGCAGCAGGCAAGACTTTTATTTAGTCTGTTAGCAGCCGGAGTTGGATTATATAGGATCTAGGATCCTCCTGGGGCTCACCCAGCCTCTAAAAGTGGGTACCCAAAATAAGGGGGAAAAATCTGGTGGTTGAGCGTGATATAGGACACATCACCTCCCTTAACAACCGCTGTCTTTGAAAAAGTACAGTCTCTACCATGTACTCTGTTCATTCTAATAACAATCCATTCACTCTCAATACCCTTCATATATCTACAGTCTCCTCCAATTCAAATCCTCAGTTCAACTCCATAAAACAAGATCCCGCCTTTCCGATCTCTATGTACGTTCCCACAGAACAAAAGCATTCGAACGTTCCTTCCTCGCCCGCTCCACCACGTTGTGGAACTCAATCCATCCTAACATCCGCCATGCTCCCTCACTATCGTCATTTAAATCCTTGCTTTTCCAACATCTGGCTTCCCAAAAAGATGCTCTCTAAGCAGGTTAGTCATTTGCTTGGAATGTAATGTATAGAATAATTCATTTTGTGTTATTTATTTAGTTTTAATTTTGTTTTTTAAGAAGATGTACATCATGTAAAGAAATTATTGCATGCTAGCTCATGCATTTAACAAAAGTGATGAATTTATCTATTTTCTTTAATTGCTTAATATCTTGTCAGGATTTGTACTGTTTATGTAGTTATTATTTTTTGTTTAAATATTTATTTTTAATTATTTTCTGTCACTTTTTACACGCTTTCTGATTAGTAACATTTAGCCTTCTGGCCAGATAAATATTATGTTTCTTTTTCTGTTCATCTTTGTTATTCTAAATGGACGTAGTCCTTGAATAAAGTTACTTTTTCTATTCTATTCTATTCTATTGCACCCCAGATCCTTCACGGGCTGTAGTGCTACAGTTTTTTATTTATTTTTTTTTTTGTGCTGAAAGCCTTGTTAAAATAAAATTTCCAGTGTTGTTTTGGATGGCCATCAGGATATTAATTAACTTTGACGTTTTTTTTCTTCTAACCAACTAAAATAATTTATATTATTTAAAAATTAACAAATTACTAAACAATGACATTGACACATTATAAACCGCTCACAAATTAAAGTGGACCACTTAAGAAAATGAAGATATTTTGTAATTAAGCTAACTTGATTGATTTGAGATTTTCTTCCATTTAAAAAAAAAACTATTTTATCAGCACTTTCACGGTCTTAAAGAGATAAAAAGTCTTAGTATCACTACTTAGAGCTGAGCTGCTTATTTTCCACTTGTGTTTTGTAAACATTATTTCCCTTTTATCGTCAGTATTACTCCAACCAGTTCACTAGCCAGTGTCAGGAGGGCATTAGTACTTTTAGAGTTAGGTCATTCTCAACGTGATGTCGATCGTAGGCTTCAGTGCTCTCACACGGTCATTGGACGAGCATGGTCTCGATACCAGGCAACAGGTACTGCTTCGAAAAACCACCCTTCAGCCAGACCGATATCTCAAAATCCATACCATTAGACAGCGAGGTTTAACAGCTCGGCAACTGCAGAGCTCTTTTCAACAAGCAACGGGAGTCCGCATTTCAACTCAAATGGTTAGAAACTGCCTACATGAAGTTGTTCAGAGGGCAAGAAGACCGGCGAAGAGGGTTTATTTAACCAGACAACAAAAGGCAGCAAGACTCCTCTGGGCTCGTGAACATGTTGTCAAGGCGTGATTAGACTGAATAAAATTTAATAGGAAGCAAATGGAAGTACCACGGGAATTTGAATGAAATCTCAGATATTAACAAAGCGTTTGATTTATTAATTTGAATAACATGCGAGATATATTTTCTTAAATACTGTTAAATATACATGGAAGAAAGGATAAAAATTAATAATAGCGTCTACAAGAATAACTTAAAACTAAACATGCAACTTAGCGATCTAATGAACAAAATTAATTATAGACAAAAACGGAAGAAAAAATTATTAACATGAATGGGAGCGATAATTAACAATAACAGAAATGCTCCATGCTAGCATAATGGCCAAAGATATAATAACTACAAAATGAACTTGAACGTTGTAATGAAAATTTCAATAAGGCGCGAAGATGTGCGAATTATTATTATCCTCGCCAGTGATCACGGCATGACGGAATAATCAGTATGATATAATTAATTAACTTGAACTGTCCGGTTGGTACCATGTAATACGTTGATCATCAGGAGAAGAATTAGTTGACAATTTGAGGCCATATGATAATGAAATGGGACTTACAATTTGTGTGATGTAAACCCAATTAGCAACTCAGCATAGCTTCTGGCGAATGACAAGCTTTAAGACCTCTGGACGTTCTCATAGGAATAGCGGCTTGAAAGCGGAGTGATAAGCGGCAGTGTGCGATGGTCGTTGATCCAGGTCTGGTAGAACAGTCCAGCTCGGCGTCCAAACAGCAAGTGAGCCCGGGCGCTCCGAGCGTCATTCCCCCTCTCCTTGATTTTGGCGGTACAGTATTCCCGATTTTAGAGGCAAGGATCGGTTTGTTTCATCTGGCGGGTAGACTAGGTCCGCGGCTAAACACATGTTGATTGGACGGACGAGGACTGGGACCATTGTTTATTTACTGACGAATCGAAATTTGTTCTCCTTCATCAAGATCGACGTTTTAGAGTGTGGTGAGAGACAAACCAGTGATTTAGCCCAGGTAGGACTGAACCAGTTCGCTCTAATGGAGGAGGCTCAATAATGGCGTGGGGCTGGATAATGAGTAATCGACACACTCAGCTTGTACTGTTCAGAAATGAACACGTAACCGCACAAACCTACCTGAGCAACGTCATTAGACCTGTAATTATCCCTTTATCCCAAGAAACGGATGAGAACTTCATTCTTGTTGATGATAAAAGTCGTCCTCATAGGGTAAGGATGATTCAACGTTATTTAGCAGAGCAAGAAATAGCGCGCATGAACTGGCCTGCTTGTTCACCAGACATGAATCCAATTGAACATATTTGGGTCAAATTCCAACGGCAATTACACATGTGTTCACCTTGTCCAGATATCTTGAATGAAATTTCTGCCGCCTTAATGGAGGAATGGGCTAATTTACCTCAAGATTACATATTGAGCTTAATAAGGATTATGAATCGCCGATGTGAAGCATTACTTCAAAGTAGAG
Organism: Arma custos; assembly: GCA_037127475.1. NCBI lineage: Eukaryota > Metazoa > Arthropoda > Insecta > Hemiptera > Pentatomidae > Arma > Arma custos. The sequence continues at coordinate 9,379,930 of CM073764.1, forward strand.
GGGGTCCAACACCCTACTGAAGAAGGTTAAATTGAAATGAAAACCAATATATGTCAACATTTAAATGTTTATTTTGTAAAAAAATTTTATTTAATTTTAAAAAATAAATTTTTCTTAAATTTTGTTCGGTGTATTTATTTTTGTTGAAAAAACACCATTAAAATCGATAAGTGAGGTACTATAAACACAAATATACAAAATATACACAAGAATAACCAGAAATATTGTTAAAAAAGAGAGTTACCTAACTTTTGATGAGTGGTCCACTTCAATTCGTGAGCATTTTATATTTAAATATACCTCATAAGGATTTTTTCCTATTATTGGTTCTAAATTAATTAGTACTATAAATAGTAATCTTAATACTTTTCATATTAATCATGTTTTAGAAAAAATCGTCCACGCTTTTTCAGGCTACTTTAACACTTTCTAGACAAACGCTCTAAGCTCCCAATTAATTATAAAAGACTCAAATACATGACTTTTATAAGACCTATTTGGACTTACGAAGTAGAGCTTTGGGGCTCACTCAAGTCCTCAAATTTCTCTCGGATACCAATCCTTACAATCAGAAATAGCTCGTAAAATCCTCAATATTCCTTACATTGCTACGAATAAAGTCCTCTTTAATTATCTCAATATCCCATTCTGATTAGGCCCGAACCCGAAACAAATCCTTTCATGAAAAACTTTATTCCCATTCAAACTCACTAGTTTCAAATCTACCTTCCTCGTCTGAAAAGAAGACGGCCTCGGGACCTTCCAAGTTGAATTTTTTATTCGAGTACTATCACTGAGTAGTTTCTCAGTCTTTCTTTATCTATGCCATTGTGTATGATTCCTGGCGTTATGTTTACTTTTTGTATTGTTATATTACAGTTGTAAATTTCAATAAATATATTTTAAAAAATAGCCCATAAAGGTTATATTTAACTTTAAAAATTGAATACTATCTTAAGAATTTATTTATTCACATTCACAACTGTATTAAACAACATTACAAATAAATATTTCGACATATAAAAATGGCAAATAGGGAAACTATCCACTGGTAGTAATAAAAACAACAGATTTATATTTGAAGGTCACGAGACAATATTCTTTTCAGACGCCTTGGAGGATTATCGGGAATTGAAGAAGTAACTAGATTTCATAATAATGAGTTTGATTAGGGAATAATTTCGTAATGAAAGGACTGGTATAGATGTTCGTTAACAGCCACAGTGGACCTCGATATCGTTCTGGGGCTCGCCAGCCTTTATAACGTGGGTACGGAAAAACCTAGGGGTTGAGCGTGACCTTGTAAAAGTACAGTCTCTAAACTGTACTAAACCCAAGACCCTTCAATGATCGAAGTGGAATAGTTTTTTTTTTCAGGTTACAGTAATAGGAAAAATCTTAAAAAGCAGAGCGTAAGTCTCTACTATACTGGGATTTTTAATATGTATAGAATAAATTTTGCCAATTCAGGAATCATCAGTACATACCCTTAAAAAAATTAACATAAATTCATGTGCAGTACATCTCACATCATCAGTCGAAAGAGACTCATCAAATAGAGACAGCAACCTCACTCCATGACGATCAATAACTACTAAGTAGTTAGTTCATGCATGCCCTGTCAAACATGTACATACATGTTTATGTCCTGATGATGCCTGAATCGGCGAAACTTCTACTGGTTATTTTTGTCCAGAATTTTAGACATTTTTCCTATTGCATAATAATTTATATTTATTTATTTTTTTGTATTTTTGCTCATTATTATTCATTGATTAATGTTAATAACGTTCCACTGAATGTAAAAAGGAGTATTGCCGTATTTCCATCACCCGTCAACCGTACGTAAATTTAGAAAGCAACAGCGGCTGGTGAAAATAGCTAAGTGGGCCCTCGACATTTTCCTTTGACCCTTTTTGATTCTATCATTCGTCTCGCAGGATACATTTCAGTTTTTACTTTGGCCGTATTTTAAAACCGTAGAACCAAAATAAATTAATTGGATCGGAGAGTATCTGAAATCAGATTTTAAAGTTTCGTAAAGCATAAGCTAAATCACTACTAACTTTGTACTGAATCATTAAGGTTAAAGCTTTTTTTTTTCTAAATTTATTTAATAAAATTTACGACAGTATAACAGAATACATCAAGTAAATATAATGAATGTATGCATTGGCATGAAAATACAAGCAGAGAAACTACTCATTGGTAGTCCTCAAATAAAAGTTTAACTTAGAAGATCACGAGGCCATCTTCTTTTCAGACGCCTTGGAGAATTATAAGGAATTGAAGAGGTTGCTAGGTTTGAAACATGTGGGTTTGAGTGGAAATGAAGTTTACCATGAACAGATTGATATCGGGTTCAAGCTAAATTAGTAACAAATGGGACATTAAGGTCATTATGGATTGCTTTGTTTTTTACAAAGTTAGGAGCATTGAGGATTTTAAGAAAGATTTCGGATTTTAGGGATTGCATACGAGAGAAATTTGATGGTTAGGTTAAAGCTTACAGTGCTTTTGACTAAATATACAATCTCAACCGATTTTACTTGCACTGTTTCTATTTTTTCGATTATTCGAGAAAAAAAAAACTAGGCCATCTAACTCTTTTTTTCCTTGCTAGAGGCATCAGCATAATTTTGCTGGTTGGTTTACTCTCGACCATCCAGGCCACATCACCCGCCCATTTAAGACGCCCAATCCTAATGAACCGGACTACGTCCGTATGATTATGTATAGCGATCAATTATGCATCACTCCGCCTCTTGCAATTGTCACCTGAGCGTACTGGTCAATGAAGTAGCAATTTTCTTTCAGAGTCAAGCAGCTTACTTTCTTCTATTTTGTAGAAGCTTTACGTTTCCGCCCCGTATATGAAGGTATATGGAGGTTTCATGGATGAAGCTGCCTAATCCCTTTGACATATAATAAAACAATGCATGGCGATATATTCCTGTTTTATAGATCTACAAAAAAGTCAGGGATAGCATATATCTTTTTTTTTTAAGGATAGCTACCAAACCTAGTTTATCTTCTAAAAAAATGATAACGCACAATGCGGTATTTGGAACGGTTTTTTTCAGACGAATACTGTATTAATCCGTATCTCCTTATATACTTTAGTTACCTTAACCATTTCATGGGCAATATTAGAGTTTTTTATATCATACATACATGACTGGCTCTACATCCCGTCACCGAGACTGGTCCTCCTCCAAAAGCCTTCGCCAGTCAATACGATCAGCTGCAGCAGCTCTCCAGTTTCGGACTCCCAGCAGAGCCCGTGCGTCCGATGTCACTGAGTCCTCCCATCTGACATTTAGCCTGCCAATCCTTATAATGAAGGCCCACGCTTCCAGTCCATAAGTTAAAACAGGGCGGACCAAGGTTTTGTAGATGGTGATCTTGGTCCTGTTAGAGAGGAATCTGCTTCCAAAATGCTTCACGAGGCCGAAGTAGGACCGTCTCGCCGCTGTTGACTTCTCAAGAGATGTCGTTTCCGGGATTGATATCAGACCCGAGGTAGACAAAGCTGCTTACTTTTTCGAAATTAGAGTTTTTTTATACCATATAATTTAAATGAGTATCTTATGGGTTATCGCAAAAAAATAACAAGCATGAAAATAAATCCGTACATAAAGAAATATTTTGTTTTTATGTTTATAATATCTATATAATAAAATGAATTATACAGACAAAACATAAAGCCATAATATGCCTCACTGCCACAAATGTATAATACATTAATAAATGTGATATATTCTGAATAGATTATTCCTCTATAAAGTGAAAACAGCTGTTTTAAGGATCATTAGGATTGGACGAATCATCGTCAGAGTCGATTTTGTTTTCCTTGAGATTAACCTTACTTAAATACCGCCGCAGGCCAAAGTATCATTTATTTCTGCCAGGATCCTCCTAGATATTTCTTCTGGCACATAGTTGTTGGCATTTACTTGGGAGTCCAGATAAACAAATTGTTGGTAATCTATTACAGTTATAAAAATAGTGTGGTTTTGACTTAAATTTTAATTTATTTCAATATATAATTTTTAAATTTAAGTGAAATGATTATTACGTCAATGCCTATCTATATATTTTGGTAGCGGAGTAGCTCTCTAGTTGAGCGCTGAGTAACTAAGCTGAATATGTCGGGTTCAAATCCGGCTGAGGCAAATACAATATTTAATCTATTAACAACTAAATATAGTCCCTTTAGATATTTAGACTCTCGTGGTTTTCACCCAGCCACTATATAATGGCTATTTAATTATTAATTGATTTCTATTTAACTATGATTAGAAATAATTTTGATAATAGTTCTAAGCCTTTATAAAATGAACCTTAATCGATGTGGAACTTAGCTCTGTCTAAATCAGGACAAAACTGTAATGAATCCAAAATACGATAGGGAAATATGATATTATAAACGGGCGAGGGATTAGAGAGAGGGGGAGAAGCAAAGTGGACTGAATCGTATAATTGGGACTGTTAAGACAAGAAACCCATCCGGCTATTTGTTTATGAACTTGATATCTTTCCGGAAAAGACACCATGAATCGTTAAAGACTTTTAAACACAATTTTATTAGCTTCGTCTGAATGAACTTATATATGTAATTGATTCTTTGAACTCGAAATTCGGACACACAATTAATAGGTTAAAAAAAATGTAAAAAAAATTTGCCAGCTGCTGAAGCAATTTAATATGAAGCAGGTGTCCTTGACCAGCGATCTGCATGGCGTTGGTTTGAAAAATTTAGGGGTGGAAATACGGTGTTGGAAAGGAAGAAGGGCTCCGGGCGACCATTAATGGACATTGATCTCGCGAACTTGCCAGGAAGATACTGTTAGTCGCCATCTTCCCGTCGAGCCAATGAAAAGAACTTCATTGGTTCGAACTCCTGCCTCATTCACCTTATAGTCCAGACCTCGCACCACCTGATTATTGCCTGTTTCAATTCATAGTTCATTTTCTTGAAGGGAATAAGTTATATAATTTTGTGAAAAGAAGTAGGCGTGCATAGAATTTAATTCTTCCTTTTTTTTTTTATTGTATCTCTAATATTCTCTATGTGCGTGTAGAGTTCCTGGCTATAGCGCCGTTTGTAATGGTACTTGCATTTGCCCGCGGCTTCGATCGCGTGGAATTTGTACACATAAAGTTTCGTGACAGATCATTTTAAATGAATAATTTAATTTCTAGTGACTATAAGTTACTCGTAAATCAAAAATTTTAGATGTCTAACTTCGCTAAGGGGAATCCCTCGGGGGTGGAATTGTCAAAATTCCTTTCTTAGTGCTCATTTAAGCTATACAAAGAACCTATCTGCAAATTTCAAGATGCTAAGTTCAGTGGTTTCTGCTGTTTACCGTTGTATGTTTTAGTAATCAGGTTACAGTTTTAGATAAACTTCGCCTTTGTGGTGTGTTGATAAAAAGTAGCCTATGTCCTTCCCCAGGCTTGAGATTATCCATATCAAAATTCATCACAGACGGATCAGGACAGCCGTGAAACATACATTGATACTGATTAACAAAAGGGAAGGACAGAAGTTTACTGGTGTTTGCGTCAGTAAAGGATTAGATATTGTGTAATGCTATTGAATTTATTGAAAAAGATTACTTAGTAGAACGGTTTCACTTGTCGTACTGCAGCAGCGAGAAATTAAAACTGGAAGGATTAGAATAATGTACATATGTAGGCAATTTATCGATGTGTTTTTAGTCATGTATTTTAACAACAATAATTGGGTGGTTTGCCTTTAATTATGTACTATAAGGGATTCTCCACAGCACACAAAAAACTGTAAGGGTGTACGTGCCCCTTCAGTTTTTGCGTTCAGTAGTTTTTGCGTGAAAGAGAGACAAACATACAAACTTTCGCATTTATAATATTAGTAAGATTTAATCGATCCCAATATTTTACTTCATAATTTCTTTTTGTTTCTTATAGATTACTTGTTCAGGATCAAACGTCTGCTGCATACAATGTGATATGTTTTGGGATGCCAGAGTAACCATTTAAGATAATTACTCAAATGATTATTTCTTTAAACGTCCTTACTTTTTTCTGAATTGGATTCTTTTCCAGAGATTGGGTGAGTCTTTACCAATTCACTAATCAGCCGTCTTAATAAACCATCATTATAGTATTTATAAATATATAGTGCATCTGGGTTAGGTAATTACCTAACGGATTATATCGAAAACACTCTACTAATACAATTTTTTATTTGAAATAATATTAATGACTCAGATAAATATATAAAAGATTGTCATAAAATACATAAAGAACTTATCTGGTATAATAGGGGTGCATATAATTCTAGAGTTCATAGAATTTTAGAATTCTTTGTGAGGTATTTCTTCCTCGGATATGGCTGTTTCTTAGTTCCACGCCAGCTTCCCCATCTTCGGGTACCACCACCAACCTTCCAGAAGTCCAACTTCGACTCCTGCTTCCTCGGAGTCCTTTCACAGAGTTTCTTGACAAGCAACCCCCCCCCCCGCCTGTCCAGGGCTTTGGACCCTCTTTATCTTACCCTCGAGAAAGGTCTTGCCACATGAGTAAGCGACCTAGGTCTTTTAACCGTCTTTCGCTTATTTATTAAATTCATATTTATTTTTATAATAATAATACGATACATAGAAACTGCTTTTGGGCTGATTACTTTATAAATTTAGCATTATGTAATGGTGATATAATTCTTGTTTTAAATTTAGTTTAAATTTATTATTATCTTACCTTAGTGTTGGATATTCACACTTCGATCCTGACTGGCATGATAGAGTTGCGCTTACAACAAGCTACTCTCCATTCCCTTTGAGTGACAAAATTTTAGTTAAGCAACTGCTGATCCGATACACAAATGGCGGAGAGGTTGAGGCGCCGCTATTTAGATGTTAATTTTATCCCTAATGTAATCCCGAAATTAATGTTTGCCCCGTCCCGCCTTCCCAAGTCCAGAAATTCCCGAACCGGGGACCCGGGCTAAAATTGAATCTCTCCAGTTCTAATTCACCAGAGTAAGCCTCTCTCTCGCCCAACCCACCTCAAGTTTACATAACGCGCTTCGAATCTAACATGTTTGTTTTCACTTTGTGGTGCAATAATTTATTCAGAATATATCACATTTATTAAAGTCTACTTTTGGTGAGGACTTTTAGAAATAAAAAATAAAAGAAGATATTTTTGTTACATTTTTGATTTATTCTATTTTTTGACATCTTATAATATTTAAAATCGACGTATTATGTAAATCGCTGAGATCAAAGAATATTAACTATTTATTCAGTAATATCTGGTTTACTCTAGTGCTACCTTGACTTGGAATTAGTCAATGCTTTTATCAATGAACTATAAAAAATCATTGATATAACGGTAATATGATTGAGAGACACCATTGTTTACGGTTGTTCTGGGAGGTTGTTCCATGATTAAGACTTGGTGAACCCCAGGAGATACATATTTGGCTGTTAAAATATTATATATTCATCTGCCACAGCTGTTTTCATTTTATACATTATATACATTTTTATACATTTTATACATTGATTAATGTATTACACATTTGCACGGGCAGTGAGGCATATTATGGCTATATGTTTTGTCTGAATAATTTATTTTATAATGTAGATATTATAAACATAAAAACAAAACAAAATATTTCTTTGTATACGAATTTATTTTCATGCGCGTTAATTTGTTGTGATAACCCATAAGATACTCATTTAAATTATATGGTATAAAATATTCTACTGAAATGCTTCAGGCTACTTCAACTTTTACTAGACAAACGCTCTAAGCTCCCTATTAATTACAAAAGACTTATGTATGACAATCATTAGACCCATCTGGACTTACGGAATAGAGCTTGGGGGCTCCACTAAGCCATCGAATTCTTCTCCTATGCAATCCTTAATATCCAAAATCCTCAATGCTCCTTACTTTGTTAAAAGTTATCCATAATGACCTCAATAACCCATTTGTTACTGATTTGGCCCAAATCCGATATCAATCTTTTCAAGACAAACTTTATTTCCACTCAAACCCACTAGTTTCAAACCTCGTTCAATTCCTGATAATCCTCCGAGGCGCCTGAAAAGAAGATGGCCTCGTGACCTTCTAAGTTGAACTTGCTACCACTGGGTAGTTTCTCTACTTGCCTTTGTTTCAGGACATGATTTATCTCTCATTATATTTACTTGATGTATTCTGTATACAGTTGTAAATTTCCATAAATAAATATTTTTATTCCATTTTATTGGTTGAAAACGAAACTAACACATAATATATCCGAGCTCATAGATGCTAAGGGGTGAGACCTACATTGCCCGCATAACATTACAGTCTTGCGGGTTTAGTATGCTACAAGCGCCGTTAAGTTTGATTTTAATTTAAAGAAAAATGAATTTTTATCTTGTAATTATATAATGTTTTGGGTTATATAATGTTAAATCTTCTAAGATTTAATTTCGTCTTTTTCTATTTTTTATTTCCTGCACTTTGTTTTTTTAAATGTTATCACTGGAGGTAACTCGCAATTTTTTTCTCATTAATTTTTTCTCATTCGCTAATTTAATAGTAGTAATTAATTAAATGTAATCACTAATATTCTAAGACATAATAATACCCTGTATTGTTATTCTAAAGAGACTTGTCACAGAATAAATAAAGACTTTATTATTATTGTTATGAAAACTGTGATTTTTTTTGTATTGTTATGTGTGCTCATTATTCGGTATTGTTTTATTCTCAGCTCTGATGATGGCGATAGAATTAGGCCAAAACGTTGCCACAAATAAATACGTTTTACGAATTTATGTAAAATTTATTAACTTCACCCTTCGACCATTATGTACCATTTATTTTTCTCTATTTAATTTGCTCAAAATACTTACGGTCAACCGTTTCCTCGCCAATACGAGAATTTCTAATAACGTGTAACGATTCTGAACGCAAAAGGCAAAAAAATCATGCCATTTCGGTGATTTATATATTCTGGGGCCAGTATGATATTGATACGGCCCCAGTAGTTAGATTCAATTTGGTTCGACGCCGTCTGTGGGAAATATTGTAATAAAAAATATGCCCAGCTTTGCGTGAATCGTAAAAATATGTGTTACCTCTGAGCACAGACATTATATGTATACTTAATTTAGTCTTTTTTAATATCGTGCTGGGCCCATAGTGATTCAGTTAGAAAGTTATTATGTATAACTACAATTTAAACAAAAAATTGTTAAATGTATGCTAATGTATATTATGTATACTATTAATTAAATAAATACGATGAATATGGTGTTCAGTGGATTTGTGGTAGATATATGCAATAGCAATAATGTGGGTCATCTGTGGTGTACTAGTATCATAACAACTTCTATGCCAAAGGTATCGAGTTTGCAGGCAGGTAGGCTTTGTGTTTTTTAAAGGGAGTACAAAAAAAGATGAAAAATCCTTTGTTATGTAGTCCTTCGGAAGAGGCGTAAAATTACATACCAGAACCTGTTCGGGGTCTAGTACTCGTTAAAGTTTCTTATACTAATTACACAAAAATGTTTAGGTAACATTGACAGTTGTGTCAATTATAGCACTGAGTGGCAATGCCGGAAATCCTGGTTCAAATCTAGCTGCAGGCAAAATTTTTGTTTAATTATTAATAATTATCCCCGGTACACGAAAATATCGACTATGAGATCTTGAACTTCCCATTGTAAAACAATATGTTTCAGCCCAAACAAAAGCATACTTCGAAAAAACTCCAGCTTCCAAAAACCCATTGATCCGAGAAATCGGTAACTATGATAAACATTCACTACGACGGTACACGCACAAAAGAACAAAACATATACTTCTCACTTAACAAATCACTATTCGTAGGTATCATAATCTAGTTATCTGTATTTATTTTATAGTTATTTTTAATTGTGAATTATTATCTGTTTAATTATTGTTATTATTATATTTACTTACTTTATTAGTATTATTTTTATTTATTTATAAATTACAATTATTATTATGGTTCATTTTTCTTTCTCTCATTTTTTTTTAAGCGGTTTTTTTCTAAAGTTTTCCTGCTATTGTAAAACTTATTTATAAAAGACAATTTTAATTAATTAAAAGTACTGTTCTTTAAACATGTAAAGGAAGTCCGGAACATGCATTTACACTTATTGCTGCTTGTATATGTAAAACTGTAAATAAAGGTTGTTTTTTTTTTTTGTTTAGTCTGTTTGCATCCGGAGATGGATCACATAGGATTTAGGACCCTTCTGGGGCTCAACCAGCCTCTATAAAATATTATAAAAATAGGGTACCCAAAATAAGGGGGGGGGAATTGGAGGTTGTAGGAGATGCCACCTCCTTGCAGTACCGTGGTACATGACAGTCCATAGCATGTACTGAAACTCCCACCAGTTCACGGATTGTAGTGGTACAGGTACAGTGAGCCTATTAATATATCGTTCCTTCAAAAGAACAACGTAATAATAAAAAAAAAATGGCATTTCTTAGTTAATCGTTTAGTTGCAATTATTTTGCAGAGACCTTACTGTTTTACAGAAAATGGTTGTGCAGAGAGCTGATTTTTCCGAGATAGAGACTGGGTGAACCAAAAGAGGGTCTGTAGATCCCACAGAATCCATAAGATAAAATAATTTATGTGATACATCCTGATTCGAACCCGGAACATTCAAAGTACACAGCACTCTACTCCCTGAATTACCCTGCTTCCTTAATTTAAAACATTAACAATACATTATCTGAAACCTGCTAGAGATTGAGATTAGTGTCGTTTTTAACTTGATTATTTCTCCACATTTTGCATTACTTGCGACTGCAGAAGAAATCGCCTAGAACCTTTACACACTAAAGGATTGTCCTAATTCGTAAATTGTAATGTTTTCATTCCAAAGGGCCAGATCCGTTCATTTATCTATTTACAACAATAAATTCGCTTCGATTTGTCTTCGACGCCCCGAGAAGGTCTCATGTGTCCTGTCGTTACGTCGAGTTAAAGTGGCTCTTCCCTTCTATCCGTAGACTCTATTTCCTAGGTTCTTACTTATATCAAACCATCAACTCACAACATCCATCTTATATCTATAGTCTCCTACAATTCAAATCCTCTGTCCAATCCCAGGGCACTAGATCTCGCCCCTCCGATCTTTATATCCGTTCCCAAAGAACCAAAACTTTTGAGCGTTCCTTTCTCGCTCGTTCTATCTCTCTTTGGAACTCACTCCACTCGATATCTGTCATGCGTCTTCTTTAACCTCATTTAAATCCAAACTTTTCCTACATCTTCTAAATTCCCAAACAGATGCTCTATAATTAATAAATAATTTATGGATATATTCAACTTGATCGATTTATGAAGTAATATAAATATTCCTCCCTCATAATGGTATAATTTTTTTTATTATTAGATGCTATTATTTATTCACTTATTTTCCCATACGCCTATTTCTTTTTATTGTAAGTTGGTCTGTTTTCTTATTTTAATTTTTTATTACATTTTCTGATTCTCTACCAAAACCTGTTTAGTTAATTACTTTCAAGATATTATGTAAATATTGTTTTATACTGATGTAGGCCATTGGCCAGAGAAATATTTATTTAATTTTTTTCATCTCTGTTATTGTAAAGGGATCTGGTCCCAGAGTAAAATTATTTTTCTATTCTAATCTAAACAAATGCTGCTACTAAGTAATAAATTAATTAAGTTACCATTGTATATTGCAATGTAGGAAGCAGAGCCATTGGCGTGAGAGGAGTTATTACAATTCGGTGAATCGGAAATACAAGGATGAGGGTAAGTAAATTTTTATCTGCAATTTAGTTATATTTTTGTTTATGTTGGTAGTACTGTCATTTTGCGTTGTAAAGCATGCTTTGTTTATTCGTTGTTATGTCTATGCAAGTTTCAAGCTGCTAGGTTAGTTTCGTTATCCCTGTCGTGCTGTTGATCATGGCTGCTTCGCTTCCTATTTGGACCAAAGAAGAGCAACGTTCAGTGATCCGTTTTTGCGGCCGGAAGGCGTATCAGGGGCCGAAATACATCGAAGGCTTTCGGTACAGTAGGGGAACAGTGTTTTGCCACAACGGAGTAACTACAAATGGATTGAAAATTCCACTATGAAGAAGCCGGACGACTGTTTACCGCCACAAATTAGAAAAAAATTGATCGTTCACCTGAAATGGTGCTCCTAGACAGAAGAGTAACGATTGACGAAGTGGTACACCGCCTGCGAATTAGGTGCATTGCTGGCTCGTAGCTCAACCTTCTTTTATGAGGGATCATGAAGCTTGTACAACGATGTACCAAGTGAGTTGAAAAGCAAGGGGATTATGTCGAAAAATATTGTACCTGTAAGTTTCCTATTTGATTACAATACAATTTTATAACTATGTTGCGGATAATAATTGTGCTTTCCCTCGTTCATACTTAGCTGTACTAAAAATGAACCAGAATTTCCTGTAACGGAAGGACTCGCTGAAGGTCCTGCCTGTAACTGGACCCGGAAACATATCAATATCAGATAAAGGGACGAGGAACAATGAATGATGATCGTATTACATATCCTGTATCTGGATATATCTGGATCAATTAATCAACTCCTGTATAGCTCTGGTCCAATCCTACTCTGGTTTTGCTTCAATTATTGATACAAACTATCCCCATAAAATCGCTATTTCAAAAAAATAAAGTCATAACCGACAAAAACCTAATTTTTCAACAGAGGAGTTTGAATGTTCCTTGTGAGTTAAGAAGTAAAAATATAGATATTGACAAAGCAAAGTATTTATATTGTAATGATGGTATTGAAATTATTATGTTTTTTTTTATCTAATATATATATTATAAATTCTTTATTGGCTTTAATGTATAACATTGTAGCCATTGAGTCTGGCCCACTTAGTGTTAATTTTTAGTAATTAGTATATCGTCACTTAATTACAGTTATTTTTATTTACAGTTATACAATATCTACAATATGTAAATATTTTACAATAATTAAATAATCAACACTCGTTTAATAAATAAATAAACAAAATTTTTAGTCAGAACAGAACAGTATCAATTATAACAAAAGAATAACAATATTCCAAACAAATAACGCAAATAAGGCATATACCTAAGGAAATAGATGAATAAAATACAATGGAATTAAAGTATTTAGGTACTAACCCGCTGATACTTTATAAATTATTATGTTAACCATTAGAAAAATTTTAAAAGCTCGTAAAATGTTTTATGTTAATTTATGTCATTATTCAACTTAAACCTTTAAGTCTGTTAACCCTTGACCTCATTAATAGCCCTGAAATCTGGGTCGAAACGTAGGCTTTAAAATAAAGAGTTCTTCTTACAAAAGAGAATTGTTTCTGACCTGCCCCCCCACCATTTTCATCCTTATCAAACAATATGTAAAGTATACCTAGAAACAAAACAATTAATTAAGAGTCCTTTTTAACTTTTTAATTATTTATAATGCCATTTACAATAATTATCAACAAGCAATTAGTCCTATAGCAATTGTATATATATCTTTAGTATACTTTAAATATACTTATTTTTAATAATATCATTTATTAATTATTAAACATATCCAGAAATAGTAATTACTACCGGAAGCAGGCTAGTTCAGACCAGTCAGTAACTGTGTGGACAGGCCACTGCATCAGACATCAAAAGTGACCGCTAAAAACGAACGAATTGTCATATGAGCGTTTTTTTACCAATTATAAAACTGTTCATTGAATGATACTACAGTAAGTAACTAGAGACCCGCCCCAGATTTTCACGGGGAATAAGGCATATTATGCCCACTTGTTTTGTCTGTATTATGTAGATATTATAAACATAAAAACAAAACAGTTATTTATATACGAATTTATTTTCATGCGCGTTAAGTTTTTGTGATAACCCATAAGATACTCATTTAAGTGATGTAGTATAAAATATTCTAATAATGCCCATGAAATGTTTAAGGTAATTAAAGTATATAATTTTATATGGATTAATACAGTACTCGTCTAAATATCTTTCCAAATACCGCACTGTACGTTATCAATTTTGTAGAAGATAAAATAGGTATAGTAAGCTTTCCTTAAAAGATAGATATATGCTATCACTGACTTTTTTGTAGATCTATAAAAGAGGAATATATCGACATGCAATGTTTCATTATATGACAAAGGGATCAGGCAGCCCCATCGATGAAATCTCCCTGGAGATTATACTTTTTGCAACAATTCCGACAATTATCGTAAAATTCCAACACATTTACACAAAACCTTGACCAATTATATATATACCTAAACCTGTTGAATCACTCTATCTATTGGTCAAAACCGCATGAAAATCCGTGCAGTAGTTATTGAGTTTACCGCGAACAGACAAGACTGAGGACTTTGTTTTATAATATGTATATTAAGGTTAATTAATAATATAGTTAACCTTATTAAGGTTAATTATATTATTAATTAACCTTTAGGTTTAAGGTTACTAGCAGGGGTTCCTTATTAATTAAGGTTTTAGCAGAGGTACCTTTTCTAGAAGTTATTCCAAATATTCAAGTTCATTTTAGTTGTTTTTTCATACCTTCTTGTGAGCCTATTAGAATATTGTTCCTTCAAAAGAACATCGGCATAATTAAAAAAAATTGTATTTTTAAGTTAATCGTTCAGTTGCAATTATATGGCTGAAACTTTTATTAAGGAACGACATATTCGATATATTCCTTTTCCTGCATGATTTTTAAAATTTTATTTATTTTTTTTTTTTAATAAATTCATAGTTTATATGGCAGAATCTGAGAGACTGAAAATAAGAGACCAAGACAGTTTCGATAGGGATGATTACTACTACTTCATCATCGTTTTCATTACATGTTATTATAATTTGACTGTAGTAAATATTCTTTACTGCTCTCCATTTTCAGTAATCCGTGACGAAAAATAACTTCCAGATGAACTGGCGATTTATTCAACCGGATAGTAGTCATAAATCAAAGATTAAGCGGTTCTTAACACGGAACGGTTATAGGTGAAAATAGGTCTGTTGCTATTTATAGATGGCGTGAACTGTTTTGGAATCGTTTCTTTTTAACAGATAGCTGTGCATAAAAATTATATAATCGATTAGTGATATTAGTCTATTTGGTCTTTGTGGTTTTCGTTAGCGCAGAGATAAGTTGAAATATCTTGTTTTCACTAAATCGATCTACGGTATTCGGAGTTATACTAAAAAAAAAATGAAAATGTGGTATATTATTTATGGAACAAAACATTTTGAAAGTTTATAAAAAACATAGGGAGCGGAATGGCCAGTGGTAGAGCACTAAGTTGCCGTGCCGTCCTGGGTTCAAATTCTGCTCACTGGCTATTTCATTCTATGGGATCTAGGACCCTTCTGGGGCGCACCCAGCCATTATAAAGGGGGTAACCGAAAAAAGTGGGAATTTTCCCTGCAAAACCGTTGGCCAAGAAACAGTACAGTCTCTACCAGGTATTGAATCCCAGTCCCTTCATTGGTTGTAGTGGAACAGATACACAAGGTTAATAAAAAGCGTCTAAATTGCAATCGGTTTGGCATAATATGAACAGCTTTCAAGAATGCAAAACTTCGAAGTAAGTTTAAGATCTTTGTAGGTAGATCATCATTTTTTGTGCAGTATAAAAACATTAAACATGAAAAAATCATTTATTTGTTTATTTTTTTTTAAATTTATAATGTTAATACATATACCTGAAAAATCTGTACCACTAATATTCGCTGACGGATCTGGGGTTCAGTACATGGTAGAGACTGTACTGTTTCATGGACAACACATGCAAGGAGGTGACTTATCCTAGGCCGCTTATTATAGATTTTTCTCCTTTATTTTAGTTACCCTATTTTTATAAAATTTTACAGAGGCTGGGTGAGCCTCGGTAGGGTCCTAGATATTATATTATTCCACTATGGCTGTAAAAATGCTAAATAAAAGTCTTGCCACAGCAGGATTTGAACCAGGATTTCCGGCATGGCAACTCAGTGCTCTACCAATGAGCCACTCCGCTCCCCATTAATACATATAAATCTTATATAATTACTTAAGTATTAGAAATAAAATTACGTTTCAAATGAACAAACAATTAATTTTATAAATAGAATAAATAACCATCAATCTTAACTTAGATGAAATAAAAAAATAATTACAAAATGATAAAATGACTTATCCGAAGAATGGATAGATATTAAATAATGTTATTAAACTCTGCTGATGATAAGAAATTAAGAAATAATATTAAATATTCAAACAGGAAAAACCGTCTGTATTAAAATATGGAGCTAATAAAAATTTTAATTTGATGGAAAGAATTTTATTTTCGTCATTCGTTTGTAGTTCTAATAACAAAAATATCATCGAGATGCCTAAAAATAAAATTATCTATCTATCTATATCTATAAATAAATCTATCTCTATGCAAATAAATACCGTAATAAAAACCATTAACTGAGTTACAATTATTATCAACTGAGAATATTATATATTTATTAATTAATTTTCATTTGCACCTGTGTAATTGCGCACTTAGCAAATCTGATCCAAGTGTTTTTCTCTTTGATTTTGTCCAGGAACATCGAGTTTCGGAATGGAAATATCAATTAAGTTTTAAGTATCAGTAGATTAAGTTCTAGGCCAATCTTTTTAATCTTTTCTTATCAAGTCCAGGTAACAGGGAGTAGGAAAGCGGAAGAACGAGTGGGTTTGGGTGATAATGTGTCGATGAGTGGAACGTGATGTATTTGTTATGAATATATGATTTTATAGTGGGAATGTTCATATCGTTGTGTATAGTGTGATTCGAAATATATCATGTTGCATTAACAATGTTTCTGAGAATTTTGGACTGTGTTGTTTGTATCTTGTGTATGTCGACTTGTTTTTCTGAACCCCAAAGTTCTGCTCCATATGTCCAAATAGGTTTTAGTATACTGTTATAGATAAGTCTTTTGTTCCTCAAGTCAAGTGAAGATCTTTAGTCCTGAAGATGTGATAGTTATTAGTTAGTAGTCTCTTGTCAGTTCTTGTTATTCAGAATATTCTGAATGAAATCGAAATCATTTGACATTTGTCTCTCAATTAAGTTAATTGGTAATTAAATAAAAGGAGTCTTTGATTCCATTTCGACTTCTTTCTTAGGAAACTTATTGTCACGAAGATTCTTTAAGACCTTTTGTATTATAGATAATTGCATTACAACTCGAGTCAAAATTGAAATGGAGCTTACTTTATGTTGATTATTGAAAATGAACAAATTTTTGACATTTTCTGGAATTTTTCACAATAATGAAAACGTCTTAGATTCGAAAAAGAAACAAGAAATTCTTCTATAAACATTCATTAAATTGTTTGCTTATTTACCAATCGTTAAATAAGAAAAAAAAGTTGTAACACTACAAGGTAGGTTCTTGGGTTTAGTACATGGTAGACATGGGTTTGACAACGGTTGAGCAGGGAGGTAATTTGCCCTGGATTACTGGATAAGATCGCAATATGAAATTTAGTAATGGTTTGATAAGATTATTTTTTATATAGATTTATGTTAATAATTTAATGTTTTATTAAATTACTAAAATAGAGCCAAAAACTCAAAAAGAAACACTATTATTTATTATAATGCAATTGGGAAAAACCACAATGCAAAGCCTTATGTTTCAAAAATACACCCACTTACCAGTCGACGTTTCGCCTATTCAGGCATTATCAAGACATCAAAAACAAAAAGGGGGTTATGTGAATCACATCTCGAAGAAAAAGGTGCAATACATCCCAACGATCAACAGCCCAAACAGGCTCCAAACATGAGACAGCACCCCACCACCAAGACGTTCAACATACAACTGTCACACGTGTATGTTTGGAGGCAGGCTCATGTTTAGAGCCTGTTTGGGCTGTTGATCGTTGGGATGTATTGCACCTTTTTCTTCGAGATGTGATTCACATAACCCCCTTTTTTTTTTTTGGTGTCTTGATAATGTCTGAATAGGGGGAAACGTCGACTGGTAAGTGGGTGTATTTTTGAAACATTAGGCTTTGCATTGTGTTTTTTCCAAATTGCATTATAAAGTTTTATTAAATTGTTTATTTGTTTTTACGTGCGATGTAATTTTATTTCTGAGGCCGTAATTTTGACGCATGCTATGTATTGATATTAAGTTGAATAATTTTTATTTGATCGTATTAGTACTTCTTCAGCTAACTGTATCTAATTATTGTTAGATTCTTTTTAATTATTAGGTTAAAACAGTTATTGTTTTAAATATTTTATTTGAAAAGAAAAGATATGACCGGGATTCGAACCCAGCCTTAACCATCTCGGGCATCCTGGTTCACTTCTTGGTCGGTCTCATCCCTTCTTTCCACTGATCCTATATCTCCGTGTTTTCGAAGCGAACCAGGATGGCCGAGATGGTTAAGGCACCACCACGGAGAGGTGGGAGACCCGGGTTCGAGTCCCGATGAAAAAAAATTCAGTCCTCCATTCAAATGACCGATCAGCCGATCTTAGTTTTTTATGGAGAAACGAGATTTTTTCTTTCGATTCGACAAAAGTCGTTTATGGTGTTACAAACACGTACCTAAGAGGTTTTCAGTAAATTTAGAATAACCCTGAATAAAGATTATTAGGTAGCAATGAAAAACGATTGACATTTAAAATTTGACTCGGGCAATGCTTTCAAGGTTTAAAAAAAACTTCATTTATTAAATTTTATTACTCTCTACCGAATCGTTACCAATGCCGCGCATTGCAAGTCGAAAACTTGAAACTTGTGTCGTGTGAGTCACGCAAAGCGTCAAGTGACGAAGACTATCAAGGTCAAAGGCACCGTCATCGATTTAGTAAATAAATGGAGATCCATATCCTTATCTACGGATCTTGACACCAAATATTCGTTTTCGGATCCGTATCCGCGGATATACGACGTACTTTGTTAACGATCCGAAACACCACTAGCTAAAATAAAACTGTAAGACAAGTTTGACTTTCTTATAAATGTGAAAGTTTGTATGTTTGTCTCTCTTTCACGCAAAAACTACTGAACGGATTTGGATGAAACTTGACAGTAATATAGGCTATACATCAGAATAACACATAGGCTATATCAAGCGCGGATTTAGGGGGGTGCACGAGGGAACGTGCCCCCCCGACTGTTTTTTAGGTACTGTAGCGAATCCATTATAGTACAAAATTAAAGGCAAATCTCATGATAATATTTGTGAAAATAATAGAAAGAACATGAGTGAAACTATTTGTTTTGATATCCTACTAATCTTACTAATGTTATAAATGTGAAAGTTTGTATGTTTGTCTCTCTTTCACTCAAAAACTACTGAACGGATTTGGTGGAAACTTTACAGTAATATAGGTTATACATCATAGGCTACAGCAAGGGAAGATTTATGTGGGGGCACGATGGAATGTGCCCCCCCCCCCGTTATAGTACATTATTAAAGGCAAATCAGGAACTTAGCATCTTGAAAGCTTTAGATAGGTTGGTTTATTCATTTAACGTCACTTAATGCTGCTGTGGCTAATCGGACGATGCTAAAGTGGGAGCTCTAATTTTTGCCTATCCAGGTTTAATTAGGATAGGGATTTTTAACGAGTACCTGACATCGCACAGGCTCGGGATTCACGTTTAACGTCCCTTCCGAAGGACGGCGTGACTAAGGATTTTTTACTCCCTTAAAAATCCTAGGGCCACCTGTCGGGCAACGAACCCGCGATCTTGGGCTTAGTAGTTTGTAACCACTAGAACACAGGTGACCGTATTTTTAGATAGGTCCTTTATATAGTTAAAGAAAGAAATTTGAACAATAATAGGTAAATAAAGGGTTTCCCCTTTAATATAATAGGGGTTCAAAGGTTGTATAGAATCCGTCAGTTTTGATGTTAGACGTCTGAAATTTTGGATGTACGGGTAACCTATATTTAAAAAAAAGTAATTTAATTATTTATTTAAAATGATCTTTCACGAAACTTTATGTTGCAGACCAAATTCCACGTGAACGAAGCCGCGGGAAAAAGCTAGTATTAAATAATTGACACGAGAGGTTGGTTAACGACATTCTAAACGTAGAGGAACGGAAAGTGAAACCTCCAGGACTTCAGGAGTTACATCAGGACTTTATAAGGATTTAGAAGTAGAAATATAGGTGGAAAGGATTCCCTCAAAGAAAGAAAGGCCCACGCTTCCCGTAGCTGTTAACATATTAAATAATTTATCTGTCAAACCCGGATTATAACCCGGAACATTCAGCTTCGTAACTCAGGCCTCCACTAAGGTACTCCGCTTCACGAAATGGATTATTCCGTTTTCAGACATAACAATATGGCTCCATAAACACCATTAAAATGATTACTGAAAGAATCCTAAAAAAATAATCCAATTCTTCTTCCTCGTCCCAAAGAGATCTGATTTTTTTAAATTGGACGACTATTTTAAGAACAGGTGAAGAATTAGAGGTTATTAATCTTCTTTCATGTCTGGCATGTCAGATATATCTTTTATCATGGGCTGATTGTCACGCATCACTGTGATGGATGCCAACACAAGGAGTTTAAAAAAAAATTATTTATTGATATTTACAACTGTAAATTGTAAAATGTAAAACTGTAAAACGACTGTGGAAGGTCACTTGGCCATCTTCTTTTCAGACGCCTCGAGGATTGTCGGGAATTGAAGAGGAAGCTAGGTTCGAAACTAGAGGGTTTGAGTGGGAATGAAGTTTGTTATGAAAGGATAGATACCGGGTTCGCGCCAAATAAGCAATAAATGGGACATTAAGGTCGTTATGGATGACTTTATTCTTAACAAAATAAGGAGCATTGAGGATTTTACGAAGCATTTTGGATTGTAGGGATTGGATACGAGAGGAATTCGATGGCTTAGTGGTAAAGCTCTACTTCAAGTTCAAATAGGTCTTTTGTAGTTAATTGGGAGCTTAGATCGATTGGCTAGTAAGTGTTGAAGTAGTTTGAAACGTCGAGCGGTTTCTTGTCTTTTCAGTCTTGTATGATGATTCCTGGATAATCGTTTGTCAAGAGGCAACCCTAAGTATCGGATCTGTTCTACAGGCACCAGTGGGATATTATTAAAGGATACTGAATGGCATGAAGTCTTTGCTTTACGACGTGAGGTAAAAGTGATTTGATGCGATTTTTGAGTAGATATTTTAATTCTACAGCGTTGACGCCATTCTTCAAGATCAGTGATATGGGATTGGAGGCTTTAGGATGCAATAACTGGATTGGTGTTGACTGATAATACACATGTATCATCAGCATACGTGGTAAGGATAGTTTTAGGATGAGTTGGGATGTCAGCTGTATAAACTGTATAAAGGATTGGGCCAAGGATACTACCTTGAGGAACACGAGGATTTAAAGATGAAATTTATTATTATTATTATTCTTTTATTTTAAATTATTCCTTAAAAATAAATTTGATTCCAGTAGTTTTTTCTTATAGATTTACTGGAATATGAAGTTTTTGAAATGATCAATAGTTCTTGAGAAATTTCAAAGTTCTTTTTTAAAAAAATTTCTTTTCAATCTTCCCCAACAGAGAGTAAGAATGAGAAAAAACAAGTGGATTTTGGTATTTTTGTATTAATTAAAGATATTAAAGTTATTTGTATTAGTTTAAGATTTTTTATTACAATAGCCAAGGTATGGTTTGGAGAGCTGAGAGCTGAGAGTGTAGGAGGCTGTTGCTGTGCTGAGTATACTCTGACTGTGGTAAATATACCTTTAATCAGTTAACTGAAATTGATAGACACCGGGGCTCACTCAGCCTTGTGGGATTTGGGTAATCTTCATGGTGAATTCGTGGGAAAACTCAAAAGCCGTGTGGTTTAATGCGATCTCGGCTAAACCACAATTGTTGGCCTAGAAGAGGTACAGTCTCTACAATGCTCTACATACAAAACCTTTCAGGGGTTACAGTTGCAATTTTTTTTTTTTTAGATATTCAGCTACCTCATTTTCGTTAATGACATAGTCACCTTTCACATTAATTAAACTAAACTGAAAATTGAAAATACCCTATATTGAATAGTTCATTTGATGGTGATTGTTTTTAAATATTCTTATTTTGAAGAGAATTGATTTGTCCCGTTCGGGATTCGAACATGTGTCGTCTGCATCTCTAGCGCAGTGCTCTAACCACTGAGCTACAAAGGCTAGCATCCAAGCCAGACGAATTCATTCTCTTCACCGATCCTGTCCACGTGTTCTCGCAATTTTTGCGATGCATACGTGGGGAAGAATGTTCATTGAACATTTTATTAAATAAGATCTTGTTGGCATACGTCAATTTTTATGTTTATAATTTATTTTTATAATAATTTTTATTAATTATAATAATTGATGTAGGTCAAGGAGATCCCAATTAACGTAATATTCAAGGAACATTCTTCCCCTTGTATACATCGTAATAATTGCGAGAACACGGGGATGTAGGATCGGTGAAGAGAATGGATTTGTCTGGCATGGTTACGACCCCTGGTAGCTCAGTGGTTAGAGCACTGCACTAGAGATACTCGAATCCCGGCCAGGACAAATCTTTTCTCTTCAAAAATAAAAATATTTAGAAATATATAAATAAATATTACGTTGCGAGAATTTCAGTTTGGCTAGTAATGCTTAATAAAAATACTTAATGAACACTAAAAGAGAATTATTTATTTATTGATATAAATGTTATAAAATTAGATAATGTATTTTAGTTAACATGTAATCTGACTAAATATAATAATCCTTAATAGGAATGGGAGGCCGGGTTTAATCCTTCGCGTTTTAGCATTAAACTAATCCTGCCATTAACCTACCTCGGGCCTTACATATTATACCTATATAAATATAAATCTATATAAACATATATAGTGATATTTATCAGAGAGGGGGAATCAGCTTTTATTATTTCTTTATGATGTATTATAGATTAGGAGAAACTTAATGGTGCTTTAATTTCTTATATATATATATATATATATATATATATATATATATATATATATATATATATGTGTGTGTGTGTGTGTGTGTGTGTGTTTGTGTGTGTTTATTTTGCTTAATAAGCACATCAATATAATTTATTCCTGAAAATTTAGTTTTATTTATATCCAAGACAATATGAAAAGAGCTGATATAAAAACAATGAATTATTTAACTCTTGGAACTGCAATCTATAAGGGACCTTGAGATCAGTACATAGTAGAGGCTGCACTATTTCTATAACAATGATCGTGCAGGGAGATGATTTTCTGAATGGAGATGATCATAAAAGTTTCTAATTTCTAGATTATCTGAATTTTCGATTACACAGGTCTCCAAAAAAAAAACTTGAAAAAAAATTGTTTTGATTTAGTTAACTTATTTGTATGTATTTTTTTGCGCTGATTTCTAAAATTACATTGTTTTTTTCTTATCATGTAAGGCTTGACTACAAAATAAAGTTGACGTTTTTGGAAAAAGTACCAACAACGGAAAATTGTGGCTTTGTTTTTATTATTTTAACATGAATTAAAAGCAAAAAAAAACACAAAGATACCAAGCTAAATGAGCATATAAGTGAAGCACATGTGTTGTAAAGTTATTATAAGTCTTTGTGAAAACGTTTTTTTTTTCCAACTTTTTATCACTACAAATAGTAAATTAAAAAAAATATATATATATTTCAATATATAATTCAATTTATTGATATTTACAACTATAATACTATTACATTAAGTAAATCTGCTATATGTACAATACGACTTGAAAAGCACAAAAAAAAAATATATATATATATATACAGCTTTTCCTACCTGTACTTGTATTGTAGTGCTTTCGAAAGCGTTGAAAAGCATAGGTAATACTTCCGTTCTAATTTCTTCCCGGGGCGTCTTCTCTAGGATGATGTGAAGATTTTCGAGAAGCGTCACAGTCGCCTGGATTGTCTTGGGAATCGTGAATACTCCCCTAAAACAAAAATTAATATAGACAAATTGATTCATTATATAGTTTTATTTAAATTTTATTTATTTATTGATATTTGCGACTTTATTACAATAATACAACAAGTAAATAGGCTTAGCGATACATAATGACATGAGTTAATGACAAGTAGAGAAAATACCTACTGGCAGTACTCAAATCAAAAGTTCAGCTAAGAAGGTCACGTGGCCATCTTCTTTTCAGATGCCTCGGAGGATTATCGGGAATTGAAGAGGAAGGTAGGTTTGAAACTAGAGGGTTTGAGTGCGAATGAAGTTTATTATAAAGTTAATATGCTGAATAACTGATGGTCTATAAATATTATTTCAAGGTTTGTTATACGTTCTTCATTATCCCAATGGCAAAAGCCAAGTAAAAGCAAACAAAAAAATGTAGCAAGGATGGATAAAATTGAGATGCCGCTAAGACTTGTAGAGTTTCACTCTTTTGATATAATTAATACAGGAAGGCCCAAGACAAGATGGAGAAATCTAGTCGACTAGGATGCTGCAGTTATAGGTGGGCTTAATATGATGGATAGAGCAAAATACATGAAATGGAGGAAAAATCGCTTGGAGGAAGATCCATGACTTGAGTAAAACTATAATTGAAACTGGAGCGAAATGGCTCAGTGGTAGAGCATTGAGTTGCCATGCCGGAAATCCTGGTTCAAATCCCACTGCAGGCAGTACTTTTATTTAGTTCATGTGCAGTGGAAGATGGATCATATGGGATCTAGGACCCTCCTGGGGCTCACCCAGCCTCTATATAATATTCAAAAACTAAGGTACCCAAAATAAGGGGGAAAATCCGGTGGTTGAGCGTGACCCAGGACATCACGCCATGTAGAACCGTTGTCCATGAAACAGTACAGTCTCTAGCCTTTTACTGAACCCCAGACCCATTCATGGGTTGTAGTGGTACAAGTTTTTTTTTTGTAGCTGAAACTATAAAATTTGGGAATATAAGATAAAAATAATATGATGCAATACGAAATATAACGGATATAAGAGGGAGAATATAGGTGGTACCGTTAATTGGGTTGCCGACGTTTCGACCCACATTGCGGGTTTTCTCCAAAGCAGGTAAGATCGGGAGTTGACTCTAGAATCTATAAAGTATATGGTATATAATATAGGCATGTACTGCCGCAACAAGTTATACATTATCTTACAAAAATTTGCTTTGGATATAGAAAAAAAAAATAAGAAATATGGAACAGATCGGTAATTAAATTTTTAAATAATTCTATATTTAATAATAATTTCCTTCATACACTTTCAAGAAAACAAAACTAAGGTATGCAAGTTCACTGGCTTCAGAGCCTGATATTAATTCTTTGTTACCATGACGATCACCCTGTTGTTGAGTGGCATTTGATTGTTATAATCTATATTGTCAATACATTAAGCTGAATATGTATCTTGGAATTTAATTATTATTTTAAGGTATATACTTGATTATATTTTAGTATTTCTTTTTGAGTATTATTGTTTAAACCATTATCGTTTTTTTTTTCACAGAATGGCCTTAGAGACCACGCGAATATCATAATTTCCACTTCATTCTCTCCTTCCTTCTATATTACCACCTTTCCTCATTCTTTCCAATTGTCCTTTCCTTGGTCCACGCTATTCCTTTTCTTGCATATCTCTTTTCCACAAGGACCTTAATTTCTTTTAGTCTGTTCCCGTAATCATCCCATCGAAACAGTCTTGGTCTGTTATTTTTAATCTTTTAGTTTCTTCCTTCGTCTGTTTGATGTACCTCCCAGCACTCTTGTATCCTCTCATTTTATAGAAGATTTCTCTATTTAATATATTTGGGTGCATCCTCACCATATGTCTGTAGAACCTTAATCTTCTTATTATTATGTCCGTTTCCAAATCATTCACTTCTTTGTATCAACCTATAGCCTTCTTGTGTCTTCTTTGGGTCGTAAATTCTCCTTAGGCGGGTGAGAGAAGCGGTTTCCATTCCGTACAGCATCACCGGCTTGACGTAAAAATTATTATATTTAAAAAAAAGAAAAGGAAAAATAATCTTTCTTTTACAAAATATTTGTTTAATATTTGTGGTCAAAAAAATTATAAGACCATCAAACTATCCGGCCTTAACAAGATCAATTATGATTTTTATAAAAATTAAATATATCCTTATTAGAAACTGCTGTCTAGCATTCCGAATAAACTAGTTATTTGAGAAAATTGTCGGGATTTTATCATGAATTTTCGCTTCGATAACGGTTGCCAGATTCACACCTGAAAGTTTGTAAGTATTTATAGCTGTTGGCGGGGGGGTGGGGGGTCAAAGCTCCTGTTGCTAACCCTCGCTCCTAGCTGTCGGCTACTTACCATACATTAAAGGCATTTGCAAGTCCTAGAGTTAGG
The DNA here is from genome assembly GCA_037127475.1 of Arma custos. Classification (NCBI taxonomy): domain Eukaryota; kingdom Metazoa; phylum Arthropoda; class Insecta; order Hemiptera; family Pentatomidae; genus Arma; species Arma custos. The sequence continues at coordinate 9,406,356 of CM073764.1, forward strand.
CAGATTTTCACCTTTCGGCGATGTTACTCTCGCCTTCCAATGCAGTTCATGAAACTTTAATAGCTCCTTCATTCTAAATGGAGGCTTAGCTTTTAATGTATAATAAAAAAGCTTTAGTATGATATAAAATGTCGTCAAAGATTTCAGGATATTATATCGCAGAATATTATGTAAATAAAAATATATTTCATACATAAGGAATGCTATCTGTATGAATGAACAAAAAGTGAAAAGAAAAAGCTTCCTAAGTAAGGAGTTAAGCAATATTTAAATTTAAAAGGTCTTGAATAATAATAGTTGAATTATATATATATATATATATATATATATATGTATATATATAAAACACATAACATACAATATCATAGCTCATCGTTGCAAAGGGGTGAGGCCTACATTGCCCGTATAACAGAACAGTCTTGCGGGTTTAGTATACTACAAGCGCCGTTAAGTTTGATTTTAATTTATATTAAAAAAAAATTCTTGTAATTATATTATGTTTTATGATCTTCATAGATTTTATTTCGTTTTTTTATTGTTTATATATCTCATCAATTATTCTATCATTCACTGAGTTGCCATGCCGGAAATCGTGGTTCAAATCCAGCTGCAGTCAAAACAGACTTTTAGAAAACAGACGTTTATTTAGTCTGTTTGCAGCCAGAGATGGATCATATAGGATCTAGGACCCAGCCTCTATAAAATGTTATAAAAATAGGGTAATCAAAATAAGGGGGGTAAATCTGGCTGTTGAGCGTGATCAAGGACGAATCCTTGCAGAACCGTTCTCCATGAAACAGTATAGTATCAACCGTGTACTGAACCCAAGACCCGTTTAAGGGTTGTAGTGGTACAGGGTTGTATATATATATATATATATATATATATATATATATATATATATATATACAACCCTGTACCACTACAACCCTTAATATATATAATATATGTGTGAGGAAGAAAATGACCTGGGTAGAGGTAAAAAAAAAATATTTTTTCTAAAGTAGGGAGAAATGTTTATGGAAGTGCCAACGTTTCGACCCACATTGCAATTATTCTTCAGGACTAAGTATGGAAAATACAGACAATTAAAATTACATAGGGTAAATATTAAAGTTAAAGTAGGTAAGCATCAAGCTATCTTTGTGGTGGAAAATAAAGATGGGATATAGAAAATGAAGATAGAGATACAAAGCAAGGGGAATAAATGTAGTGTTAATAACAAAGTGACTAGTTTATGACTAGGTTATTAGTTTTCGTATTACCATCCTTGTCACTTTGTTCACAGTCTTCAATTTGTGATGACTTCTTTCATCACAAATTGAAGACTGTGAACAAAGTGACAAGGATCACCCAGCCTCTATAAAATATTATAAAAATAGGATACCCAAAATAAGGGGGGAAAACCTGGCGGTTGAGCGTGACCTAGGACAAGTCACCTCCTTGCAGAACCAATGTCCATGAAACAGTACAGTCTCTACTATGTACTGAATCCCAGACTCGTTCACGGGTCGTATTGGTTACAGGTTTACCTACTAAATATAGCATATTGCTATGTTTCTACTCTTAAATATATTTTGAATATATATATATATATATATATATATATATATGTATATATATTGTTTTATATATATATGTATATATATATATATATATATATATATATATATATATATATATATATATATATATATATATATTGATATTTGGGATGCCAGAGTCTTATTTAGGATGAGTACTCAAATTATTATTTATATGCCTTTATCTTAATTGGGTTCCTTTCCAAAGGTCTTCTTGTGTTTACCGATTTACTTATCTATTATACATTATTATTACTTATCAATATATTATTTATAAATAAATTGTTTATCTGAGGTATGTAAGCACCAAAAGAATTACAATAAGGATCGTTTATTTATTTAATTTCAACAAGGTTAATGATTCAGATTTTAATATATACAAAAAAGATTGCCATAAAATACATTACAGGAAATAAATTAAACTTATCTGTGGATAGGAGTAGATTGGGTTACATACAGGTCGGTCTTCTTCCTTGACATCTTCGCCCGCTTCGTTCGGCCGCTCTTCTCTCCGGCCTCGTCTCCCGAGTACCTTCCTGCTCCACCTTCATCTCAGGAGTACCTCCTTCCTTCCTGCTCCGCCTCCGTCCACCTTCCTTCCCTGCGTCTCTCTCCAGAGTGGCTTCTTCAGCCTCGTTTTCAAGAGTTTTCTTCTCTGCCCCTCTCCTTCCTTCTCCACCATCTTGGACCATAAGGGACCCAAAAGGTCTGTTATTTGTCCCAAACATATGCCTTTTCATGTGTCCCGACCTGACACATTTTCCCCGCTCTGCATCCCTTTCATAGTGCCGACAATACATAGCAATATTAATGCAAAATAAGGTCTATCTCTTCAGACTTTTCTTCACTACCCATTCAAATAACAAAAATACTTTATCTAGTGAAATTTTATTTTATTCTTATCTATAGGCAAAAGATATCTATATGCAGTATTTTTATTTATTCCATGGTTTGATCATTTAAAAAATAGAAGAAATTCAGAAAATAACAGAATAAAGCGGTATTGCTGAAGGAGGTATAAATCGTGAGGTCACAGGAATCTGCCGAAAAACAACGCGTTGGAAATTCGAGGCCAGCTGTGGTAATAAATTATTTATTCTGTAATCAGCTATGGATCGACCCAGTGGCACTTGCGAACCCTACCAGGACCCAGCCTGCCAACATAAATTCTGGTCTATAGAAATAAACCTTGCAGTTGATAGTTATTTTGGCCAACTGATTTCCTTACAATACGTGACTTATTTTTTATTTTATTTATTTAAAGTGGCATTATGCTGTTATAGCTAATCAGACGTCTGACATAATGAGAGCCCTAAGCTTTGCTTAACCAAACGTAATTAGTATAAGGGTCTTTAACGAGTATCTAAGGTCCACATATTAATGTGACCACCAAGAAAGATTATTTTATTTTTGTTTTTTCCTAAATTTTTTCTATACACTTTCGTGTCTTAATAAATTGCTGGTTTAAGTAATGGCAACACTGTTATAAGTTTTTTAAAGTATTTCTTTTTATTAATGGCAGCATTGGTTTTAGTAAAGCCATTTTGTTTTACGAGTGACGGCGTCCATAATTTGTGTTTGAAATTTATGTGGATTTATTGTTTCTTTTTCATTAAATACAAGTCGGATTCGGATAAGTTTATTATTGATATATTATTCGTATCATATATTTTAACTATTTTGATAGTTTTTTTTCATCAATATTTAAAATAGGGTGTAAATAGGGTGACACCACAAAATAATAAAAAAAATAAAGATTTATTTTCGAAACTATTTTTTTCAATTTCATATTACTATCAGATAACTAACTTACCCATAAAACTAATATTTAAACTCGATTTACATCATTACGCATACAAAAAGATAATGCAAACATCTAACAAGAACGAATCTATCCAGTGGTCACATTAATATGCCATTTTGCATCTCCTGCTGAGGGCGACATAACCAAGGATTTTTTACTCTGTTTATCATAACGCCACCTGTCAGAATGCGAACCCACGACCAATGATAAAGCTAGCCTATAAACCACTGGTGACATCCAAATATAGTTTTTTAAGGCAAATCTAAACTTACAAATGAATAATAATAAAACACGGAATAAATAGATGTTCTTATTTAATATCTTATTTTTCCATTAGCCGATTTCCATTTCGATTTTATTGTAAATTTGTATTCTATTATTTTTGTTTTAACCCTGCAATGGTACGGTGAGCTGGGAGGGCATAAATGGTACGGTGGGTTCCTCACATACCCCAACTTTTTTTTTAAGGTTTGAGGTGCTATGGTATCAGTGCCTCTCTACTCATCAATAAGAACATAATTATAATAATGTAACATGACTTTATTCTTCATAAAAATACATTTTCAAATCAAACTTTTCAATAAAACATAGGCAGCAAAAGTAGGTAACTTTCACAATAAGAAAATAAAAAAAAAATAAAATAAAAAATAAAACACATAAAATTTTCAAAGCAAAATGTAGTCGAAAACCAGTCTCATGAATAAAACATTCTCAATTATCAACAATAATTGCAAGATATGCAGTAGTGAACAGCTTTCAGATGACTCCAACAAATAGATTTTTTTTAAAATTATTGGTCATTTTTTATGAGTTAAAAATATTTTTATTTTTTATAAAGAGAAAAGATAGGCCCTCGACCGGGATTTGAACCCGGAACCTTTGTCTCACCGTGACATCGCTCTGCCAATTGAGCTATTCAAGGCCCCTCCCGGTCGAGGACAAACCTTCTCTCTCATAGATCCTAAAGCCCCAGCGTGCTCCCGCTATTTTAGCGATGAATACGCTAGAACGAAGTTCTTTGAACATTAATTTTAATTTAGGATCTTATTGACTTACATCATATTATTATTTATAATTTTTTATAATTATTGGTCATTTTTTATGAGTTATAAATATTTTTATTTTTTAAAGAGAAAAGATAGGCCCTCGACCGGAATTTGAACCTTTGTCTCACCGTGACATCGCTCTGTCAATTGTTCTCGACCGAGAGGGGCCTTGGATAGCTCAATTGGCAGAGCGATATCACGGTGAGACAAAGGTTCCGGGTTCAAATCCCGGTCGAGGGCCTATCTTTTCTCTTTAAAAAATAAAAATAGATTTTTTGTATGTAGTACAAAAATTTTTCATTTTCTTATCTGCACCACGAGGGAAAATATTGCCCTGACTGTAAGTAACCAAATGGGAGCGGGTGGTTATGGCAGGGGATAACAATGACGGACAATAATCAACCAGAAACTTCTGTTTCAGGTGCATTCTTATTGTTGGCATTTTAAATTAAGGGTGTTCATTATTTTTGGGGGTGTCCATAACTAACACTTTCCCTATATTAACTGATGGAAATTTATAGTCGAATTAATAGTAATATATAAGAGAATTACTAAATAAAGGAATATCTCTTAAAAAACGCGATGGAGTACATGAATGGCACTGTGGCGAAAATACCCCAAACATGAATTTTCGTGGAATTCGGGTAACAAAGTCAATAGACTCACAATGTGAAGCGAAATCCTCTCGTCCACAGCTGGAATTGCAGGACAGGTACTCAAAGTCTTAACCCTTGGAGATAATTTTTGGTCATGAGGGTGCATTTCAAAGCATCCTGGGGTCGTGAGGGTTAACACTTTGTTTTTTTCTACTGGAATATACCTTTTACTTCATATTTAATTTCATGTTATTATGTAAATATTGCAGTATTCCAATAATGTACCCGTTCGGCCAGATATATTTTTTTTATTAATTTCTGTACACATTTGTTATTCCTAAGGGACTTGGTCCCATAATAAAATTATTTTTCTATTCTATATATGAGTAGTGAGTTCAAATTAAGACAAGTAAAAATGAATTAGAAGGTCACTAGAAGATTAACCTGCAAGAAAAAAATGAGACATTAAACAAACTGTATTCCTCCAGTGGTTACCCTGGAATTTCCGATGGGTAGGTATAATTTTTCTTATGTTATGATATAAAATTATATTTTAAATCTTAGTAATATTATAAATGTGAAAGTTTGTATGTTCGTCTCTCTTTCACGCAAAAACTACTGGACAGATTTGGATGAAAGTTTACAGTAATATATGTCATAAATACGAACAACACATAGGCTATAGCAAGCGTGGGTTTAGGGGGGTGCACGGGGGACACGTGCTCCCTCCCCCCCCCGACAGTTTTTTAGGTACTATGGAGAATCCATTATAGCACATAATTAAAGGCAAATCACATGATAATATTTGTTCAAATAACAGAAAGGACATGAGTGAAACTATTTGTTTTGATATCCCACTCATCTTACTAATATTATAAATGTGAAAGTTTGTATGTTTGTCTCTCTTTCATGCAAAAACTACTGAACGGATTTGGATGAATCTTTACAGTAATATAGGTTATACATCAGAATAACACATAGGCTACAGCAAGAGCGTATTTAGGGGGCCACGGGGGCACGTGCCCCCCCCTCCTAAATACGCCCCCAGACAGTTTTTTAGGTATTGTAGAGAATTTATTGTAGTACATAATTAAAGGCAAACCATATGTTAATAGTTGTTAAAATAACAGAAAGAACATATTTTTCATTTTATTTATAAAATGATCGGTCACGAAACTTCATGTGGCAGACCAAATTCCACCCGAGCGAAGCCGCGGGCATAAGCTAGTAACTATATAACTGCTGGATGGGGATTTGCAATGTTTCTTTAACAGGTTCTGAAGGGTAATTAAATTTTAAGACGAATTCCCGTTGAGAATGTTTTTGATTCCATACGTCATGAGGAACCTAGTCTTCAGAAAAACAAATAAAAAAACAGCTTTTATAAATAGTTCCCTATATAACAGAGGAAAAGCCTTTATTTTTATTAAACCCGTTGAAGTAAGTACTGTAGATAATTAAAATAGCTTAGTAATAAAGTCAATTTTCATTCCTCAACATCAAGAATCAGAGAAATTTACAAGTGTATAACAATAAAGGCAAATAGAGGAACTACCAAAAAATTACTATTCGAATAACAAGTCAAGGTCTCGAGGCCATCTTCTTTTCAGACACATCGGAGGATTATCAGGAATGGAAGAAATAGCGAGGTTTGAAACTAGTGGGTTTGAGTGTGAATAAAGTTTTTCATGAAAGGATTGATATCGTGTTCGGGAAAAATCAGCAACAAATGTAAAATAAAAATAGAATTTTAAGTCTAATATTAAACTTTCTCCATAAAAGTTCGAATCACTCAATATTAAATATTTAAGGTAAACAATTTGAATAAATATGCAAAATTAAAGTTACCTATCGTCGTTGTCAAAACAATACCGTGTATGTAAACTTTGGGCGATTTTACAGAAGAGAAAAAACCCCGCACCGAATGTAGACTTTGCATTTTTTTTCAGAATTATCGAAGAGAAGTATCAATAAATCATAACCTGCCGCGTTGGTGACCTTAACTACATTGGATCCGATGCGATACGATCAGAATTCGGAAGCAAACCAAATGACTGAAATATATTGAGAGTGCCTACATTGGATCCGCTCCGATCCGATCCATTTTTATCCGAGCAATCCGACCGATTTAGTCCCTCGTGGAATCAAAATAGTTCATTTATATGGAAGCGCCTACATTGGATCCGATCCGACACTGTACGATCAGGTGCGATTTTCACATTTCAAAATCATTAGTTTTCAATCCGATAAGCCAGCCGTTACCGTGTGTGGCAACCTAACCTTTATTGTCTAAAATGTTTATTAAAAAGTATACATTTTAATTTGATAATTAACTATTATATAAATATCCGCCATAAATCAAAATTAAATATTCTCAATTCTCATTAAAATATGTTATTACTAATCTTCATGAACCATTAAATATAGTAGCGAAGGTTATTTTTCCGTTGAATAAAATTAAATCTATCAAAAATATACATAAAAAATATACCTACATAAAATTTTAATTCGTCAAAGAAAATTGGAAACATTAACTTTTGATAAAATTATCGTCTTAATGTTTAATTTATTTGTTAAACAGTTGGCAACACTGGGAGGTAAGGGCTTTTCTGATTTTTTATACTCGTTTGCAAAGATTAACAACAAAATAGACTGAAAAGAATTACTCATTGAATTAGTTCGAAAAGAGCCTTGATTTTGTCATCAAAGAAATAAATATTATCACAATCGAGAAAATTAAATCATTATATAAAACACGAATATATTAAAAAAACAATAAATTATATTTTTTTTTATTGAAAAACAACTAAATTATTTGTTTATAGTCATACAGCAAGACAAAAATATTCTAATATAGTAATATTACCTCATTCTTATAACGTTTGGTTCTTTAAATTTATAAAATTCAGATTATTTATTAATTATTTTTAATATATTTATATTTCACTATAATACATATAAAATATAAGAAATAAAAGAATAAAATTCATACTATTTTATTCGGAAGGCAGTGACTAGTTTCACTATCGGATTGAAAAGAATAGAATCACGTCGGATCTGATCCAGTGTAGGCACTCACTGCGTATTTCAGTTATTTGTATTTTCAGTCCACCATCCTATGTGATAGAATAGGATCGCGTCGCATCGCATCGGATCCAATGTAGGTGCACCCCTAAATATTAAAGTTAAAATACATAAACTTCAAGGTATCTGAGTGGTGGAAAATAAAGATGGGGAAACTCAGATATAGATATAAAACAAGGGGAATAAATGTAGAGTGTTAATAACAAAGTGACAAGGAAGTTGGGAGCGGATTGGCTCAGTGCCGGAAATCCTCGTTCAAATCCCGCGGCGGGCAAGACTTTTATTTCAGAGGTATCGTTTCAGTCTATAAATCTCTTATATTTTCTTTAGTACTAAAATGTTGATATTTTTATTCTTTTCTTTCATCCCAGATGATCTCCTAAAATAGGCTGAAACGTGGGCAAAACATAAATAAACTTTACTTATTCATATACAATTCATCTACTGTTACTCTCAACCGTCTTCATTGGTGTTCAGGAAACATACGGTCGATCATTTCCTCATCAATATACAAACATTTAATGCTTCGCTTTAATTACATAAATCATCAATCTTGTATCTTGTATTTCAGGTATATATATTCCTCCTTCTTTCACTCTGTCATAAACCTTTTTTTCGCTACACACGATTATATAAAGTATAATTATGTATTCATCTTGATGGTAACTAATTTCAAATTTTGAATTTCACCAACACCATATCATTCATTGAAAAAAACAAAATAACCCTGTACCACTACAACCCGTGAACGGGTCTAGGGTTCAGTAGATGGTAGAGACTGTACTATTTGACGGATAATGGTTCTGCAAGAACGTGACTTGATTTTTCCCACTAATTTTGGGTAACTTATTTTTATAATATTTTAAAGAGGCTTGGTGAGCCCCAGGAGGGTCCTAGATCCCATATGATCCATCTTCGGCTGCTAACAGACTAAATAAAAGTCTTACCAGCTTCGGCATGGCAGCTCAGTGCTCTAACCCTGAGACATTTATAATATATTGTAAAATTCTTTGATTTCATTTAATTTTTCTATGTTTCTATCCCTTATCACACACAATATGTACTATAACCTATGATCACATACCAAAATGTTATTATTCGAGTTAATGTTGAGTTTCATGTTTTCTAAAATATTTTTACAGAGACACAAAAAAATAACAAAGAAGGAAGTTCCGTTAAAAGGAAAATAAGGACATAATATGAAACGTGAGGGTGAATATATAGAGAAAGATTTGTCATAAATCTGTGGGTAATAGCTTTGGGAATGGATTGTCAGGAACGGATTTGGGAAAAAGGAGCTGTCCATTTCGAATGTGGATATAGAACTAAGGCACGATGGGTTTTAGGGATCGTAGGCTAGAGCTGTATAAATCCAGGAAGTTTTTTAAATTGAGATATGAATGTTGGAAAAAAAGTAAAGTGCCTCTTTTTCAAACACTTCTGAGAGAGAGAGAGAGATGTATGATGAAGCCCACTCTGTCAAAGAAGACTGGGTGCATGGATGGAACTGCTATATTGGCTTTACTGCCCAAGCTATGATCTCAGGGACAAGTCAGATCCTTTGATCTGAATATAATTAAATACTAAAATGGGATGCCACCCTGAGATCGTTAAAACTTAATATGTAATAATTTTATGTTATTAATAATTAAGAGACTTATATAGTCTTCTCCAAAGGTTAACGTGGTTGATTGACCAGGAGTTGTTTATTAAATAAGAATATTATAGAAGAACATTATATTTATTGGTGGTGATCATGGTTACAGACTTATAAATCTTAAAAACAACTTGTAATGAAAACGGGAAGCTATAGGTGATTGATCATGTATGGGGCTTCATTCTCCATCCTCCTCCTTACGTCTTGACTTGGCTGCTGCGTACCGACAACTGCCTCTCTTCAGAATAAAAGGTAATAAACCCTAAAGGTCATTTTACTCTACCTGGCCCAGGCTCACTACCATCCTCACATGTAGCAGAACATTGTCACCAAATATGAATTTTAATCCTCGGAATACTTTTAGTCTTAAAAAAAACACAACAAAAATACCAATAAACCTGTAAAGATTCTTAGGTACGATACATGGTAGAGCCTGTACTGCTTCAAGGACGTTCCTACATTATTATCCTAGGGCAAATTGAATCATTGGCAAGTTTACGTGTACTTTGTATGAAAACCAAAAAGTATGCACCACTACACTCTATGAATCGTATTCTGTTCAGTACATGTTAGAGACGGTACTGTTTCAAGGACAAGGGTTGTACTAACCCTAACTCACCGACCATTCTTAACTTACTAAACTAGACAAATTTCCACTTCAAATTTCAAAATTTTATTTTCCCACAATCTTCTCTAGTTTAGTATAAGTTTGGTTTCAGTACACGTTAGAGACTTTGGACCTGTTTCGGAATACGCGTGCATTCGGTAATTATGATTACTTATATGAAATAACTTCATATGTTTCAGAAATTTAACTTGTAACCTAATTATAAATACTAATTAACATAAGTAAATATATATCAAACTCAGAGAAGTATGTGCAAATGAAATATTAACAAAGCCTATAATGTCTGGAGGAGAAGGTCATAGTGTTGAAATCTATGAATTCTGCTTCTCCAAAAGGAAATATACACAGTGATGATAGTGTTCGGAGGCGTATGCAGGGAAAATAGGCAGTGATTGCTGGAAGGCCTTTAAGGGAATAAAGTGAATTGAAGGCATGAGGTATAAACATTACGTTGTCGACCATTCAAAAAATTTCGTTGACTTGAAAACAGGTGCTCACACCCAGAGGGTGGAATCACTTTGGGCTTCAGTCAAACGAAGAAACAAAAAAATAATGTGGAAAGAGTAGAAATATGTTGGATTCATATTTATGCGAATTCATATGGAGGAGAAGGTACGAGAAAGGATGTTCGTTTACTAAGATTTTAGAAAGCATTGCTGATTATTATCCACAAATTTAATTGTAGGTGTTTTCTTTTGAGGTTATTTATAAATAAACCCATGTTTTATTATGAGTATTTAATTTAATAGTATAAATAACAGATATTTAAGGTTACGAAGGATGATGTTTTTTTTTTTTTTGTCTTAGTTGAAGTCGTGACTCAGGGGTACCCCGGTGGTCTAGTGGTTAGCGTAACAAACTAGTAAACCCAAGATCGCGGGTTCGTAGCCCGGCAGGTGACCCCAGGATTTTTTTAAGGGAGTAAAAAATCCTTAGTTACGCCGTCCTTCGGAAGGGACGTTAAACGGGGGTCCCGAGCCTGTACGATGTCAGGTACTCGTTAAAAATCCCTATCCTAATTAAACCTGGATAGGCAAAATTTAGAGCTCCCACTGTAGCATCGTCCGATTAGCCATAGCAGCATAAAGTGACGTTGAATGAACAAACAAACAAACAGATATTTAAAAAATAATTTGCATGCGTTTTCCAAAACAGTCCCGAGACTTTAAAGTTTCAAAGACCATGATTGCACAGGAAGCTGATTTATCCGAGATCAACCTCAACATCCTGCTTTTCTCTAATTCGGGGTTCCTACTATATAGAACCTACGTGATACCCAGGAAGATCTCTAAATATCACAGTGCCCATTCCTGGCTACTAACGGATTAAATAATATATCTGTCAGAGCTGGATTTGAACTCGGGGCATTCAGCATAGAAACTCACACTTCTCACACTTGACTACCCGACTCTTTTATCGTAATAAATATTTATGTTATTTGCATAAACTACAATTCAAGCATGAAGGTTAAAGTGAAAAAGAAACGTGTTTTTACAACTATGGAGGATATCAGTTTTTATTTATATACTGTAATATATCAGGTCAGTCCAAAAGTTAGTGCGCATAGTAGCATGTATGGGATTATACATCATTACCAGATCGATAAGATTCCGAACCTGTCGAAAATTTTCATCGCTTGACTGATGTACTCAGTCAGTTTGTCACCAAATTTCTGACGCATATTAGTACCGATAAAAATTAATATAGATAACGCATATAAATGTGCTGTGTCTTTTTTTCATTATGAACACTTCAAAAAATTAATGAACTGAATCGGGAGCTTTTGCCGCATCCTGCATACTCCCCAGATATTGCCCTAAGTTTTCAGTTATTTCCAATATTGGCATTATTTATGCCAAGTCAAAAAGTACAATTCTAAACAGGATTTACAAAATGAACTCGTTAATTTTTTCGCTTTTTACACCTACGGAATAAAGAAGCTACCAGAAATATGTCGAGGTGTTGTAGATAGCGGAGGAAAATATGTCATCGATTAAAATGTTAAATAGTGTTCTTTTTACATCATTTCAAAATGTCGCCAAAATGCGCACGAACTTTTGGACTGACCTGATACTTTTTCTTTATTTGTGAACTTAAGTAGTATAATAACTTATAATATTGACTGTTGTTAATGTTTTCAATATAATTATTTACCTCTACCAATGTACGGTTGTGAAGTGTGGGGTGCAGGGTCAACAACAAAGTGAAAAAAATTGCAAACTTTCCAAAATAAAACTCCACGGATCGTAGTAAACGCGCCTTGGTTTGTACGAAAAACTACACCGAGGGCTAAAACTAGATACGATAGAAGAATTTATTAAAAAGCTTTACACCAGATTTAAGACCGGATTACCAGCAGTCAAAGGAGCTGTAGCACTCAACATAGGCGAACCTATTTCATCCCCAAGACTAAAACCGAGACTCTTGAAAGATATTCTGACGTGAAATTGTAATATTCTGGTGACCACATATATTATATATTATTTACTTGAGTAGTGATCCACATATACATGTATTATATGTATTATTTAAATGTATAATGATAGATGATATTAAATGTATAATTAGTTATATAATATGATTTGATTAGATGTAGCCGTATTGATAAGTATAGTTTGTATGTATTATTTGTATATTATTATTTGTATGTATTATTTAATGTATTAAAGTATGGAGTTTAATACGCGTCTCTTTAAGAGATAGAATTAGGTATTCGATATTGTTAGATTGTATATATCATCGATTCACCTATGTACCTTGGCGGGATGAGTATGTATTGCGTATTAACGAGTTTGTATTCGAATATACGAGTTTGTCTCCGTTCCTATTGGCGGATAAAAGAGAGGGGGAGGTGATATGAGAAAGTGGGGGACGCGTTAGTCAGTTTGAGGCACTATTATTTTACGGCACTTTCATTTCAGGACTCATTGAAGACGCTCACCTCCCGCTTCTCTCAGACCCATATCAAGGCTTGTATTAGAAATTATTTGAATAATTGTATTAAATATAAGAAGTAATTGCATGTCATATTATTTTATGTGTATATATTTGAGAATATAATTTTATTTGGTGTTTCCATTGTGAACTTTGTTTTGTAATTGATTTTATTTTCTCCTCCTAAGGGCCCACGGATATATTTTATAATTATTGAATTAATTAGGGGAAAGGGTCATTAAAATATAATTCTGTTTCCTTTTAGTTTTCCGTTTTATGGTACTATAGTTCTGTTTATTATTACATTATAATTATTTTATATGACAAAAAATATTACATATTTATATCTTCTCTTGTAAATAAGCTGATGATGTACAGTTAGGGGTGTCTCTTGCAGAAGACGAAACCCACACTTTTACCTTATGTTATAGTTTGAAATTCAATAATAAAAATACCCATATAAGTCTAGGAATAGCCGATCTGGGAATTAAGGTTGTGGTGACCACATAGATTATATATTATTTAATTGATTAGTGATCCACATATATATATATATATATATATATATATATATATATATATTATATGTATTATTTAAATGTATAATGATAGGATGATATTAAATGTATGATTAGTTTAATAAGATGAATTGATTAGATGTATCAGTATTGATAATTGTAATTATATTAATTGATTTGTATGTATTATATACAATGTATTCATGTATGGAGTTAAATACGCGCCTCTTTATGAGGTAGAATTACGTACTCGATATTGTTTATAGTTAGATTGTTATATTTCACCGTTCACCTATGTACCTTAGCAAGATAAGAATGTATTACGTATTGACGAGTTTGTATTCGAATATATGAGTATGTCTTCGTTCCTATTGGCTTATAAAAGAGAGGGGGAGGTGATGTGAGATATGGGGGAAGCGTTAAGCAGTTTGAGGCTATATTATTTTACTTCCATTTGATGACTCATTCAAGACACTGGCTGCTCGTTTACCTCCCGCTTCTCTCAGGCTTGTATTAGAATTATTTGAACAATTGTATTAAATATAAGAAGTGATTGCATGTCATACAATTTTATGTATATATATATATATATATATATATATATATATATATATATATATATATATATATTTGAGAATATAATTTTATTTGGGGTTTCCATTGTGTGCTTTGTTTGTAATTGACTTTATTTTCTCCTTCTAAAGGAAAATATATAACGGATATAATTTATAATTATTAAATCAATTAGGGAAAAGGGTCATTACAAGGTTATAAGAAAAAATATAATTATCTTCTCACGAACTTATTCATTCAACGTCACTTACTGCTATGGCTAATACCAAGTACCTAAATTTGACCAATGCAGGTATATTTAGGATAGGGATCTTTAATCTTTAACACTCCTTAAAAAAATCTAGGGAATTCTCCGGGCTACATGTCAAATGGGAATGGAATGACGCTTTATAACCACTACACCACAGGTGACACCAGTCATGAACTTCCATCTCACCTGAAGCAGAACTCCATATGTTATAGTTCGATGCCCTCTCTTCCGGATAAGACTTTTAAGCTCATTTCTTCCGGAGCGCTTGAAAAACGGAATTAACTCTCCCAATCAATCTTCGACTATGAAAACGATCGGTAAAATGAGTGGAAAAAACAGCTTTATAAAGAAGAAAATGCAGCCTATAATGATTACAAAGAGGGATTGGAAAGGAGTGGAATTCTTTTCCTATAATTGATCCTCTTTGATCTTCTCCGCAGCCTATCTTCCTTTGTATCCTCTTAAAATTGAGTCCACTCTATTTCAAAACTCTTTAGCTGTTTAATCCTCAATTTCACTTATCTGCTTATATTTTGTTTTTTCATTTAATAAACTTAAAACTCATTTTAATGAGTTGCTATGCTAAAGATTCCGAATTCAAATGCAGTTGATGATATGTTAATAATACAATATGGCCGAACATCTTGAAACTCACACAGCCTTTTTTTTTTTTTTTTTAACTGTTCAATCCCATATCACTCACCTTGAAAAATATTGTCAAAACTGGAGGATTAAAATAAATTCCCACAAATCCCATCAAATCACCTTTACCCTCCGCCATAAACCAACGACTTCCTGACCTCCTGTATCGTTTAATAACATCCCACTGATTCCTGTAGAACAGGTCCGGTGCTCAGGACTACACCTTGACAAACGCTTAACTTGGAATCCCAATACTAGACTGAATCGACAAGTTTCAGGCTACTTCAACATTTACTAAACCAACGCTCTAAGCTCCCGATTAATTACAAAAGACCTTTATACATGACACTCTTTAAACCCATCTGGATTTAGGATAGGGAATAGAGCTTTGGAGCTGCACTAAGCCAACGAATTCATCTCATGTGACAATCCAAAATCCTTACATCACCTTAAAGTCCTATTTGTTGCTTATTTGGCCCAAATCCGATATCAATCTTTTCATGACAAACTTCAATTTCTGATAATCCTCCGAGGCATCTGGAAAGAAGATGGCCTCGTGACATTCTATGTTGAACTTTTTATTTGAGTACTACCTCTGGGTAGTTTCTCTACCTGCCTCAATCTCGGGACTTTATTTATTTTTTATTATATTTACTTCTTGTATTCCTTATTCAGCTGTAAATTTCAATAAATACATTAAAAAAATAATTGGTTATATTATTTCTTAGATTATAATAAAACAGTACAGCCTCTACCATGTACCGAATGAAAAACCCTTCATGGTTCGTAAAGGTTTTTAACTTCTAGGATTATGAAGTTCGTAAGCCATTAAGGGGTCGGACCTACATTACCCACATAACATAACAGTCTTGCGGGTTTAGTATGATATACTCGTCTTTATCACAATCATGATTTTATATTAATTCCAAAAACAATATGATTTTCTCATTAAAACGATGATTTGTTTTTAAACAGGTGTTTATTGGGGTTCGGAGTGGCTCAGTGGTAGAGCACTGAGTTGCCATACCGAAAATCATAGTTCCCGCTGCGGGCAAGACTTTTGTTTAGTCTGTTTACAACCGGAGATGAATCATACAGGAACTAGTGCCCTCCTGGGGCTCACTCAGCCTCTATAAAATTTTATAAAAATAAGGTACCCAAAATAAATGGGACAAATCTTGAGGTGGAGCGTCACCTAGGACAAGTCACCTGCTTTCAGAACCATTGTCCGTGAAACAGTACAGTCTCTAACATGTACTGAACCTTAGACCCGTTAGAGGGTTCAGGTTCAAATTCATATCTATAAAGGGTTCATCCAGAAATTTTGACTTACAGACTATTCAAATCTTTCAGTGAAAATTCCATCTATATATTACTCATTTTGTATTCTAACTTTATAACACAAATATATGGGTACATACCATTCGTGACTGACACCATTAACAAACCGTACAAACAATTTTACATCTCACTAGCTTGATACCCAAACTTACAGGTTCAAATATTACTGACAAACGCATTACACCAAAATCTGACAAGTAAATTGAAACGTTTCTGGAACTGTGATATATACATATATATAGAGAGAGATGAAACACGCTAGAGTGCCTTCAATGGGTTTCTCCATCAACGCTTCCACAGCGTAAGTTTCTATTAATGCGTGTAATTTGAATGATATACGATTTTACAAGCACAATAATTTACAGTAACAAAAAACCGTTTTTGTCACTTCTATTTAAACTGAATACTCACGTTGTTTTTTTCGTCGAACCATTATTTCTAGTTCCACCGTGGGTGAGGCAGTTGAATAGAATTCCAACCTAACAATTCGTTGTTGATAACAATGTAAAAGATTTTGAATTATTTTTTTCTTTTCGAATGTTTCAACCCACACAACTATCACTATAATTGGGATTGAGTCATGTAAAAATATTTTATATAGATTTCCGAAAATAACGATATACGCTGTCTATACGTATGGGAAGTTAAGAATTTAAAAACTGTTAACATTTTACTTTCAAAGTAACCCTTTGAAAGCACCGTCTATTTATTTGTACAATCCATACTTAGGTATACTATGTGCCTTTTAAATACATGCTTACAATAAGAATTAACAAAAAAAAATTAAGATTACATTATTTATTATAATGCAATTGGGAAAAACCACAAAGCAAAGCCTTATGTTTCAAAAAATACACCTACTTACCAGTCGACGTTTCGCCTATTCAGGCATTATCAAGACACCAAAATCAAAAAGGGGTTATGTGAATCTCGAAGAAAAAGGTGCAAAACATCCCAACGATCAACAGCCCAAACAGGCTCCAAACATGAGACAGCACCCCGCCACCAAGACGTTCAACATACAACTCTTGATAATGCCTGAATAGGCGAAACGTCGACTGGTAAGTAGGTGTATTTTTTGAAACATAAGGCTTTGCATTGTGGTTTTTCCCAATTGCATTATAATAAATAATAGTGTTTCTTTTTGAGTTTTTGGCTCTATTTTAGTGATTACATTATTTATATGATTATCTGTTTCAAATTGCATGATATTTCTAAGTTAGATGTCAATTTTTCGAAATCAATACTGTAAATAAATTTACTGAATTTGGGTCGAAATGTATTGTATAGATCATGTTGAGATACTGGCCATTCACATACTTCCCCTCTTTATAGTGTGGAAATAATTAATTTCGAACTTTGTGCTTGATACATTTGGCAGTCGTTTATTATGTGTTTAAGTGCCTGATCTTCGTTGTCTATTGAACAAGTTTGTGATTGATTATGTGAAATCTGTGTAAGTATGATTTGGTATGCTCAAGTTCAGTAAAAACCTGAATTAATTTGTAGTTAGTGGATTTTATTAATTTGTAGTTATTGGTTGTCAGTTTTGGAATAAACCTAGGATTCATACATTAAATGTATGTAATAAAAACTTATAGCTTTTCATTTTTAACCCACAGTCTTCCTAACGGCGACCAACACCCATTTTACAAATTATACCACGGGTTTCAGTACAGTGGGTAGTTTCTCATGTCATTATGTATCAATTAGCCTATTTACTTGTTGTATTATTGTAATACAGTTGTAAATATCAATAAATATATGGAACAATGAAAAGAAAATTTAGGTTTGTTTTAAAGATCAAAAAGATTTATAAGTAGTTACAAGAAGAATGTCTTGATTTTTTCAAGGCATTCTCTGCATTATATAACAGTCCCGAATTAAATAATTGGGAATAAGATATAGCTTGCTCTATTTATTAAATCGACACATTTTTTCGATTTGAATTCAAAAACTGTGTTGGACTATTTTGTGTAATGTCCTAAATAAACTATGAGAGTGTTTTTTTTTTTGGTGAATTTATAAAATTATTTATAATTTAAATGATCGAATAGAATAAAAGTCTAAGTAGAACGTGACTCTTAGATTCTTTGCAGTATATTTTCGATAACTGTATTTCTATCCCCCCCCCCAAGATTCGTCCAGCAAGGACCACGCGAACATCACTTAATAATCTTCTTCACACTCTCCGCCTTCCTTCTACTCCTATACTCTCTCATCTTCCTTGACTGTTCCTCTCACTCTTCCTTAGTCCATTTTCTCCCTCGTCTCTCCTTCCTTCCTGCAAGAACCCCAACTTATTTTATTTTTTTCCCGAAAAACTCTCTATCCAAGCAGTCCTTATCCTTGATTTTTAGCCTATCCAGCTCCTCTTTTATTTGTATAAAGCTTAAGACTTTGTCAAAAATTCTTTTGTTCAGCCTCTTATTGTTCATTCTGACCATGTGGCCGTAGAACCTTTGTCCCCTGGCCTTGATGACTGTTTCAAGATCTTAAAAGTTTCTGTATAATTCTTCGTTTAATTTTCGCCCATATGCCTCTTGTGTTACTTTGGGTCCATGAATCCTCCTCAGAATTTGTCTATTTTATTAATAACTGGAAAGGAAGAACATATCTTTTCTAAAAAGGTGATATAAAACACATATTCTCACAAATACAAATAAAAATATATGTATATGTGTAGGGACAGATATATAGGGTATATTTAGGAGTGATAATATTTGAAAATAGCTGTTGTAAAAGATACAATTCAAAGTGTATATACGCCGAAGTTCTGTTCATCGGTTCATAAAATTGTTTATGTCTTGTGTTCCTTATCCCACTCAGAAGGAATTCTGATATATGCGATGCCAGTCAGTATAAAAGGTTTTATATTATTCTGAGTTTTATTTTTGTATCCTGACGGTTTACTGGGTCGATATATACTTTCTTAAGAGTAGACAGTTATAAAATTTGATGAACTCAGATAGGGAATGACCCAGAAATTTGTTTGTATCAATAGTTTTGGAATATATGTTTATCAATCCCGTGGCTTTATATCTGTATCTTCTTATTTCTGTGATTTATTGTTGCGACTTTAATTTTGTCGGATCCCCATCTAGTTGGACAGTTGTGAGACCAAATCTTTGCCTAAAATTCTGCTGGTCCCCCCCTCCTATTATCAATCTTTCCCTGCATTATCTGCAGTAGACGTTATATTTCATTTCGCATGATGTGGTCCAGGTATTCCAATTTTCGCTTTTTGATGGTAAATGCGATATCTTGATCTTTTTGGAAGCGATTTAGAACTCTATTAGTAATGTGGTCGGTCCATGAAATTCGGAGGATACGGCGGTACACCCACATTTCAAATGCTTGTATTTTTTTCTTGTGCCTGTCATTACCCATGCTTTAGCCAAGTCATTACAAGTCAGTTATTTTCAAATCTACATTTGCATTCAATTATTCCAGATCTACGCTGCTCTATGGTGCTTCACTCATTAGATAGCTCAAAAAATCTACGCTAAAAAGACAGGAGACCTAGCAGAATTCCTTCCTTTGGCGGAAAGCCCAAGGATAGTGCCCAATAAAGCACACAACGCAATAAAGAAAGAGGAGGTCCAGCTAACTTCGGTACTAGAGAATATCGGCCGTAGGCACATTAAATTCTTTATATAAAATTATGCATATTGAAAAAAAAATTCCTCCGCCGTGTCAGTCTGTCTGTTCGTGGCAAACTCAATAAATACTGAACGGATTCTCATGCGGTTTTTACCGATTTATAAGTGATTCCCGAGAAAGGTTTTGGTATATAATTTGTCAAGGTTTTGTGTTAATTAGTTGGAATATAACAATAATAGTTGGAAGTGTAGGAAAAAGTATAGCCTCCTGGGAGGTTTCATCGATGATACTGCCTAATCGCTTTGAGATATAAAGAAACAATGTATGGTGGGATATTCTTCTATAATAGATCTACAAAAAAGACATAGATAGCATATATGAGCCGTTTATTTTGAAAGTGGCCTACCTCCATTTATCTTCAAATGGAGATATTTAAGGGTTTGCGTTTCAATGAATTTAAAAATATACATATAGGATACTAATGAGTCATACTGTTTAAGTGTATCTAAGGGTGTTAAATTTATGGTTGCTATTAAAATTGTAACAATTATTAAGTGAATAATGTGCGTATTCTTATCAAGAATGGAGTTAGGCCACTTTCAAAATTAACAACCAAATTCATTATAAAATTTGAAGGTACCCAATTCGATTCAACATAATTTAAGATACTTCAAATTGAAAAAAAAACAATATTCAATTTATTTTACATATCTTTAAAACACTTCGGAAACACAATTTATGCGATTCAAAACATTTTTTAATTAACGAACATATAAAATTACAAACAGAAATTTATAACAAAACAATTTACTATTCATCTACATTTTGCTCGTGTGAAAGGGATTTGAAGAAATCATGATGTTCCGGTGGTATATATCACAAAAGGTCAATCATGTCCTTGAATTTTGCTGTTGTAATTTGTCTGATATTTTTATAGAGTGGTGTCAATACAATGTTTTCGAATTTTCTTGGTCTACCCCGACGTGGTAATAAATTCAGGACTTTCAAATTTTCATTCTCATTTATTGATGTCTTATGGAAAATTTTATACGGTTCATTTCTAACAAAACGCATATTTGTAACCAGTTTACTGATTCTCCATCAGAATTCTTTACCCTTTTAAAAATTGCTTCTTCTAATAATTTTGTTGATACAAAATCTTTTTGTCTCATTTCATTTACAATAAAATTATTACCTTTCCGACCCTTCACCATTGCTTTCAGACATTATCAATAGTAAATATCTTGATATAAGTATAAAATAAATGGAGTTAGGCCACTTTCAAACTACACGGTTCAGTTATTGAACTAATTCTGAAAACTTATGTGTCAAAAACTTATCGTATTTGCTCGGAATATCAGCAACCTGAAATGCTTCACTGATATATAATGTGAAGTTGTACATGTAACCATGGTAACTGGCAAAAAATTGAAAAACGGAGTTAGGCCACTTTCAAAATAAACGGCTCATATCTATCTTTTAAGCATAGCTTACTACTATACCTAATATATCTTCTAAAAAATTAATCACGTACAATGCAGTATTTGGAAAACTATTTAAAGGAGTAAAGTATTAATCCTTGTCAACTTAAATACTTCAGTTAACTGAAGCATTTCACGTGCATTATTACAATATAATTTAAATGATTATCTTATGGGATTTCGCAAAAGTTAACGAGCATTAAAATACATTAATATATAAAGAAATATTTTGTTTTGTTTTTATGTGTATAATATCTACACAATAAAATAAATTATACAGACAAAACATGTAGGCATAATATGTGTAATATCATATACTGTTTAGTCGCGTACCTGGACTGCCCGCCAGATGGAACGGCCCGATCCTTACCTCTAAAATCGGGAATACTGTACCGCCAAAACCAAGGAGAGGGGAGAGCGACGCTATTGAGTCACTCACTTGCTATTAGATCGCCGAGGGGACTTGTTCTACCAGACCTTCGCAGCTACGACCATCGCACACTCCGCTCTCAAGCCGTTATTCCTCTGAGAACGTCAAGAGGTCTTAAAGTTTGTTACTCGCCAGAGGCTATGCTGAGATGATAATTGAGTATACATCACACAAATTGTAAGTCACATTTCATTATCACAAGGCCTCAAATTGTCAACTAATTTTTCTCCTGATGATCAACGTATTACATGGTACCAACCGGACAGTTCAAGTTGATTCATGATATCATACTCATTGCTCCTTCATGCCGTGGTCACTGGCGAAGATAATAATAATTCGTACATCTTCGCGCCTTATTGAAATCTTCAGTATAACGTTCAAGTTCATTTTGTTATTTATATCTTTGGCCATTATGCTAGCGTGGAGCATTTCTGTTATTGTTAATTATCGCTCCCATTCATGTTAATCATTTTTTTTTCTTCTTTTTTTGTCTTAAATTAATTTTGTTCATTAGATCGCTAAGTTACATGTTTAGTTTTAAGTTATTTTTGTAGACGCTGTTATTAATTTGTATCTTCTTTTACATGCATATTTAATAGTATTTAAGAAATCGCGCATGTTATTTAAATTAATAAATCAAACGCTTTGTTAATATCTAAGATTTCATTCAAATTCCCGTGGTACTTCCATTTGCTTCCTATTAAATTTATTCAGTCTAATCACGCCTTAACATATACTACTACCCGTGCAAAGCCTATACTAGGGTTGCTAGTATATGAATTTATTTAAAATTACCTGAAAGCTGGAAGAATTATATCTTCGTACTCATCTATACTGCACTCCCCAATTATAAATATTATAGGCTGAAGAACAGCAGCAAGAACTTCTTGTGTCTTCATTTCCTGCTGGAGGCAGGGCCAGACGTGTTGGAACCATAATTTCTGGAAAAAAATACAGTTTTATTATCTGTATCAAAATAATTTATTTTATGAATGAATGAAGTATTGATTATTACAACTGTATGTAATATGCATGAAAATATAAAAAAAAAAGACTTTTATTATTACGTATATCTATTCCATTTGAGATGGTTGGGGTAGGTTCACAGAATGGATATAAAAGGGCCCCCAAAGCTGATCCTGATAGAGACGTCCAGATGGAGAAAGAGGAAGGCCTAGAATGCGATGGCTGTACGATGTGGAAGCTGACCTTAAGATCCTAGGTGTAAGAACTTGGAGAAGTAGAGCGGGAGATCGTTCAAAGTGGAAAAACTGTCGAGGAGGCCAAGGTCCTTCATGTACCAAAGCGCCATGTGATGATGATGTTGATATCCATTTTAACTTTTAAGGAACAATATGAATACGTTAAATTATTCGAACTGAGTATCCGGAAATATAAGGGCCGACATTATCATATTTATAAAATAAGTCTAATCAGAAATTTATTTATAATCGGATTTTTTTTAAACTGCTATAATATATCTCCAGGAACCATTGCAGGGGACAAAAGCAATCATATACAAATCAGTTTTTTGGGGTTCGGAGACGATCTCGCACTTTTTGCAGAATCAGAAGAAGATGCTATTAGTCAAATAAATACCCAACTAATAACAGCAGAAAAAGCAGGCCTACAAATATCATTTAAAAAAACAGAACTCATGACAACTGAAATAAATTTCAAGAAAAAAACAGTCAACACCAAATATGGAAAAATAATAGTAACCAGAAGATTTTAGTATTTGGGGGAAATAATCTGTTACAACGGATCTGAGAAAGAGAACATCCGAGAGAAAATAAAAAAAAAAAAAATTTAAGCTTTCAAACAGGCAAAATTTACAACAAAAAGTACCTCTCCTCCAATACAAAGTTAAGGCATTACAACGCTGTGATAAAGCCTATTATTTTATATGGGATGGAGACTACATGCCTACCCAACTTGAAAAAGCTGATAAGAATAAAAAGGAGGATCTTAAGAATAATCTATAGGCCCAGGAAAGCACAGGAAGGTTACAGAGATAAAAATCAGAAGGCTGATGTTCTATGGGCACATGGAAAGGATGAAGGAGGAATGATCGAACAAAAAGATCTTTAACCAAATTGTTAGCTACAAAACGTGGGAGTATACACGAAGCAAATAAGAGAAGAATTTAAGAAACTTAAAATGTCAGATGCCGACTCCCTAGATAGAGACACTTACAGGAAAACACTGAAAAATCTCACCAATATTGGAAGAGGAAAAAGGAGGGGTATAAATTGGTCCGAAGAAACAAAAGAATTGCAGTTGAAAATTGAACATAAGGAAGTGCTATAATTAGCAATTAAAAGATATACCTAAGATAATATAAGATATATCGCGGTTTTTTCTATCTCCTGTAAAATCGCCTAAAGTGTAGATAGGCGGTATTGTATTGACAACGACATGTTAATTGAATTAAATAAAAATGTATAGCTTTATATTTTTTATTAGTTCTGGGGGGGGGGGTATCTTATGTGGTTGAGGGTGCCAAAAATCAGGCAGATCCTTTTGTCGCTTTCTTTTCTTTTGCCTATGACTTCCCAAAATATTAGTTTTTGAACAAAAAAAATTTAAATGAACAAGGGTGTACGTCCTGTCTGACTAAAGGCGGACAGTTCCTCCTTTTACGGATTTTACAACTGTTCTTATAATTGTACTATAGTTTTAGTAGTGTTGCGGGCTACTGGGTGGTAAAAAATATTAAACTACTCCTAAATTAAAGATACTGAAGTTTAAAAATAAAATGATAAAAAGAATACAATTAAGTTACAAACAATTAAATTATTAGACTAATATAAATTTACAATAACAATATTCTAAATATTTATTATAACCTGGGCCTATTTAATTATTACAATAATATAAGATATTACTAATTCTAAATGACTTTACTATTTACATAAATTTGTATGAATACTATAAAATTACACTACAATTTATGACTACTAATTAACACTTACAGTTAACTAGTCCACCGACCGTAAGATTCTCCAAGTATGACAAACTGACACACAGTAACAAAAAGATACAGTTTATTACACTCGCGAGACTGTCCCAGTTCACTGATACACTTATTACACTCAAACACAATAGTTTATCACACAAACACTAACTTATTACAGTTCATCACAGTGCCTGGTCTACTCTTAGACTGACTCGCTCGAGGCAAGAGGGGTATTTAAATAGGTAAGGCCGAACATTCTAGAACACGGAAGTAGAAGAAGCCCGTTCTGGGAATGTCGAGAACCTTCTTGATCTTTTCCGACAAAAGGAGGCGTTCGAGAAGCTTCTAATCCCATCTCAACTTCTCCCGCCGACGGCTTAAGACACTAATCCCTTGTTTCCGTCTCCCTCTCTTTGACCGTGACAATAGAATACGAAGTACATAACAATTTCTACATTGGTACAAGATGTCAATAATTCTACGCGTAATTGTATTATAATTTTTTTTTGTTAAAAAAATACTGACCTTATAATTTCTCAGAACTTTCTTTAAACTGTATAAACAGATTAAAAAGATCCGAACCGGGAAAAAGGGATAAACAAATTAAAGAAGTAGTTGAAGTTTAATTCAATCCAGGAGAAACTGACAAAATCTTGTAAGATCCTGAAGGCTGTGGAAAAGTTTGAGATTGAAGTTGGAAAGGAGAAGGCGAGTCGCTAAAGTTACTGGCCCGTGAAGGAAATCAACTGTCGATAGATGAGGTAACCTTCCCTCGGAACTAACCCATTGGAAAACATTTTAAAACTTACAGATATTTTAAATAATTTTCTTTATCTCCTTTTATTTAATTTTTACAAGATTTTTTGTATTCATTTTAATACGTATTTAATATACTGGACTGCGATATTAATGTGACCACCAAGAAAGATTATTTTCTTTTTGTTTTTTCCTTTGTTTTATATACTTTCGCGTGTCTTCTGTTTTAAGTAATGGCAACACTGTTATAAGTTTTTTAAAGTTTTTTTTTTTTTAGTAATGGCAGCATTGGTTTTAGTACAGCCATTTTTTTTTACGAGTGACGACGTGCATAATTTGTGTTTGAAATTTTTGTGGATTTATTGTTTCTTTTTCATTAAATACAAGTCGGATTCGGTATGTTTATTATTTGTATCATATATTTTAACTATTTTGATAGTTTTTTTTCATCAATATGTAAAATAGGGTGTAAATAGGGTGACACCACAAAATATTAAAAAAAAATAAAGATTTATTTTCGAAACAATTTTTTTCAATTTCATATTATTATCAGATAACTAACTTCCACATAAAACCAATATTTAAACTCGATTTACATTGTAGATTTGTGTGCGTAATGCAAAAAGATAATGCAAACATGTAAAAAGAACTAACCTATCCAGTGGTCACATTAATATGGCCAGGGACTGTTAACTTGGTTTACTAATTGTTGGAACAATTTTTTAAGATTTATATAAATACAATTTTTTTATGGTAATTGTTATTTTTTACATATAATTGACTTATAACTTATTAAGTTATATATGATGTTCTTGGATACAGAATGCTTAATTTAATAATTGAGAATGACATAATGTGTCGAAACGTTCTAAAACAATAAATGATTTTTGTGACTGGAAACTGGTTTTCTTCATGGCAATAATTACAAAAGATTTTTTTTAATCTTTATAACAAATGTATATTATTTTATTTATGAAACAATATTATTTATAAAGAAAGTCGTGCTAAAAAAAAAAATTGTAAGAAAAAAATATATAAAATTGATAATGAAATTGAAAACTGTAGCACTACAAACCATGAATGTGATAGAGACTTTAATGTTTCTATGACAACGGCTGTACAGGGATGTAATTAGCTCGAAATAAAGCTCAACCGCAAAGTTTTTTCCCCAATTAAGAATATCCACATTATAGTGGTTGGGTGAGCCCCTGGTGGCTTTGTAGATCTGACAGCTCCCTCCATGGCTAACTAAACTGTACAACCCATTGTAAAAAAACAAAAACAAATAATTTCACTTTTTTACTAAAAAATAACCAATTTTGTTTATTTTTCCTCAAAAATCTATTGTTAGTCCTCGAAACTTATCTAGTACATCGTCGTTATTAAAAAAAAAAAATTGGTATTACTACAACCCGTGAAGGGCCTGGGGTTCAGTACATGGTAAAGACTAAACTGTTTCATGGGCAACGGTTGTGCAGGGAGGTTATTGGCCTAGATCACGCTCACCCGCCAGATTTCCCCCCATTATTTTAGGTACACTTTTAGAGGCTGGGTGAGCCTCAGGAGGGTCGTAGATCCTATGTGATCCGTCTCAGGCTGCTGTCAAACTAAATAAAAGCCTTGTCTGCACCGGGATTTGAACCAGGATTTTCGGCATGAAAACTCTGTGCTCTACCACTGAGCCACTCCGCTCCCCTTGTCATTAGGAGAATGTATCTGATGTTTCATTGGTATGATTTTTATTTCTGCTTAATATTCATCTGTAACCTACAAAATAAAATTAACTTGTACCACTACAACACAGACGTGTTGGTGGTTAGAAACTGTAATATTTCTGAGACAACAGTAGAGCAGGGATGTGATTCGAGATCACGCTAGGCCAATAAGCTTTAAGATCAATCAAGGGCTCTTTTTAGAGGCTGAGTGGGCCCTAGGTGGTTTTGTAGATACCACAGGTCCGTACATAGATTTTAACCAATTAAATAATTTACCTTCCACAGCTGGATTTGAACCCGAAACCCCCCCGTTCCTGGCAGAGTATTCTTATTTCAATTTAAGCATTGCCCTAAAATTGTCATTTGCCTGTAACAGTACAGGCAAGACTCTTTTAAAAGTCTTTTTAAGAGTCTTTTAAAAGACTCTTGAAAAGTCTTTTAGTAAGTGGTAGAGACTGTAATGTTTCTAGGAACCAAACGGTTGTGCAGGAATGCTTTTCCATCAATCAAGGGTATCCACTTTAAAGTGACTGGATGAGTGCCAGCAGAATCTATGCATCCCAGTGGTACATCCATGTAGGTTAGCAGCCTGGTAGGTGGCCTTGTGATTTTTTAATGGGTAGTAAAAATAATCTGAGTTATGCCGTCTTTCGGAGAAGACATAAAACGGAAGTCCCAAGCCTGCTCGGTGTCT
This sequence comes from Arma custos, assembly GCA_037127475.1. Lineage (NCBI taxonomy): Eukaryota > Metazoa > Arthropoda > Insecta > Hemiptera > Pentatomidae > Arma > Arma custos. The sequence continues at coordinate 9,434,650 of CM073764.1, forward strand.
AGTTAAAGATCCTTATCACAATTTTACCTGGAAGAGATAAATTTAAGATACCTACTTTTTTATCGTCTGATTAGCCAAAGCAGCATAAAGTGAAGTTTAAAAATTAAACCAAATTATTACTTGCAATCTGTATGTATGGGATGGGGCTAGATCTATTCTATTCTGACAATACAAAATTGTTTTTTATTCTCTTTGTTTTATTTTTTCAGATTAAGATTTTATTCAACCAAAAATTTCTTTTAATTCATTTTTCCACTTTTTTTGTCCTGTATACCTTCCTCCTTCAGATCATGATCGTGCATACTTTCCTCAATCCCTTCTATCCATCTTTTCCGTGGTCTTCCTCGCCGTTTCCTTCCTTCGGCACTTCAATTGAAAATTAAGTTGGGCAATCTTTCTTCCTTCATTCTTCTGAGATGACCATATTTTTTCACTATATTCTGGTGGACGTTGAATTTGCATCCGATCTCAATTTCCACATTAGTCCTCCTCCCTAGTCTGAATACCCTTGCAGCTCTCCTCCAGTAGTCTATCTCAGTAGCAAGTAGCTGTCTCCCTAGAGCAGCGCTTATAGTCCATGTCTCTGCTCCATATAGCAATATGCTTTCGATTACGGACTTGTATATGAGCTTCTTGGTATCTTTCGTCATATTGTTGCTCCAAAATGACTGAGTTAAGCAAACCAATAGCTTTGCGGGTTGTAATTATCCTTTGTTTCACCTCTTTTTCTGATGTTCCATTATTTTCCATTACAAAGCCCAAATATTTAAAATTATCCACTCGTTTTAAAAAATATCCCTCAACAACGAGGTACGCCTGATCATATATTCAGGTTTGGTGAAGTTTATTTTAAGGCCCCAAATATCATAAGTCTCCCACAGCATGTATTCTGCATCCTCCTGCTCGAGCGATAATTACCTGATCATCAGCGAACAGTAGTTTATGGAGATGGCTGTTACCTATCTTTACTCCAATTTGTTTACATTTTTTTATCCCATTCTTTTAAATCCTATTGTTTTATTAATAAACTAAATCTGAAGTTCCCATCAAATCATCTCCCTGCAAAACGGTACAGTCTCTAATATATACTGAATCAAAGACCCTGCATATGCTATAGTGGTGCAGGTTTTATTTTTTATTAATAAATGTGATTTATATATCTACAGCCCCGGTGAATAAGTGATTAACTCGGATTTTCTCCAGAGAGAGTTAACTGCTTTCAGATAACCGAAATTGTTACATTCTGGTAGTTTTTGGCTTGAAATGGAGTTGTAATATAAGCAATAACTCCTTTTCAAGCCAATGCCTTACTTAGCCCCTTATTCACTACGAAAATAACTCGATTCCGCTCACTCAAGTACAAGAAACTCATTTTGAAAAAAAAACTAGACTTTACCACTTATTCACCGGGGCTGTAGATGTAAAGTCAAAGGCGTTCTTACTTGATTAGTTAATCTTCTTAAGACTGATAAGCGCATACTCATTAATGTACATTAAATACATAAAAACCACTTTATAAGCAGGTGTAAGATAAATATGTGCTATACATTTGCTATACACAAGATAAGCACACGTAAAGGCATATTTGAGGAAGATGGGATTACACAAAGCAATTCCTTCAAGTGGAAGCGACCTTTTACGTTCCCGCGGGAGGCCAATTCCCAGCGAGTAGGGGCGAGAAATTCTAAGGCGGGGGGCCTCCACTACATAGCCCCTCTATACCAATCATCTCGCTCAATGGATAGTATGTCGCTATTGTTACCGATAAATGTTGTTACATTTTTGTGGATATGGATATGTGAAGAAGACAAAGCAGTTTTATTAAATATCAAACAATAAATGGTAAAAAATAGTAGATCATAGAGAATGAGGAGATACTGAACGGAAAGAAAGACTTGTACGAACAGTGTTCCAGAAATCTCCTAGTAAAAAACTTACCCGTACTACACAAACCCCTGAAGCTTCATGGGTTCAGTACGTGATAGAGACTGTACTATTTCTTAGACAATGCTTGTGCAAGTGAAGTGGTTTGTCATAGATGGCGGTTGAGGGTGATAATTGATTCCCCTATTTTGGGTACCCACATTGCAGTTAACCCGGGACTTGATTCAACTAGCATCAAGAAATTTCCTATTAATTGAAATTGGTCAAATTCATAGGGCAATGAAATATTCTCTTAATATTAATCAGTTCAAAGAATAAATCTGCTATAGAAGAAAGATTATACACAATTTTTGGATTTACCAGGATTTTGGATAACAATAATTGTCTTCTTAAAAATACAGCACTACAGAATCTTGTACAAAAGTGGATGTCTAGTGTGAACTATTTTTCTAAAAGTATCAATCTTCTTTGGTAGAGGAAGATATTTTTGGAAATAATTTCGAGATTGGAATGAATAGAAAGAATAGACAGGCTCAAGATTGTCAGAAGAGATGAAGAAGATCCATGGTGCGAAGATGTATTTTTTCTGCAGGATGAAAAAAGAACAACAGGAAACAACACTGAAGTTGTCTCGTATTCCCAAGAACGACATAACGAAAAAAAGAAACTGCTGAATGTTCTGTTCTATTTATAAAGTTTTCAGTACAGATATATTGAAAAAAAAAAACTAAATATGAATACACTTGATTATTAATAGATTTCCTAAATTACTTGTTTTGTAAAATAACTTCATAGATATTAATTATAATAACACAGGTCTGCCAAAAAAAACTGTTTTGATTTAGTTAACTAATCTGATATGTACTTTCTGAACTGATTTAAAAAATTACATGTTTTTTTTTTCTACGACGAAAGGCTTGCCTACAAAATAAAGTTGAAGTTTTTGGAAAAGTACCAAAACGGAAAATTTTGGATTTATTTTTATTATTTTAACATGAAGTAAAAGCAAAAAAAACAACAACGATGCCTAGCTAAAATGAACATATACGTGATGCACATGTGTTATTATAAGTCTTTGTAAAAACGTTTTCTTTGACACTCATGTTGCAGCCCAACATTTTATAGTTTTGTAACAATTCAGCAAGTTTTGTAGTTTGGGTCTTTTTTGTTTCCATGAAAGCCTGTTATAACAAGTTTAAATGAATCTTCCATTTCCATTTTAGTGACAAAGCTTTCAAAGTTTTCTTTTAAAAGTTTTCTGATGTCAGTTCCAACAAAGACTCCCTCCTTCAGCTTATCCTCTTTCAGCCCCCCCCTTTTCACAAAGATACTTGAAACACTGTCCTTCTTTGGGTAAAGATTTCAAAAACTGTTTCATTAGCCCCAATTGTTATATGAAGTAAGATCTTATTTGGATCCACTAAACTTTGTCTTTCAATTTTTTTACCTCAGGAATAAGAGCCTGTCTACTTGGCATAGTGTTGTTTCCGGTCACGGCTATTCTGTTCGCAGAGAAAACATGGAAACATTGTGAAACCTTTTTGTTGAACTAGTAGCATGGAAATAATTTTTAAATCCCCACAAATGATCCATTTATTGTCATAGTAGCCGAGCTTATTAAGAACAAATTCAAGATTTTCATGGCATTCTTTCAAATGGACTGAGTGTCCAACAGGCACAGAAGCATATCGGTTACCATTATGAAGAAGCCCGGCTTTCAAACTCCTTTTTGACGAATCAAATAAGAAATTTGAGGAATGTTTGCTTTATTTTTTCCGTAATCAGCACAAAAAATACTGTTAAACCCACTAGTTAAATACGCTACATTTTTTTCATCACAGACCTGTGTAGTTAATAAATGTTATAGTTTGAAGAAACATACCAAGTTATCGCTATTTTATTCGAAATTAAATTCTGCCTAAGTCTTTAAATTTGGTATTGACCTAAGAAAATAGATATTGTTTTTTATTTGGTTACATTTTTTAAATGATTTAACTAAATAATGATTTTTTGACAGAAAATCACATAAACAATGCTTTTAACAATTTATATTTGATTATTTTTTAATAACAATGTCATATAAAATATTGTAGTTCAAAAAAATAATTTTTAAAATTTAAAACATAGTTATGACCAAACTGAAATAATTTCAACCAAGTCTGCTCTTCCGCTTAGAGAGGATAAACTAAGATTCAAAGTATCTCAGCGTAACTAATTTAATTTCGTTACATGCTCAGAAAGTTGAGGCAGAATAAGATGTACATGAACTGTGAAGGAAACATAGCAAGAAGTCTCTGGGATTTAGCTGACAAAAATTTAGTAATAAAACGTTGGCTCATTTGTGGCGCTCTTGTACACTTGATATGTATCTTTATTACATAAAAATGTTTTAGCGATTTATATATAAACACAGAGTGTCTCAGGGTTAAGAAGTAAAACTGGAAATTTGAACTACGGGTCTGTTTAGGAAAACGCACGCATATTATTTTTTAAATACCTGTTATTTATGGTGTTAAATAAAATGCTCATAATAAACCATATGTATATTTAAAAATAACCTCAAAACAAAACAATTTCAATTAAATTTGTGGATAAAAATAAGCAATGCTTTCTAAAATTTTAGTAAACAAACATTCTTTCTCGTACCTCCTCCTCCATATAAATTCGCATAAATTTATTTAGGGTAAGAGAAATAAAACCGTTTTCCAGTTGTTGTTTATTCATTAATTTTCACTCTTTAGAGACGTTTCGACACTATGGTGTCATTCTCAATCTTTTCTTCTCCTGCATCTTTTAACTTTAATAAATAAATTAACAATAATTACATTACTATAAATAATTTAACATAAATGTCCAAAGATAACACACTATAAGTATAGGTACCTGGAAAGTCATACTTTTAAAAATTCTTAGTAGATCATTAGTCCTCCATGGTCAATAAATAATATTGCATTAAAAAACCAAAATTTTTATCTTTTAACCTTTTTCTCATTTCTATGAATCATTAGACTTTAGTATAAAATAACAAAATATGTTCTAACGGCACATCAACAAAAATAATACAAGGTAAAAAATTATTTTTTTAAAATTTATTTATTTATTTTTTTTATTATTATTTTTAATGTAAACGTTTATTTATTATTATTTTTATTTTTTATATATATAATTTAAAAAAAATATTTTATCAAATAAATTAATTAATTATGAAATATATGGAAATTTTTTTATTTTTTAAAGATCTACTAGTAGGTTATATGGTCAGGTTATTATAATTATTATCTGATTTGTTTTCAAAGTATAAGGCATCTTATGATATATTATTTTTTAATTTCAAAATTATGGATAAATATAATTTACTGATTTCTCTTGCTTCTTTTCTATCATTTATAGCATTTTCCAATTTATTGTTAGAACATATTTTGTTATTTTATACTAAAGTCTAATGATTCATAGAAATGAGAAAAAGGATCTGATGGTTCAAAGATCAAAATTTGGTCTTGTAATGCAATATTATTTATTGACCATGGAGGACTAATGATCTCCTAAGAATTTTTAAAAGTATGACTTTCCAGGTACTTATACTTATAGTGTGTTATCTTTGGACATTTATGTTAAATTATTTATAGTAATGTAATTATTGTTAATTTATTTATTAAAGTTAAAAGATGCAGGAGAAGAAAAGATTGAGAATGACTCCATAGTGTCGAAACGTCTCTAAAGAGTGAAAATTAATGAATAAACAACTACTGGAAAACGGTTTTATTAATCTTACCCTAAATAAATGAAGAATTAAAAAAAAAATTATAAGAATTCGCATAAATATGAATCCAACATATTTCTACTCTTTCCATATTCTTTTTTTGTTTCTTCGTTTGACTGAAGCCCAAAGTGATTCTACCATCTGGGATGAGCACCTGTGGTTAAGTCAACGAATTTTTTTAAATGATCAACAACGTAATGTTAATACCTCATGCCTTCAATTTGCTTTATTCCCTCATAGGCCTTCCAGCAATCAGAATAAATTGTAGTCCCAGGTCGTATAGGATTTATAATTAGGTAACATGTTAAATTTCTCAAACTTATGGTGTTATTTCACATAAGTGATCATAATTACCGAATAAGTAATTTGCATGTGTTTTCCGAAACAGACCGCATTATTGGGTGGAAAATAGTTGACTGGATAATTTTAATGATGGATTTAATTGGTCGGGGGGTGCAGTAAAGGATAACAAAAAATAAGCGAAAACTGATGTTTTAATTGTGCCAGCATTTCGGCCTACTATATAGGCCATCTTCAGAGCTAAGAGAGAAACAGAAAATTTACTTTATAAATCGTTGCAGTACCAAGGAAGAATTACTTCATCCAATGCGAATGCTTCTATATAAACAAAAGCCTTCTGTTACATTTCGGTATTTTAAGGCGTTACAATTGGCTGAGTCCGCTGAAGGCGGTTTTTACTCGAACTGGCTCAAGGCCGCTGACTTTATACAATCCCTCCCTTTTTTGTATATCCCCGTGTTCTCGCAATTTTGCCGTGTATACACAGGGAAGAATGTTCATTGAACATTACTTTAATTAGGATCCTGTTGAATTACTTCAAGCTATTATTTATAATTTTTATTTCTTATTAATCGTTATAATTTGTTTAATATTTTATTTTAAGAGAAAAGATTTGTCCAGGGCCGGGATTCGAACGAATCTTTTCTCTTCAAAATAAAATATTTAACATATATATATATATATATATATATATATATATATATATATATATATATATATATATATATATAATCGATTATGTGTAAATTATTAAAGTATTTTGCTTGTTTCGAGGTCCTTAGTTAAAATTTTCAGTTTGGCTACTTATCCCTGAAACTTAAACCCTGTAGGTATTTGAATATATGTATACTCAATTAACACACCTCGTATATCTAAGCTATTCTGAAACAATGTAAGCCAACCACAATTATTTATCACGAAATGTTGAATAAAATTCCAGTTCCCTCTCGTCCTAATTCCCAGTAAATGTGGGGAGTAAATTAATCAAGTTATTCACTGCTGGATACTATCAAAGCTATTCATTCCTATCTCGGTTAGGTTTTCATCGCTTTCTGGAAAAGCAATTTTAATTAATTTCAGGAAATAATTATTGACCTTTATATTCTCAATGAAGCCTTTTATTTTATAGCTTCAGGATTTCATTGTTTAAAATTAATTTTTATTAATTAAATTAAAAATCTTAATTTTAAAAAGTGTCGTATAAAAATTAACAAACGAAAATTTGACCAAATAACATTTACACTTAGACATTCAGACTGCCACTCACTAACATTTTACCAATAAACCATTGCCCAGACAAACACAAACAAAATATTTGGGCCTTACCATAGACAGAAATCACACGTAATTAATTTGAAGAAAAAATTGAATCACCGACTCTCACTTCTAAGAAGACTACTTCACCACAAAAATATACTATCACTAACAAACAAAATTATAATATACAACATGCTACTTAAACCTATGCCTCGCAAGTCTGGAGCTCATGAGAAATATCCCACATACAGACCATTCAAATTTTTCAATCGAAATTCCTTCGTTATATTACACATTGGCTCTTTTACATTACTAATAGAACATTATACAAAGATCTCAACATACCACTCGTGACTGATAAAATCACGAATAACATGAAAAAAAATTCATGACTCACTTGCTTGACTCCCAAACTTACTGGTACAATCATTACTGACAGACACATTACCACATAATCCGACAAGGAGACTGAAACTTCTCTGGAGCAGGGACCTACTACAGTGAGATGAACCACGCTAGGAATGTCTTCAATGGGAGGTTCCTCCGTACAAAATTTCAAGAGAATCCCTTAGGGGAGGTTTTCCGAATAACACCAAAAATACAATATGTGCCAAATGGCATTTGTATGATTTTTCAAATAAATATTTATTTTATAAATTTATAACAATGATCACGTCACTTGAACCATGAAACTCCATAAATTGTTGACCCCATATCATGGTTCTAAAAAAAACTTCCAACGCTAAAACCCATAAAGGGTTTTGGGTTCAGTACGTGATTGAGACTGAACAGTTTTTTGGACAACGGTTGTGCAGGGAGGTGATATGTCCCAGATCACGCTAAACCGGTAGATTCTCCTCCTTATTTCGGATACCCACTATATTGAGGATTGATGAACCCCAGGGTGGGTCTAGATTACATATCATCCATCTCCGGCTGCTAACAGATTAAAGAAAAGTCTTTCCCGCATTCGGGATTTAAACCAGGATTTTTGGCATGGCAACTCAGTGCTCTACCACTGATCCACTCCACTACCGTAATAAATGATTCTACCCTTTGAAAAATAAAATTGAACTTCATTGTTATTTTGTTGCCCTCGTAACCTGGTTGTCAACACACAACATTATTTTACAAAACTGTTAGTCTTCAGAATTTTTAAAGCTCCAACTTAAGGCAGGGGCCCTTATGATTTTTAAAGGGAGTTAAAATGGCGTTCCTGAGCCTATGCGGTGTCTGGCATTCTTGTAAGATCTCTATCATAATTTTTTAAGGAGAATCTTGGTGAGCGAGAGTATAAAACTGGAAGAGTTGGTGGTTCAAAACGTAGATGGGAAGATTGCAGAGAGCAGCATTTGATCTGGAACACTAGCTGATTATGCTGGAGCAAGCCAAGTCTTAACAAGGGACCTAGCAGCGATAAATAATAATGATTTCTAAGTAAACCCACCTTTACCTTTCAATTGGACCAATTGCTAATTTTCAATAAAAAAAAAATGCCGATTTATAATTATTGAGAAAATAATGAACAATAGTATATATTTAAATGGTTCAAATCCCGCTGCGAGCATGACTTTTATTTAGTCTGTTTGCAGCCGGAGATGGATCATATAGGATCTAGGACCCTCCAGGGGCTCACCCAGCCTCTATAAAATATTATAAAAATAGGGTACCCAAAATAAGGAGGTAAATCTGGCGGTTGAGCGTGACCTAGGACAAATCACCTCCTTACAGAACAGTTTTCCATGAAACAGTACAGCATCGACCATGTACTGAACTCCAGACAGTCAACATCTTGTAATAAAAAAATCCTTTTAATAAAGCTTTATAAATTACCCTTGGGATGTAAGGTAAGGTTTCCTTCAGCGTGTTTCTGTAGAAGTGTGATTTTTGGTTTGGATCCTTCATTTTGATGACATCTAAGAACTGGAGTGCCTGCACTGCTTGATCACTGAAACAGAGGAATCATTTTCAGAATATGAAAATTAATTTTCTGATTTCTTAAATTTAATTATTTTTAATTTTTAATTTAATTTTTTAATTTTTAATTTAATTTTAATTTAAAACATAAAAAACAATTTTGATAAAATGGTTGGCTTTGGGTATCATGAAATGTTTGAGGGTGTATACAACGAATTTTACACATTTTTAAAATACAATAATAACATATTCAATTATTTTTAATTTAGTACATGATCTATCTTAACTACAAATTCATTTTAATAGTAACTAATTTCTAACTCATTTTTCCTATACAAATAACGTGTCATACATATCTGTAGCCATATGTCATACATATCTATAGTGCCATGTCATACATATCTATAGATAAGTAGTTAAAATCGATTTTTTTTCCAAAATGAGGTTTTTTTTCCAAATAAGGGGATTGACTTGAAATGGAGTTATTACTTGAATTACAATACAATTTCAAGCCGAACACTACTAGGGTTACGATTACAAAAAAAAAAACAAAAAAACAAAAAGGATTCCGCATCCCAAAGTATAGTTATCTCTCTCTATCGAGGCAAAAATCAACTGAAATACTTATTCACCGGGGCTGAAAAATGCAGCCAGTAATTACTAGCAACTGAGTGACAACATTTTTTCACTCAATTTTTTTTATCTATTCCCCAGGGCCTAGTCCTGTGGAGCCCATTGGTTAGGAACCGCTGTTCTAGTGGTCTCGTCTCTTTTAGTTCAGAATGTTTAGGCAAGAACTTATTTTCGAATATTTAAACACGTTGTTCATCTTTTACAGTTAATAAACAATATACATAGAATTAATTTTAATAGGGTGTATAAAAAAAATGACCGTTTTTTTAAACTAAATATTTGTATTATTATTTCTTTGATATATTTAGATGGCGACTAACAGTATCTTTCGACACAGCACACTCCCTGGCAAGTTTGCTAGTACTTGTGGACGGATTTTACTCAACAGATTACTTCAGAACCTTATCAGTATCCATTAATGGTCGCTCGGAACCCTTCTTTCTTTCCAGCGTCGTATCTCCACTGCTAAATTTTTCATACCAAATCCGCGCAGTGCGCTGGGCAAGGACACCTTCCCCTCCATATTTAAAAATTTTACGAGCTGCCTCAGGGGCTGTGAAATTTTTTTTCCAGTAATGTCTTAAAATTACGAGAATTTCGTAAGACTCTGTCATGTTTCTTTTTTGAAATAAATAACTAAACTGAGGCTTTTTTTGAAGAATTGAGTGTTAGTAAACAAGCTTAGAGAATGCTCTAAAGGGATTATGAAGTAATGGTAAATAATAAATAGCATTAAAATATTTACACACTTTTGAACTCAGGAATTTGATAAAACGGTAATTTTTTTTTATACACCCTATTATTCTACAGGATTAGTTAAAATACATTGATGGGGATGTGCTTGAATTATAAGTAGTGAATTATTATGACAGCAATTATTCGTTTAAAGATCTGACAGGGTATTTAGAAAGCATGGTGGACTTTCACCATCCCTCACGCAGAGAAAAATCATTAGTGGTGTTGTCTTCACGTTAAAAGTACGGCCATGTCACGAAGACAAAGAATTATCTCCGATCCCCTAAGAGATAATTCTTCCGCTCACAATTATTTCTACTCGTTGCCGGAAGTGGGTAAGGAATGTTTTTCTTGTCAGAGGTTAATGGTAGGAGCTAAATTAAGCCTACGATTCTCCAGTAAAAGCCCCGAAGACATTAAATCTAAAGGGTAGCTGTTAGGTGAAAAATACGGCTCTTTGTCAGCCTTGTTTTCCAATATACATTCAAACAGGCCTACTAACAAATCTCGCTAGATATGTGTTATTTAGTAAAAAAATATATTATTTATATATATATATATATATATATATATATATATATATATATATATATATATATATATGTATATATATTTGTTTATAATTTGAAAAAGCGGTGCTAGAGCACTGAGTTGTCATGCCGGAAATCCTGGTTCAAATCCCGCTGCGGGAAAGACTTTTGTTTAGTCTATTTGCAGCCGGAGATGAATCATATAGGATCTAGGACCCTCCTGGGGCTCACCCAGCCTCTATAAAATATTATAAAAATAGGGTACCCAAAATAATAGGGAAAATCTTGTGGTTGAGCGTGACCTAGGACAAGTCACCTCCTTGCAGAACCGTTGTCCATGAAACAGTCTCTACCATGTACTGAACTCAATTCCCGTTTACGAGTTGTAGTGGTATAGGTAATAAAAAATATGATAATTTGAAAAATAAACATTTTTCGAGCAATTTATAAGATGGTGAATGTAATACCACACAAATAATTAAAACGGTATAATATAATACTAATAGTAGATTTTAAATGAATTTTTTTTTTACTGCCAAATCATTTTAATTTGTACTTATTTATTCAAATTGTCCTGAATGACTGACGGATCGACGCACAGCCAATACCGCTGATCATAGAGACCTGAAACTTGGAGGGTGTGTTCTATTTATGACGTAGGCATCTGTTAAGAAAGGATTTTTCGAAATTCTAAAAGGGAAGCAAAGTGTGTATGCTTGCTCACGTGTTTCTTACTAGCAAAATCTACATATTTACCTACATACGCACATTATTCTAATCCTTTCAGTTTTAATTTCTCGCTCCTCATTTTAATTTCACTCTCCTACCCTCATGAAAAGACAAGAAAGTGCTCGACGTTTTCAACATTTACTGGACAAACGCTCTAAGCACCCAATTAATTACTAAAGACTCATTTACATGTCAGTTATCATACCTATTTGGACATACGGAGTTGAGCTTGGGGCTCAACTAAACCATCCAATTCATCTCGTATCCAATCCTTACAATGCAAAATCCTTCGTAAAATCCTCAATGCTCCTTATTATGTCACAAACATCATGATCTTAATATCCTATAGGTTGCTGATTTGGCCCAAACTAGATACCTATCCTTCCATAACAAGCTCTATACACACTTGAATCCGCTAGTCTCTCAACTTGCTTCCCATAATATTCCTGATAACCCTCCGAGGCGTCTGAAAAGAAAATTGCCTCGAGACCCTCTACTATAGAACTTTATTGGAGTGCTATCAATGGATAGTTTCCCCACAAGTGTTTTTTTTCCATGCCATTTGTTCATATTAGCAGATTTACTTGTAATATTATTACAGTTGTAAATATCAATAAATTAATCTAAAAAAAAATTCTCGCTGTTGCTGTACCGTTATACTTAGTAATCCTTTTCAGTAAATTCAATAACATTACAAACTAATCCTTTACTGACACGAACAATAATAAACTTCTGTCCGTACCGTTAGTTAATCAGTGTCATTAATTAATTATGTAATTATGTAATTTTAATTCATTATGTATTTTAGTATTGAACGCATCAAAATGCTCAGATACTACGCCACAGAATATTGCCATTATTTCCAAATGTTAATAAACATTTGATATGAAACTAATTTTAAATTATATCGCAATAAAACAAGCAATGATTAATTAATTGCGGTTTATTATTAGCACTGCGGGGATGAAAGGGCGACGGAGCGACTGTGAATCGGAAGCTGCTGAAACGGGTGTAATTTGAGAATAATTAATGACTTCCTTTACTCACTGGACCAATTACATTCCCTTTGCATTTAATTATCAAAAGATGAATACAAACGAAGCTGTGAGTCGGGCATGGAAACTTCATTTACATTTCAGGGTTATCCTAGATCAATCAAGGAACTTCTTTTTATTCTCTAATCTTTTTTTTTCTAGTACCTGAAAGGTCTTGGGTTCAGCAGGTAGTAGAGACGAACTATTTTTAAGACAACTGTTGCGCAGAGAAGTGGTTTGTCCAAGATCATGCTTATCCCAAGCTAAGCCAGTTTTAAGAAAATAAAGTTACATAGCAGCATGCGGAAACTGGATGAGAAACTCAGCGCGGGAGTTGGACTCCAACATCCACAGTGGCATTATCGATGAATTAGAGAAAATCATCAATAAAATTCCGGAATATTTTCAGAAAGACCCGGAAAGATAAAAGGATACAATTATTCTCTAAAACAGGGGTCCCCAAACTTTTTTGTACCACGCCCCCCTTTTGTTGAAATGAAAGCGTCTCGCACCCCCCTCAACAATAAATTGTGTGGGCCTAGGAACAAAACAAAAACAAATAAGTATTACATTGAAAACAAAAAAATTATTTATACTGCCATAAGGTACAACAATATCAGTTTTCATAAAATAAAAAAATTATTAATAAGAGAAAAATAGAATAGGTTGGTTAGTGAGATGGATGGGCTTCCATTTTTCTTACTAGTATGCCTATTCGTGGCTGAGTTTTAGTAAGTGCACAATTCAAGTCACTAGCAACATCAAGTTTATTCCGATACTTTGTTTTAGTAACAACAAGTGTAGAAAATACTATTTTGCACAAATAAGTGCTTGAAAAAGGCAAATATAAACGGAGAGCTTCCCGAGATACACTAGGATACACTTTGAAATATTTTAACCAAAATAAAGTTTTGTCCATTATATCAAAGTGATCAATTTTCTATACATAATGGTTAATTTAGAATTTCAGAAAGACTACTTAAATTTAATTTAATGTTCAACTTGTCTCGCCCCCCTCCCCAGTTTAGGAACCGCTGCTCTAGAAGTAACAGATGACGAACCGGTCCGGTCGAAACCGTACGCTATTCCTTTCCATAAAAGGGTCGCGGTAAGAGCGAAAATTAAACAAATGCTCAAGATATAATTCAGTTGAGCCAAAGTGATTACTTTTACTTGCTTGTGATGCTTTTACATGAGTGATCTACTTCTCGCAAACCAAACATTGCTCTTTGTGCAAAAGACATATTTATGTTTATGTTACGCTACGATACATAGCACTAGGGACTGCTTTTTCTTCCCTATCCTTTTTTTTCTAGTACCAAAAAGATCTTGGGTTCAGTAGGTAGTAGAGACTGTTCTATTTTTAAGACAACGTGATTTGTCCAAGATCACCCATATCCCGTGTGTGCTTAGCGGGTTACCAACTCCGCTGTATGAACTAAACATATCGTCCCTGCCATCGTAGAGTATCTAATGTGAAAAAAAATCACAGTTTTCGTTTTCGACTTATAGCAGTTGCTTTAGAATTGATAATTGATATAAAACTCATATAGAGGCATCTATCAGTGACGAAAACATTGTAAAACGAATTTTTGACTAGAGGCATTAATTATTATTGAACCTTGATACTGTTTTTTTTTTTTTAATTCTCCTCAAAAGTTGATTCAATTGTACTGCAGTAGGTACTTAGCTTACAGTAGAAGTACCCTAATCGTATTCTAGAAATTAAAGTTTAATATAGTACATAGTTTGTACCGTCTTAGTGAACTTCACTATGAGTTCACACTTATTGTGTTGAGTATTATTTTGAGGAATTAAGTATTTTGTATTAAATAAACCGGTTAATTTCTTCATTATTTTATGGATACAATCTATTTATTGTATAAAGTAATTATATTGTGATTTAAATTAAGGAAAATGAAATAAAAATCAAGCGTAGAGTAATTTTTTTTAAATAATTTTGTTTTGAAGAGAAAAGATTTGCCCTGGCCGGGTTGGAACCCGGACCGTCTGCATCTCTGGTACACTGCTCTAAGTCACTGAGCTACCAGGGGTCGTATACAAGTCAGGCCAAATTCCACGCGAGCGAATCCGCGGGAAAAAACTAGTATATATCTATATAATAAAAATGAATCGCCAAATTCCTTGCTAACCGCTAAACTCGAGAAAGCCTCGACCAATTCGGCTAATTTATTTTTTTCATATTTTCGCTGAGGCGCATAGAAGTTTCTTATAGGGACAAAAACCGGGCTAAGAGAAACCTTCAGTAGCCGAAAATCTTGAAATTTTCGGAGTTTTTTTTTTTACTTTTTGGCCTGTATCTCCTTTTTGGTGCATTTTTGAAGCCCAACTGCAGATCTGTACGTCGGATAGATTCCGGGTTCGGTCCCTATCGTGTAATAATTAACTGTATTTCCTAATCGGTGCGTTTTTGAAAAAAACATAATTAACCATTTTTAAAGTAGATTACATTTGCTACGATTTGAGCCCGATTTCGGTCCCTATTGAATAATAAATAACTGGAATCATATATATCTGTGTATATAAAAATATCCTATCACGATGTTTGTCCGGGCTAATCTTTGAAAATTCTGGACTGATTATAATGAAATTTAGCAAAGATATGTAACATTCTTCAATTTGTGTAGCATATATTTTTATTTTTGACCGCGATTATTTTATTGCAAAACTATATTGTTTTCTAACTTACTGCATTTTTGATATGTTGTAACAGCATGTCTTAGTAGTGTAAATCCGAATATCCGGATATTATATACCTCATTTATTAAACTAATGTTTATATTTTATCAGTTAAGAATTTAGTATAATAATAATAATAAGCTTTATTTTTCCTCTTTCTTCTATGTACAATTTTTACATGGTTTTTATATTTACAAGGTTTTTTAAAAAGAAAAAAAGGCCCTTCTTTGGGCATAAGCCTCTCCTAATTTACTCCAGCTACGTCTGTTCCAAGCAGAACGGTGCCATAATACTCCTTTGAAGTTTTGTATGTCGTCCCGCCATCTCGTAGCTGGTCTCCCTCTTCTCCTAGTGCGGTGTATTGGATACCAATCCGTTGTTGCCTTAGCCCAATGTGTTGATGCCATTCTTGCAATGTGTCCAGCCCACTGCCATTTAAGATCAGATACTGTCTTGAGAATATCGCGCGTACCAGTCAGCTTCCGTAGTTCTGTCTTCTTTATTTTCTCCCTTCTACTTTTCTTTAACATACTTCGCTCCATTGCACGCTGAGTGATTGCTAGGGATTTAGATGTATCATTATTTAGGCTCCAAGTTTGGCATCCATAAGTTAAAGAGGGAATGATGCAAGCATCGAAAACTTTTCTCTTGTGATGTATGGCCATGTTGCTTTTAAAAATATTTTTGTGTGACCAAAATTTGGACCATCCTATTTTAATCCTTCTATTCACCTCTTTCTTGGATTTATCTGCAAATGATATGAGATGCCCTAGGTAGATTGTTTCTTTAACCCATTGGAGTTTGCTGGTACCGAGAAATATTTCTTCTTCTTCGGCATTTGTCATCAAGACTGATTTGTTAAAATTTATCTCCAGCCCAGCCTCATTTCCTACTAGGACCAGCTCTTCTAGCATTTTCTTCAGTTCAGAAAGAATTTAGTATATTATTTATTTATTATATACTATAGTTAGATATAAGATTAATGAAATGTAAAATCAAAAATCAATTTAATTCATTTATTCATTCGTTCATTATTTATTTAATAATCAAATTTTAACGTAATATTTTTTGAAACTATATAATAGCCACAGAGCAACGCGTGGCCAGGCCAGCTGTATATATATTGTAACATATATTTGAGGGATATGCTAATATTGATTGAGTGATATAAACAAGTGTCAATTCCATGCTTAGACTAGTTTGTTATCTAATATATTAACTAAATGCGTGGTCTTTCACAGTTAGGCGATGAATATGAATATGAATAATAAATTCTGGAAACATCTTTAAATCATCTTTACTATATTACATATATACATACATACCCAGTCAGCAGAGGGCAGAGATTTCATACATGTTTAACCTATTGGAAATCTGTCTACTTCAGTGAAGGTAAGAATGGTAGGTGAGGTGGTTGGGCCAGTTTGAAAACAGAAGAAATTTCGCTCTCAGCTATTGAATAAAACATCTAATGTTTTATTTACCAGTTTCATTACTCTTTTCTAGCTCGTGTATTTTACCTGTCTTTATGTAATGGATTCTAAGTTCTCTCCAGTAAAAAATAAGGGAAAACGATATATATTTTACTTGTTTCAAGGGTATAAAAAAAATCTGTACCTCTTAAAGGGTTCCAGTAAAAAGTAGAGACTGTACTGTTCCTAATACCAACCGCTGTTGATTTGTCCAAGATCCCAACCTGCAGATTTTACCCTTAAATAATGTTACTCACTTTGTAAAGGCGGTCTAGTCCCGAATAGTCGTTAGCCACACAAACTACTTAGCCTAAGATTTGCAGGTTCGTAGCCCGGTAGGACCAAGGATTTTTTAAGGAGAATAAAAAATCCTTAGTTATAGCGTCCTTCGAATGGAAGCCTATACGGGGACCCGAGGCTGTAGACACTCTTTAAAAATCACTATCCTAATTTTTTTTTTTTTTAGAATAATTTAATACATATTTACAACTGTAATTATATTACATCAAGTAAATCTGCTGTATGAACAAACGATATGAAAAAAAACACATGTGGAGAGACTACCCATTGATAGCACTCCAATAAAGTTTTAAAGTAGAAGGTCTCGAGGCCATCTTCTTTTCAGACGCCTCGGAGGGTTATCAGGAATATTATGGGAAGCAAGTTGAGAGACTAGCGGAATCAAGTGTGTATGGAGCTTTTCCTGGAAGGATAGGTATCTAGTTTGGGGCAAATCAGCAACATATGGGATATTAAGATCATGATGGATGAGTTTGTTTGTGACATAATAAGGACTGAGGATTTTACGAAGGATTTTGGATTGTAAGGATTGGATACAAGATTAATTGGATGGTTTAGTAGAGCCACTATCGTAATTAAACCTGGATAGGCAAAATTTAGAGCTCCTAATGTAGCATCGTCCGATTAACCGTAGCAGCATTAAGTGTCGTTAAATGAACAAACATATATCAAGATCACAAACAAACAAATAGCTGGATGGGTTTCTTGTTACTGCCATTTATAACAGTCCCAATTATACAATTCAGTCCACTCTGCTTCTCTCCCTGTCTCTATTCCCTAGTTAGTTCATAATATCATATTCCCATATCGCTTTTCGGATTCATTACAGATACATCTTGAGGAAACATTTAAGTTTATTTCATACATTAATAGTAGGTATTCCTAAACGTATAGATAATGAAAAAAACCTGTACAAATACAAGCCATAAAATAGGGGGAGATGGGAGAGTTTCAGTGTATAGTGGAGACCAACTTCCACATTTTTAAGAGTACCCTCTTTATGTAGGCAGGGTGAGCCCCAGAAGGGTCTGCTGATCTTGCAGGGTCTATCCATGTTGGAATTTTGATCTTGAAGAATGTTGTCGAAACTGGAGAATTAAAATAAATTCTCAACAATCGCATCAAATCACTTTTACCTTACATCGTAAACCAATGACTTCCTGCCCTTCAGTATCCTTTAATAATATCCCGCTGGTACCTGTAGAACAGATCCGATACTTAGGGTTGTATCTCGACAAACGATTAACCTAGAGCCCTCATACAAGACAGAAAAGAAACAAGAAACAGCTCGCCATTTCAGGTTACTTCAACATTTACTAGACAAACGCTCTAAGCTCCCAATTAACTACAGAAGACTCATCTACATGACCATCATACGACCTATTTGGACTTTGTGGCTCTACTAAGCCATCGAATTCCTCCCGTATCCAATCCCTACAATACAAAATCTTTCGTAAAATCCTTATTTTGTTAAGAATAAAGTCATCCATGACGACCTTAATGTCCCATTTTTTGCTGATTTGGCCCGAACCCGGTATCTATCCTTTCATAACAAACTTCATTCCCACTCAAACCCTCTAATTTCACACCTAGTTTCAATCTTCACTCTTCAATACGTGGTGAAACATGGGGGAGTTGACTTTTTGTATGTACGCAAGAACTTTATAGGTGAGGGTTATTAGGTGAAGTCTAGAAATATGTCCATAAAATTTTAATTGTGATTATCTTATGTCACCAGGTTTAAGATATATTCTCACGTCTTTCTTGATTTTAAACATAAATCTTTGACTTGAAATATTTCCTATAACATCGCTACTTCATTTGGTATCTTTTCCATATTACATTTCATGTGGAGTGTGAGCTACAGTTGCATATAGTGCAGCAGTTCCAATTACTGGGTGGTAGTGCCTGCTCTTTGTTTTTGAGGAAATGCATATCTTATTGTAAAATTCATATTACTGTCCATATGCTCTAAATTTTATATTTCTAGTCTTCTGTTCCATCCCCCCTCAATTTTGTTGGTTTCAGAATTTTTCCTAGGTACATAAAAATTTTACTAGATTAATATTTCCATATTATGTGTTTACGTTTCGAGAAAAAAAAATGAAAACATTGATAATTATATACTTACAAATGAAATAAAAAAATATCTTTTGGGATAAATTAAAAATATTGATTCTAAATAAAACTAAATACTTCATAGTGTTAAGGCCTACTGGGTGTTAGAAAGAATTAAAATATTGCAAAATTAAAGATACTAATATTTATTAGCAAAGTAACAAAAAGGATACAATTAAATTAATAAACTGAGATAAATTTCCAATAACAATATTTTAAAGATCTAGGCCTAACTCCTATTTAATTACTACAATAATATAAGATATTACTAATTTTAAATGACTAAAGTATTTACATAGGCTTGTACAAATACCATAAAATTACAACTGCTACTTAACTAACTAACACGCACAGTTCACTAATTAAAGTCCACCGACCGTAAGATTCTCTAAATATCACAAACTGACTCACAGTAATCAACAGAAACGGCTTATTACACTCACAAGACTGTCACAGTTCACTAATACACTTATTACACTGGCCGGTTCAACACTGAATAGTTTATCACACTGACACTCACTTATTATAGCTCATCGCAGTGCCTGGTCTAAGCTTAGACCTGACTCGCTCGAGGCGAGAGGGGTATTTAAATAGACAAGGCCGAACATTCTAGACCATGGAAGTAGAGGAAGACTGTTCTGGGAATGTCGAGAACCTTCTTGATGTTTTCCGACAAAAGGAGGCGTTCGAGAAGGTTCTAATCCAATCTTAACTTTTCCCGCCGAAGGCTTAAGACGTTAATCCCTTGTTTCCGTCTTCCTCTCTGTGACCGAAACAATAGCTAAGCTCGGATCTTCTTTTAATTCTACTCGTAATGGGTCTATTTTTTTCTTGACGTGAAATAAACAGGATTAACAAATTTTCTACTAAGCACAGATAATAAGTTATTACATAAAACCTGCTTACGACCTATACTAACATATCCATGCCCAATATTTAGTTATATGTCTAAAACTAACTATAAAAAACTACAAACATTCCTAAAAATGGCTTAGAATTGCTGGAAATTATCCATGTTACACTAAAGTTAAAATTATGCATAAAGAATAATGTATACCTTATATTATTGTATTTATCAAGAAACTATGTACACTATTCTTTTTTAAGTGTAAACACAATGAATACCCACTTATAAAAAATATTGGGAACTACACAAAAAATAGTACAACGAACATAAAAGAACAAATCATTTATTATTGTAGGATACCAATTTCTTTTACTTTATTGTTATTGTTTATAGATATGTACATAAGTTACTAAGAATGTACAGTTACAATTTTTGTTTATTTTATTATTATTTTTTTATTTTTTTCACTGTTGTAAGTTTTATGTATATTTTTTTTTCTTTAATTATATATTATGATTCTGTACAGATACTAAATTTGTCCAATTTTTAATTTGAAATAGGTCTATTTGGAACAGCATTTAATTTTTGAGATTGTAGCTTTATAAGAAATAAATATTAAAAAAAAAATTCTCATCTATTTTGGGAAGACATGAAAATAATAATAATAAAAAAAAATGAAAGTCTGCAGGGGAACTATGTAGTAGTTTTTTTCCCCTTACACTAGTTATGGCAAACATTGTACTGTTTCTAGGTCATGAAGGGAGGTGATTTGTCTGAGATCACGCAATGTCCTAGCTCAATTTATGGTCCATACTTTATAGAGACTGAGTGTGCTCTAGACACATTTTTTTTTTCATATAATAGACTCATTACCCAAGATTCTACAGGGTCACCTGTGGTCTAGTGGTTAGCGTAACAAACTACTAAGCCCAAGATTGCGGGTTCGTAGCCCGGCAGGTGGCCCTAGGATTTTTTTAAGGGAGTGAAAAATCCTTACTTACGCCGTCCTTCGGAAGGGACGTTAAACGGGAGTCCCGAGCGTGTACGATGTCAGGTACTCGTTAAAAATGCCTATCCTAATTAAACCTGGATAGGCAAAATTTAGAACTCCCACTGTAGCATCGTCCGATTAGCCATAGCAGCATAAAGTGACGTTAAATGAACAAACAAACCCAAGATTCTACTCTTTCACCACTTTTGTAAACTGCTTTTTTCTAGTCAGCTGCCAGAACATTCTGGATATCATTCTGCTAATAGGAATTTTTAATAGTTATGACACTTTTATCATATAGTTTCTGTGAAATATCGCCTTACAAGAATGAAGATTCCTGTAATAAAAACTGGTAAGTTTCATTATGTTGTGGTGACTGAGTTTACTACAGTTGCTTTTACTTTACGAGGAATGAAGTTTATGAGAAGCAATTTCATTAGGCACGTTATAGTTGGCGGGCTTCCTTTTAAGAGGTCGCTTGATAATTTACTGCATAGCTTCTCTGTAAAATTAACTTCATGTCAAGTAGAAACCTATTGATTAAATCTAAAATTCTTTTGAAGCATCTCAAACACATTTTATAATATCTTAAGACAGTTTTTAATGTTATTTCTTAACTACCATAATTACTTATATTTTTAAGTGTTCTCAGAACTGGTCTCATAAACTTATTGATTGTCTTGAGTTAATAGTATGACTTTGCTTGAATCAATCGATTAGTTTAGTACTTCATAGTGACAAATGACTGGAAAAATTAATTCCGGTAAATCAAGACTAATTTAGGTCTGTGTATATCTTGAATCAGTGATTGTTCATGAAATTCTTTGTTAAATGTTAATAAATTCATTAATAAATTTAGACCCATATATATAAGTATTATACCATTTAGAATAAAAAAAAGATATATGAAATATCTAGAAATAAATTTAAGTACCCTCCGTTGTAAACCAATGACCTCCAGTCCTCTCGTATAGTTTAATAACATCGCACTGATTCCTGTAGAACAGGTCCGGTGCTTAGGAATACCTTGGTAATACCTTGGCAAGCGATGAAAAGACAAGAAACATCTCGCCCTATCAGGCTACTTCAACACTTACTAGACAAACGCTCTAAGCTCCCAATTAATTACAAAAGACTCATATACATGACGATCATAAGACCCATCTGGTCTTATGGAGTAGAGCTTTGGGGCTCCACAAAGCCATATAATTCCTCTCATATTCAATCCTTACAATCCAAAATCCTTCGTAAAATCCTCAATGCTCCTTACTTTGTTACTAACAAAGTAATCCATAATGACGTTAATGTCCCGTTTGTTGCTGATCTGGCCCGAATCCGATATCAATCTTTTCATGACAGAATTCATTTCCACTCAAACCACTAGTTTCAAACCTAGCAACCTCTTTAATTCCTGATAATACTCCAAGGAGTCTGAAAAGAAGATTGCCTCCTGACCTTCTTTCAACGTTTTATTTGAGTACTACCACTGGGTAGTTTCTCTACTTGCCTTTATCTCGGGACATAATTTATCTTTCATTATATTTACTTGATGTATTCAGAATATAGTTGTAAATTTCAATAAATACATTTTAAAAAAAACCTAAGGAAAAAAAAATGTTTTAACTTAAGCACTGAAATGCCTTACCTAAGTACTAAGGTCCCGGAATCAAAGACCAATACATAAACAAAATGATAGAAATCCTCAACGATGGAACATACAAGAAACTGGACAAAGACCCCACTAATGACATTAACTAGAAAATATAGACCATTATCTACACTCAAAACCAAACACCTCATAATATCTGACCCAACTCCACCAAGACTACATGGAAAACCCAAAATACACAAAGATGGTACTCTTATGAGACCCATATTCAGTACCATTGGCTCACCAACATATCATCTATCGAAATACATCTCCGACATAATTAAAACCAACACTGGCAAAAAACAACAGAACATCCGCGGCTATAAACAATTTGTAGAGATTATCAAAACTATTCATATAAACGAAGAAGACATCCTGGTAAGCTTCGACGTCAAGTCGCTCTTCACCAAGGTCCCTGCCGATGAAGCCCTGAACCTTATGAAAAATATTCTGAGCGAAGAATATGACGGAGATATGCATGAAGGAAACATATTTCCTGTTCAATGGAAATGTCACCGGCAGCGGACCTGTTCATGGAACACTTCGAACAGAAGTCACTCTCCACCGCAGCCCAAAAACCTGAATATCGGTTCAAATACGTGGACGACACCTTAGCCACCTGGAAGCACGGAAAAGATGCACTGGAAATGTAGAAAGAATGCCGGACCACAGGATAGCGAGAAGAATGCTCAATGAGAAACCGGACGGGAAACGAAGGACGCCCTCGGATCAGATGGCAAAATGATGTCGATGAGGACATGTTACTGCTGGGTGAACGAAACTGGAGGAGGATTGCGGAAATTGGTCGGCTGTGGTGTTGGAGGCCCGGATTCTTGCAGGACCTTAGAGCCAAAATAATAACAATATATATTAGGATTAAATAAATATATTTCTATATTATAGCAGAGTATAGTGTCAACCCCCGCCGATCAAACTAGCCCTGCAAAAGACCTGCAATGGGGGTCGAAACGTCCCCCCCCTTTCCCCCCATCTAAGAGAATTTTCTCAACTTCCACCCGGACCATTTTCTTCCTTATATTTTTCATAGTTTACTTAGATTTTAAGGAGCGACTAGTGACGTAGAAATTAACATAACAACCTATAGGTTATAGTGATATAGGTTTTTTTTATTTTTACACAATCATGATGTAAAAGTATCATGAGGTGTTTATGATAATCGTAGAAATGCCGGTAATCTATAGAACTACCTCTACTTCTTGAGTTTTCCTAGCTTCCTGAGGGGAAATATTCCCGTCAGGATAATATCTAGAAGAGGTATAAACCTTCTTCCATCGGTAGTAAAACTTCCATTACCAATATTGCCTCTGGGGACACGGGAGCAGGAGAATAAAAGCTCGTAGGTTAATGACAACTGTTGCCATCAAAGCGAAATCCTCCGAGGTATCGATTCTCCAGAGGATCGATCTCGAGAGGGCGCGTTACGAAATTAATTACCAGATTCCTCCCTCTCCTCTAGCCCTTGGGACGGATTTCGGAATTAATATCCCTCAGGTACCATCCTCTTCCTTCTTATAAATGGGAATGGTCCCAGACCTAGAGGTTTTAGTTGGAGTACACTCTGCAGCGAGGTTTGAGGGGATCGATTCCGACTTGGGAAATCCTGGGAGGCAGTGGACTAGGAATTTCCGATTCGAATGATTCAGTTAGGATTTTATAACATACTGTCTTCCAGCTATTTAGATTCTTAGTCTATTAGAATATATTAGAATAGAAAACAAACTTTATTCTGGGACCAAGTACCTTTAGAATAACAAAAATGAACAGAAAAATAAACATAATAATATTTCTAATAAGCTAATAATAATATATATAATATACATAATATAAATCTGACGAGAAGGCTATATAATAATACAAATCAGGAATTATTTAAAAAGGGCCAAAAAATAAGAAAAATATAAATTAAATAGCTACAAAGTACGAATCTTGGCAAGATTTTAACCAATTTTAGAGAATAAATATATTAACAACTAAATAGAATAAATAAATGGCACAGAATGCAATAAATTTTTTACATAGTCGATATCTTCTTTAGGAAAAAGAAACAAAAACTCGTAAGCAACAAAATCGATTATTCAATACTGATTTATTTAACCAAATGATTGACCTGAATTGAAAACATCTTTTTGGGAAGTCAAGAGATGTTTATTTATTAAACAAATATCAAAGGATAACGATTTTATTGTTAATATTTATGTATTATTATTACAACAATATCACGTATTGAGTAGGCAAGATTTCTCCAAGTGGTTAATTCGACAACGCAAACGAGATCCTAACTTCCTGAACTGCATTTTGGTTACTGATGATTCTTGCTTTACAAGAAACGGGATTCTTAATTTTCGAAATAACCATACTTGGGCTGAAGAAAACCCTCATACGACTGCTGATGAACATTACCAACGTCTGGTGTGGTCTTTTAGGTCTAAATCTACTTCCCTGGTGAATAAGTCGTTAAGTCAAATTTTCTCCCAAAAAAAATTTCTTGTACTTAAGTAGGAGGAATCGAGTTATTTTCGTAGTGAATAAGGGGCTAAGTAAGGGATTGGTTTGAAAATGAGTTATTGTTTATATTACAACTCCATTTCGAGCCAAAAACTACGAGAATGATGCGATTCCGGTTATCTGAACACAGATAACTCTCTCTGGACTGAATCCGACTTATTCACCGATTATATCATTGTTGATATAAATCGCCCATAGTTCTTGTTGGCGACTTTCGCTTCACATATATATGCGTACATAGTACTTTAAGGATTAATGAACGAAAGACTTAAGGAAAACATAGTAATTTTGAGTTCAAAAGTACATTATGTACAGCCACAGAGTTTCTGAAACCGTACTGTCGTTATTCCTGATATATTACAACTCCATTTCGAGTCAAAAACTACGAGAATGATGCGATTCCGGTTATCTGAACACAGATAACTCTCTCTGGACTGAATCCGACTTATTCACCGATTATATCATTGTTGATATAAAGCGCCCATAGTTCTTGTTGGCGACTTTCGCTTCACATATATATGCGTACATAGTACTTTAAGGATTAATGAACGAAAGACTTAAGGAAAACATAGTAATTTTGAGTTCAAAAGTACATTATGTACAGCCACAGAATTTCTGAAACCGTACTGTCGTTATTCCTGATACGTTTAAGCTTATATTTCTTCAGAGAGGAGATAGAAATGACAACTTACAGTAGGACGAGGTATGAACATAAAGGGCTCAAGAAACCTTAGATGAAGGAAAAGTTGTGCTCTAAACTCACCTGTGCCGTCGTAAGTTGGCAAGGCCATTAAAGTTTAAACAGGTTATTTAGCCGCTCACTTGTGCTTCTTTTCCCCTTTCTCCTTCCAACCCAACGGTTTTACAGTCTAACAGTTTCATCAACTTAGTCGGGGAATAGTTAACACTTTAATGAGTTACAGTCTCGGTCTGAGGCGGTCTCAATCTAGCGGGTCTTAGTCGTTAGCGAGAAGTGGATAACAAGAACTGAAGTAGTTAGAGAAGTGATGAAAAAGGATAATATAAAACCATTGCTCAAAATTTTATTTTTTTTTTGCTTCTGAACTATAAAAAAAAAAAATAGAATCTCGAAGGACCACACCACCTGTGGTGTAGTGGTTAGGATAACCACCTTCTATGCCCAAGATTTCGTGGTCGCAACCCGGCACATGGCCTTAGGATTATTTATTTTTTTTATTTTTAAAGTTGTTGAAATTTACAACTGTATAATAGAACACATGTGTATAGAATGAAAGAACAGCTAAACAGCTGTGTAAAGGAAATCCGGATGGAGTAAGACTTCAAGGAAGGCCTAAAGCTAGATGGAAGGATGCCGTCTGTGAAGATCTGAGGCTGACCAAGGTCTCCTTCACTCGAGCAGGCGATCGGGACGATTGGGGAAGTCGTGTCAATAATGTAATGATAGAATAACATCCAGTAAATATAATGAAAGATGAATAATAACACGAGATAAAGGCAAGTAGAGAAACTACCCAGTGGTAGTACCCAAATACCAAGTTAAACTTCAAAGATCACGAGGCCATCTTCTTTTCAGACTCCTCGGAGGATTATCAGGAATTGAAGAGGTTCCTAGGTTTGAAACTAGTGGGTTTGAGTGGAAATGAATTCTGTCATGAAAAGATTGTTATCGGATTCGGGCCAAATCAGCAACAAATGTGACATTAAGGTCATTATGGATTACTTTGTTACGAACAAAGTAAGGAACATTGAGGATTTTACAAAGGATTTTGGATTGTAAGTATTGGATACGAGAGGAATTCGATGGTTTAGTGGAGCCCCAAAGCTCTATTCCGTAAGTCCAGTTGGGTCTAATGCTTGGCATGTAAATGAGTCTTTTGTTATTAATTGAGAGCTTAGAGCGTTTGTCTAGTAAATGTCACGTATTGTATTGGTACAGGGTTTTTATTTTTTATTTATAATACGCAGCATGAAAAAAGACTGAACAAAACGTATTTCCTTGATGTGACGTATATTTTATGTTTTTAGAGTTTCGTTATTAAGTTGTCTTGTTATAATGTTGTCTTATTATAATGCCGCGGACCTATACTAGCCGCCAGATGGAACGAACCGATCCTTGCCTCTAAGATACTAGGCTTTATTAATATACTTTACCGCCAAAACGAAGGAGAGGGGAGAGCGACGCTATGATTCCGTCACTCGCTGCCTGACTGGCCTGGATCAACGACCATCGCACACTGTCGCTTATCACTCCGCTTTCAAGCCGCTATTCCTATGAGAACGTCCAGAGGTCTTAAAGCTTGTCACTATGCTGAGATGATAATTGGGTATACATCACACAAATTGTAAGTCCCATTTCATTATCATAAGGCCTCAAATCG
The DNA here is from genome assembly GCA_037127475.1 of Arma custos. Lineage (NCBI taxonomy): Eukaryota > Metazoa > Arthropoda > Insecta > Hemiptera > Pentatomidae > Arma > Arma custos. The sequence continues at coordinate 9,462,394 of CM073764.1, forward strand.
TCAACTAATTCTTCTCCTGATGATCAACGTATTACATGGTACCAACCGGACAGTTCAAGTTAATTCATGATATCATACTCATTGCTCCTTCATGCCGTGATCACTGGCGAGGATAATAATAATTCGCACATCTTCGCGCCTTATTGAAATCTTCATTATAACGTTCAAGTCCATTTTGTTGTTATTATATCTTTGGCCATTATGCTAGCATGGAGCATTTCTGTTATTGTTAATTGTCGCTCCCATTCATGTTAATCATTTTTTTTTTTTTGTCTTAAATTACTTTTGTTCATTAGATCGCTAAGTTGCATGTTTAGTCTTAAGTTATTCTTGTAGAAGCTATTATTAATTTTTATCCTTTCTTACATGTATATTTAATAGTATTTAAGAAAGATATCTCGTATGTTATTCAAATTAATACATCAAACGCTATCTTAATATCAGAGGTTTGTTTGCAAATTCTCGCTATTCTTCTATTTAATTCAGTCTAATACATCAAAGAAACATATATCATATATGACATAGCCTATTCTCAGAGAGAGACTGATTACATTATCATAAATAGGTTAAGTAATAAGGATCTTCCTGAGACTCCTGAGATATTTTCTCATTTGGTGTATTTAGGGCGGTGGAAGCTACTTCGTATTCTGGCGGCGGTATGGAGCTCTCATCCTTCTAATGAACCATGTATGATCTTCCAAATTCTGGTCTCGTAAATTGAGAATTCCTTCTTGCGATGTTATGAAGGATGTTTGGCATTACGTTCACTTGCGGTATTCACAGTAGAGAGCATTAAAAATCTAAAGTCGGGGAGCCTTTCTAGGTACTAAGATAACTTCGAATAATGTGAAAATGTGAGATTTTTATGTACCTTATGAAGAATCATTAAATGCATAAGCCATTTATAATTGATAAGACTTGAGACTTGTTGATGGTCATACCAAAAGCCGAGCGTATATCAAATTGAAGTCTTTTGAACGGTATTATACTCATAATAGAATGAACCCTCTAATGGTATCATTTGAATACATGGCAACAGGATGACTTCTCCTTTAATGATTCCAGTCAACATTGCTGCTTCAATAACATTCCCGGTGATATTTTTGATGACCAAACGTGTAAGATTCCATAATTGGTAGATTCAAATTACATTTAATCAATAACAATGGCTGAAACATATCTCTTAGGGATATGAAAAATATTTTACATCCTATTCTCAGACCTACTGAATATAGACAAAAAGTTTCATAAGAATCAGTCAAGTCGTTTCGGAGGAGTTTTGTTATAAAAACTGTGACACGACAATTTTATATATTAGACTAGCTGACACGGCCACGCGTTGCTGCGGCTGTTGTAATAGTTTTAAAAATATATTACGTTAAAATTTGAATTTTAAAGAAAATATGAATGAATGGAAAGAATGAATTAATTAGATTATTGATTTTACATCTTTTTCATCTTATATCGAAGTAAAAAATATAATAAATCAATAATATACAAAATTCCTAATTAGATTGATGAATGAATCATGGTTGATTTTATATTATGGCTGATAATATATTTTTAAAGTATAACTATTTATTTCAATTTAATTAAGCGCTAATCGATGCACAATTCTTTTTTTAATCTGTCCTTTGCTAATACAAATAGATTAGATGATTTAATAACATGTGAGCATGCAAAATATAATTGTCCACTGGAGAAATATGGATCCAAACAGCAAATGGACATTATCTGGCTTTGAGACTTGATGGTCACAGCAAAATCCAAGCTTATATCACATTGTAGTCTTTTGAACAGTATTATGGGGTCTGATAGTATTATTGGAATACGTGGCTACAGGACGTCTTCTTCAAAGATTCCAGTCAACATTGCTGCTTCAATAACATTCCCGGTAAATTTGCGATGACCAAGTGTATAAGATTCCATAATTGGTGGATTCAAATTACACATCATTACTAATAGTGGCCGACACGTATAACTTAGGGATATGAAAAATATTTTACATCCTATTCTCAGGCCTACTGAATATGGAAACAAAATTTCATAAGAATCGGTCAAGTCGTTTCGGAGTAGTTCTGTTACAAACACTGTGACACGACAATTTTATATATTTAAAAAAAAACAAAAAAAAAACTGAAAACTGCACCATTACAAGGGTCTTGTATCTCACTTATCCATCCGTGCTAGTTAACAGATAATGATAATGCCACGTTTTCCCCCAATTAAGACTTCTAAATAAATAGAGGCTTAGTGAGCCCCAGGAAGTTCTTCAAAGCCCATTCAATTTTTTGCTGGATTTGAACCCGGAATTTTTGATAAAGCATCTCTGCACTCAACACAATGGGTACCCCCTCCCGTAGTTACACTTGAAATTACATACCATACTACGTCACTGATAATTTATTTTAACTCCACTTATACCTATATTTTTTTTCTTAATCCCTTTATTTTTATTCATTTATTAACTCTATTTCTGCTAAAACTTTCACCAAAACCTTACCTGTCATCCCAACCCCCTGGCTCAGTCATTATCCAGTTCCACACATCCATATAACCCACCCCGCCGCCTAAACCGGCAATGGCCTCGAGACCTGATATAATAATGTTATTTGGAGTACTGGCACTGGCCAGATTCTCCACTCACGACCTGAGTGTGTGTGTGAAGCGCCCTTAACCAGCTTCCATTGGCGTTTAATGCCAGTGACGCGGCTGAGAAAGGGGGCTGGGGCCTCCCGGACTCCTACTTTGCCCTCATTCATGAGGAAGAAGCTCAGTTCGGGGACCCCAGGAAAATCGTAAATAGAGTATGAATGTGTACAGTATATTTCTTTTATGTTTTATTTATTATTATTATTTTTTTGATTTATGTTTTTTTTTATTATATATATATTTTTTTTTACTTTATTTTTGTATATATTTTTTCGCTTGTATATATTTATTTCGTTTATATCATTGATTTTTTATGGAATGATTGTAAGCTACATAGCACCATTACTTATTGCCACAAAAGGCAGATTGTAATGCTTCAATAAAGATTATAAACTTAAAAAAAAAAAAAAAAATTCTGCTAAAGGTCTCTAATATTAATATTTACAAAATCAGAGCTAAGATTATATGATCAGATAAATTATTTAATCTGCATTAATTTTCCAAATTACCGACTCCCCTGAGGCTCACCCAATATATAAGTAGTATAATTTTAATTTAGGAAACATCTGGCGATTGAACGTAATATCAGGTATTACGTCATCAGAAACATTACAGTTTCTATAATTTACTTAACCCAAGATCCTTCATGGTTTGTAATGTTAGAGGTTTTTTTATTTAATATTTAAATGATAATACTTTTTTCTATTTTAGGACTTAAAATTTCTAACAAGACATGAATTAATAGTCATGGAATCTGATTAATATTGATTAAAATACATATTTATGTCATTCTTAATAAAGTCTATCCTATTATAAGAGAGGCTGGTAATTGAGTTACAGCCAGAGCCCAGGATCTCATCATCGAGAGGAAAAAAAATATCCCTTTTGATGATTGATGAACCAGAATGGAAGGTGGCAGGACCCTTAGTGATCCTGATTAAGGACGATTGGAGCTTTTGTCCTCCGAGCCTTTTTGAAAAGTAACAGGTCCTTATTGCCATCGGCTCATCTCATCCCTCCTCGATAATAGGCCGATGCAATTCTGTTCTCATTCATCATTCCTTTCTGATCACTGTTTTTTCTTCTTCATTATACTAAGGCTGTCGTTTATCCAATTCCGGAGCTATCTCATCAATATCATAATTAAATAGTTTAAGGAGAGATCCTTAAAAAATAATTAATCAAGTTATTCAAGTCATGGTAGATTCACTGCTGTCCCCAGAAGAACAGATGTGAAGGAATGCGGTTTGCCTAAGACCATGATTGATCACCAGTTTCTTCCTAATTACGGGTACCCACTTTATAGGGGGGTGTGAGCCCTAAGAGCGTCTTCCACAGAGATCATTGTAATACTATCAACTGTATTATAATACAAGTAAATATAATTAATTATATATATATATATATATATATATATATATATATATATATATATATATATATATTGATACATGACGCAACTATCGTCTAATGAAGAAAATATAATCATTCCTAGAGAACAATGAAGAGTTTAAATAAAATGCCGCTAGGGGTCGGCAGTCTCACCTATCCCTTCCATAGATAAAACAGACACTTCAGTTCAACCCTTCGACCAAGCAACATTAGACTCTACTTCAGTTCAACCCTTTCAGCGAGTAACATTAGAGACTTCATTTCAATCCTTCGATCAAGCAACATCAAGCGCTCCATCTCAAGCTATGGAAGAAGATTGACCAGCGCGGGGGGAAGGATCACCTCGTCTATCAACGCAAGTACTAATATACCATTATTCTGCAGAATACGTCGATAGCTACATTTTGTTTAGAGCTCATAAAATTTAAATTAAATAAATTCAAAGCGCTATATGTATATAGATTTAATCTGTTAATTGATTATGTTTTAATCATAAAGACATTTGATAGTAAGAAATCAATAATTATATTTAATATTTGATAAATGTAAATTTTCAAGATCAATTTCTTTGATTTGTTCATTATGCTGTTTTATATTGAATTTAATTTATTCATTATATTATTTTATATTGAGATTAATCTGTTTATTATATTATTTTCCTATTGAGATGGATTTGTCCTTTATATTGTTTCAAATTAAAATCAATTTGCTTATATTATTGCTTTTAACTGTGGTTAATAATAAATCAATGTTAGTGAAATGTATTTTGCATTATCTATTGAGTGCCTGATGTTTATCCATATTTATATTCAAATGATAAAAGGTTTATTAGAAGTTAATAAAAGTAATTAATCAATTCAAGGTGAGATTTTCAATTTAGCTTAAGTAATTTATTCCAGTTCTTATCAGTGAATATAGGTAATTAAAATCTGCCCATTTAAACCCGTAAATACCTTAGATAAGCGGAAGTAATGAGTATCAATTAATATATATATATATATATATATATATATATATATATATATATATATATATAATATAATAGTAATATATAATAGCAAGTAGAGGAACTATCCACTTGTACCATAGTTTTTAATATTTCTTAATCAGTAAAAGTCAGGACATCAACTTCTTTTCCGATCCCTTGGAGGCTTATGGAGAATTAAGGAGGAAGTTAGGTTTGAAACTAGTGGTTTTGAATGGGAAAGAGGGCCATGAAAGGATTGAAATCGGGTTGAGGCCAAATCAGCAACAAACGATACCTAGTGGTCATTATGGATGACTTTATTCCTAACAAAGTAAGGAGCTCTGAGGATTTTGGGTTGTAAAATTTGGATACGTGAGGAATTAGATGGCTTAGTGGAGCCCAAAAGCTCTATACCGTAAGTCCAAATAGATCTTGTAATAGTCATGTATATGAATATTTGGTAATTAATTGGGAGCTTAGAGCGTTTGTCTAGTTAGTGTTGAAGTGGCTTGAATCTTCCTCAAAACCAAAAAAGAAAAGAAAAAAAGAAAGTAACGAGAACTGAAAATATAGTTAGAAACCATACATTTAAAAAAAAATGAATATGTTTAAAATAAAAAGTGTTTACTATTTTATCATTAGGACTATGAAAAATAGTGATGTGGAAGACCGCTGAGTTGCTATGCGAAGGCCCTGGGTTCAAATCCCGCTGCTGGAAAGACTTTTATTAAATTTTATAGGGGCTGGAGATGGATTTTATGTGATCTAGGACCCTCCTGGGGCCACCCAGCCTCTGTGAGTCCTCCAAATAAGAAAAAACCTGGCTGTTGAGTGTGATCTAGCTCAAATGACCTCCTTGCACAATCTTTTTACAAGACAGTGCAGTCTCTACCATAGACGGATCCAGAGAGGGGTATGGGGGCACGTGCCAGACGATTTTTTGTGTACTGTGGAGAATCCATTACAATACATACTTATAGGCAAATCATGTGATGATAGTTGTAAAAATATCTGAATAAAATAACAGAAATAACATGCGTGAAACTATTGTTTAGATATTTTAATAAAGTTTTGAAACCTTTCTATAAATACTACAAGTTTATTTCTAAGTTATTGGTGATTTCTTTGCCGTCTTCCCGTTGTGCCCCTCCCCAGAAAAAATCCTGGATGCGCCCATGGTCGCTACCATTTACTGAACCACCATGTAAATATCATTGCTGTACAGTTTTTTTTTCATAATTATGAGTCCTCTGTGTATCCTTCCACAATCAATGACTGTAGCTGGGTATCGTAAGCCGTTTTGCTCACCTAACATATTTCGCAAGTTTCATATTCATTCCTACATATTTAATATGGCTATCGTATAATATTATTTTTTTAATTTCATGTCGTCGATATATGTAATAAAATTCAATATAGAGAGTATGAACTAAAACACTAGTTATTATGGTTCACATGTCGGACTTGTCACAACTTTCGACCGCGATTGAAACTTATAGTATCCGGCTACTATTTGTTCTATAACTTGGGACATAGCTGCCATTCAAGTAATAGGGCCAAAGTAACTAGGAATGTTATTCTGTCTCTACTTATACACTGGTCACATACTGTAGCTAAAACTATGTGTACGTCTGAGGACTTAGATAAGGAATTATCCTTATCTCTAACAGAGAGCGTTAGTGCGTTAGTGTTCTAAGTTTTAATTATTATAACACACCAACATATGATAAATGATAAACTTATCGGAGTCATTAGAAGATGAAATGTCTCTAGAACCAACAGACCCAGAAATGGAAGAAGATGTAAAATTAAAAAAATAACAAGGCATCAGGATTTGATGAGATTTCTGCTGAAATGTTTAAATATGGTAGAGACTTTTTGCATCTTGAAATTTTTGAACTAATCTTGGAAATATGGAATAAAGAAGGCCATTATTGTGCCTATACATAAGAAGGGGGATAAATTGTTAATAATTTTTAATTGGGATAAATGCCAAAATTATAGAGAGATAACACTGCTACGATCGATCTACAAATAGTGTTATCAATGCTACTAGTGGAAAGATTAATGATAACATCAGAAGCAGTTATAAACACTACCAATGTGGTTCCGCCATGGAAGATCTCCTGTTGATTACATATGTTCAGTGGCGTGAATTAATGCAGTAAAATTCAAATTTAAATTACCCGCCTAGCCACAGTCACCATAATCGGCAAATAACAATCTAGTAGGCTTTGAGAGAGTGAAGGGGATGCCCCAGCTGGACCGCACATCCTAGCTCATTTCTGCGTTGAGACGTCGATTGAGAAGTATCAAGGAGATGTGATGTAGCTAATTTCCGCCCCGTTGCTCTTTTACTAACGCTACATCGAAGAGAGAGAATGATGGTTTTTGTTCCTACACATCCATGCAATCGTTTAGCCACCAGATGATGTCATATGACTGACAGAACGGAAGTAACGAATCGCCGAAGCCCAACTGTAAGTTCAGTCTTGTTAAATTATTCACTCTGTGAACCAGTGATCGCCATTACTAACTTCGCCTAGCACCATCTTTCAGATTATTTTGAAATTTAAGGTTAAGAAATGTTTTGTTGTCTTATATTCCCTTTATCATATCTAATTTAGGTATTCATTATTTCATTTTGTGTTCTGTTCTTTCAATTGTATCAAAGTTATCCCTTTTTTTCTCTCTAAAGTTTTTAATTATTATTCCTCTATGCTATTATACTATAGTTCTAATAAACCCACGTTTCAGCACCTGGCCTAGTTTGATCACATTTTCCCTAACACTACTCATAAAAATAATTTTTTTTTTGTTTCTATAATTCTAATCAAAGTAAGAACAACATATTTACCACTAGGAACATACTTGAGAAATGGAAGGACCACAAGAATAAGGTAATCAACTTTCTCACTGACAGTCAGGCAGCATGCAATGCATTACAAAATGCAGTAACAAAATCCAGACTAGTGGAGAAATGCAGTCTAAGACTAGATGAGCTAGCTACATAACAGAGTTAACATATTTTGGATCCCTGGGCACAGCAATATTCCAGGAAATGAAAGGGCCGACAAATTGGCGAAGAAAGGAGCAGTTATCGCTCCTATTGGACCAGAACCATGGTGCGGGGTCCCCCGTCCCCTGGCTAAGGATACAATTAACAAACTAGCCAAGAGGAAGATGAAAAAACGTTGGGATAGAGCCAAGATAAGGCATACTAAACTTTTCATAAAGGATCCCAAATGATAATCTTTCTGATAAAATCAAGAAAGAAGCCGCTCACTCGTCGAGAACCGACCTCAAAAGTATGGTTGAAACCATCACTGGGCACTGTAAACTCAGGAAACACATGCATCGCTTGGGCATTGAACAAGAACCTTCTCTTTGAATGTATAGCACTAAGTCGAAAGAGGACATTTGACCTTGGCCCCGGTGGACACAAGGAACTTCAAGAACTGAGGTTTAAAGACTATTTAAAATTTCTCAGAAGTCTAGACCTATGTTAGGGATCTTTAGGACTCAAGCACAATGGGCCGTTTTAGGCCGAAGTGCATAGTAATAAGAGTCACACATAAATAACAATAATAATACTTGAGAAATGTAACAAATAGAATGTAGATATACACCACGTCTTTATTGACTACAAAAAGATTATTTATTTATAAATAAGTGTATTAATATCATTATTTACATATTTTTATATTATTGACAATTCACTCATCCAGTTAGATATTTTTAAAAATAAGTTCTATTAGTTGATATTGTTCATATTTTTGTTTCATTTTCTGCTTTCTTAGTTTCTAATTTACTTTTTAATTTGCATACATATGTAATTATCTATTGTTTCTCTCTATATATATATTTATTGTTATCTTATTTCTGTTTTTTTTTATTTCTTGTACTTTGTTTTCTTTTTCTTTTTAATTTTCTTTCTCACTTAATAATAATACCCTGTATTAATATATTCTAAGACGTAATGATACCCTATATACCTGTATTTTATTCTAAAAGGGCTTGTCCCAGAATAAATATATAATTTATTATTATTAAGATGGTTGAGACAGAATGGATAAAATAATGTTCCCAAAGATGGTTTCTTTATCTCGTACAGGTTTCTGAACTGTTTCCATATGCATGTATATTACAATAGATATGCTGTTTAAATATTTGTTTGTTAAACATTTAATATTCTAGTTTCATCCAGTCATTAAATAAATAAATAAAAAAGGGGTTAAAACCATCATTTATAAAGTATTTGGAGTGTCCTACTTAAAAAATAGATTGAGTTTTACCTCTATTTTCCTCCCATTTAGACGTGAATTATAATAAATCATATTTAATCTGACTAATAGTATGTGACCAGGAACTTTTCTACAAAGTAATATTATTCATCGGCCATCGGATAATATTATTCAGTGGAAGCTAATTTTACTGAATAGATGGGTTTTATACCTAATCTCTGCTTCTGATCAGAGAGCCTGGGTAGATCTTAGAGCACAATTGTACTTCTACTGATTCCATTAATTTTCATAATGAAACTTTCCTTCCTCCAGAGGGAGGACTATTATTCAATTTATCAAGTGCTGCATTATATAAATGACTCATCAAGCGATTGCAAGTTCATATTAACTTCTGAATTCCTCCATATTATTATATCATATTACACATATGATATATAAGCATGTGGTGATGATGTGGTCTTCACAGCGAGAAATGAAAAAGTTCTCTTAGAAGCTTTTTGGGAATGTGAAGAGGCAGCTAGGAAGGGCTCATATTAAATAAATAAAAAAACAAAGTACACGTTCTCATCCAGGAAACTGTCATCCAATGTATATCACAGATGAAGAGGGTACAGTATTGAAAATTTAAAAAGATTTAAGTTTCTTGGCACAATTATAACAGAAGATAACTGAATGGAACAGGAAAAGCAAGAATTGAAAACGGTAACAGATATTATGATTAGGGCTACGCTGAAGAAGGTGCAATGCACAGTGCGTGTTCAAAGTGACCTCACTGAAAGCTTTGAAACTCACAAACGGCTGGAGACAGGGTGA